>JABBOT010000006.1:18197304-18797304 GCA_016165875.1 Acanthopleura granulata
TGAATACCACAGTGCTAATCTTTACACTTAAGTATTACATTTCTGGTGGTACAGTGTTGATTCTGTTTAACTATTAGTACTCAACATAGTATGAATATTACAGTACCAATTTTTATGAGTGTTACGATGCTGAACTAGGTGCTAGAGTTACAGTATGGATGAACATTTTTGCTCTGGCAACTGTCTGGTAAATAAGTCGATCCTTGAACGCTGTACGGCTGCACCCTTTAGCTGTGTGAAGAAAGTGTGTGTCATTCAGTTGTAAGATATTGTAGAGACCAGTGTCAATCCCATAATAAAAAAGATTAACACCCTAAGATAAACTGACAAAGAGACCTTTACATATGACCATCTTCAGTCCAAAGTCGAACACACCACCGTCGCTACACTGGTTTAATGCAAATGCGCTAGTGTTTTTCATTGCACTTACCGACACAGAGTTTTGGTACCTTCACAATTACAAGGGTTTTTGTCCATTCTATTCGCTAAAAGCATAACCGCTGTAATCCTGTCCAGCATTTTTTATTTTATGTCTAACTGTTGACAAGACTGTATGAGCATCTCGTGAGAAGACCCCATTCTTCGGAGTTCTTGGATACATTGCTGAAGCTATCACAAAAATAAAGAAGATAACGCCTGACTCCTTTCCCGGAATCTCCTGCCTGGTTTGGTTTCTTCTACATCTTAATATTTGATCTGAGAAAAACCACATACAGATTTTAAGGGTGAAACATATAACGTGGAATAAACACACATCCTCTTGCAGGGCAAATTTTACTTACAACTCCATAGACTGCACAGTTTTCACCATACCATTGGTTATAATTCTTATACGCATGGTGCACATATGTCAAGGAGAGAACAAGTAGTTTTAACGAATTGTCATGTTGTCACTTTTTATACATGGTGGAATCATATCTCCCGAGTGTGTTGAATGTGATGCCTATCACTCTGGAGACTTTGATCATATCTGGTTTTTACAAAAATTCCGCTTTAACTGAGGTTTTCCTGACTATGCACTACTCTTGTAGCTTATGACTTGTAGACTTGTGAGAAGAAATGTGTCTGAAATACACGGAGGAAAATCTACATGCATGTGTATTTTCTACCCATGTGTACCTTTAGCTGTCGTTTTTCATTTAATGCTCTATCTGGATGAAATACTTGCAGCTGTACGCAGTACCAGTGCCAACCGATATGCTGACAAGGGCAAGAGCTATCAAATTCACGATCTTGAAACCAATTTTAATAACGCACAAGCCACATGTGAACGGAATGGAGGAATGTTAGCCCAAATCTCACAACAAACCGTAACAGACAACTTCTACGCACCGTTGTCCCAATTTTTGAGCGCACATATTGGTGGAAATTGTACTTGGATCGGGGCAAAAGACCATGGAGTCGACGGGTGGTGGCGCTGGACGGACGGTATGTACTGGAGTTTTTCGTTGCCATATCCACATCTGGTTCTACTTATTGTTGCATGAGTTGTTCTACAGCAACGTGTTTTAAACCAAAATGCAGTCGGGTGAAGAGTGTGTCCAAAAGACAACACACATGTACACACTATTTAACAGAAAAAATCACCAAGGAAATATAAATGATGCCCAGTCCAGTGGTTTTGGTACATGTATTTCTCGACATGGCTATGACTTGAATATATCTAACAGCGACATGCCACTTTTCAATTTACAGATAACGTTAGAGGTTTGTAATAGTGTAACAGCTACATGTTTTAAAACTGTTTTGTGACATTTCTGTTCTGCGGTGAACGTGGAGCTGTGTACTAATATTACTAGGTTGTCGAAGGTTTGAATGATCGTCTAAATATTTCCACAGACAAATTAACAAGAATACCAGTCCTACAGGGTACAGGAACGACGCACAATGTCAGTGGCATTCAGAGCACCTTGCAAAATTCAAGCATTCGCCCTAAAGGCACTTGAAGTAGGAATAAAGGTGATGGCCTTTTCGGACAACATCTACGTGATCTACTTTGTTTTCATAGCAATGCCTATTATTATTTCTCTGTTGCCATTCATCTGAGGCACACGTTACATTTTCACTCTGTCCTCCACTTTGGCAGTAGCCACCGTATTTTCATATTGCAGGATCGCTTGTTTTCTCGGTGCCCTGGACGATTCCTCCTGCCGACATATTTTACCATTTCCGACATATATTGACCTGTGGGCGCCTATGCCAGGATGACAACAAGTGGATATGGCAACCAGCTGACTGTGCCACCTCTTTAAAGTTTGCGTGTGAATATGGTATGCAGTTCTGAACAGGATTATCTGCACTATGGACCATGCAACTTAATTTTTTATTTATTTCATTGATGTTTTATGCCGCGCTGCGCTACCGCGCTAGCCGACTAGGTTTAAAAACACCACACCAAAATATTTTTCCCTGCATTTCGAGGTGGATGTATGCAAACCATCTATAGTATTAAAACAAAAACAACAACAACAAAAAAAAAAACAACATGAAAAATATCCTTCTATGCATTCCTCAGATACACGCGGAAATGGTAACGCATGTAAACGTTAGGTTCTTGTGCCTTCTGTGCCTCGGTTGTATAATTGTATGGGGGGCCTCTGTGGCTCAGTCGGTTAGCGCGCTAATGCAGCGCAATGACCGAAGCCTCCCACCAAAGAGGTCGCTGTGAGTTCAAGTCCAGCTCATGTTGACTTCCTCTCCGGCCGTACGTAGGAAGATCTACCAGCAACCTGCGGATGGTTGTGGGTTTCCCCCGGGCTCTGCCCGGTTTTCTCCTACCATAATGCTGGCCGTCGTCGTATAAGTGAAATATTCTTGAGTATGGCGTATAACACCAATCAGATAAATAAATAAATAAATAAATATAATTGTATGGCTGTCTGATAACTATTACTCTCTCTAATCTGGTTTATGATCTTATTGCAGTGTCTGATGGTTAAGGCTCTAATTTCTAAATTGGCGTATGATCGATCTTATGGTTGTGTCTGGCAGTCACTGCTCTAATTTCTAACATAGCCTTTCATTTTGTGGTGGTGTCTAATGTCAATTGCTCTAATTTCTGATAAGGCTTCTGATCTTATGCTTGTGTAGAGATCACAGTCTTTTATTTTTGTCTCTAAAGTAAAGCAACATCTGTCAATTCAAGAAGTTTGACGATTGACTGAAAGGTAAACAAAGATTCAGTCACTACTTTAATCGCTCACTACATTTCATTACAAAGCTAACTTACATTCCACTACAACTATATACCGACAATTACTGCCATATAAATACACAACATGAGACCGAACAGTACTTATATCATACAACAGGGCATTAAATGATTTTGTCGCTGTTTAACACCTAACAGTTTTCTACACTTGCCCAGCAGTTACCCACTCATGTTTACATAACACGTGCGGCACCAGTCTTAAAACTACCGACTAAAGAATGCGCAGCAATATCACAATTCTTTACATTCTTATCAGTTATTGCCTGCAACCTGTACATACCGTTTTTATAGGCCTCTGATAATTATTTGCTGCTTTCCGTGGGATCTACCATTTTGTCGGCAGCAATGTGAAAAGTTATCTTCCCTTTACAGTGATGTGCACAGCTATAGTCTGTTTCAGTTAAATATGCAGTTAACACTGACACGGCCTTATATTACGCCAAACAAGATAATATACAAAAAGAAATAAAAGGAAATCACAGTTTAATATTTCAACCGATTAAGAAGTGGAGCTTGTAATCGTTGTTGCAATATGGAAAATGTGAAAATTGTATATGGGGTAAACCGTGGACAGACATGGCTAAATATCACAGCAAGTATGAATGGATGATTTTCCTCCAATTCCGCCGTGACTTTAAATAATATTTTCAATGCAAGAATCGTATATGCGAAGGTAATATTTTATTATGGTATGGGTGTTATTTTTCTTGCAGAAAATCCAAATGCAGAAGAGTACGTCACTGTGTGCACGACTCCTGTGCCCCCTCAAATCCCGCAAAGGTGCGAGTTTGGTTTATAGTTGTACAGACATTTCTCCAAATTCACGAGACCGCACACTTTTTGTTTATTATTTGTGTGTGTATATTTCTGTCGTGTACAATAAATTGCAGACTTAAAGATCCATTGTAGACAGGATAAAGGAAATAATTATTTTGTGCAGTTAAATTTTCTATACATCTACATAGCTAGGATTGTGCATATAGTATTGTATATTAATGTAACAAATGAATTATGAGGTGTTAGCAGTGGGGATCCCAGCCGATATGCCCACGGGGGCAAGATCTTCAAAATTCCTGACACTGAGACTGACTTTGCGAGTGCAATGGCATTTTGTGAACGGGATGGTGGGCGATTGGCAATAATCAAACCAGAACCGGGAACGATGATGTTAAACGCACCAGTGTCTCGATTTCTGGATTCTCGTGTTGGCGAAAGCTGTGTATTTATCGGGGCATCAGATCGGGAAACTGAAGGCACCTGGCTCTGGATTGACGGTATGGATTGTGTGCTTAGCGTTACATGTAACAAAAAATATTGATGTGTTAAACACATTCTTTTAATTAATGTGCATTTATTTAAACGATATAAACATATATATATATATATATATATATATATATATATATATATTAAAAGTCGAAGTAGAATTAATTAAATCTCCATGATATGCCGTCTCCTAATGGGGCAGCCTAATTACGTCCATTCTGAATATGAAAGAGTCCAACTGTACTAAACGTGCTTGATGTGGTGTCTTTTTTAGTTCCCAAGCAACAAAGGTGCTGGAACGACTGCTGAGATAACACAGATACACACATAAATTAGTTTAGATGGCGGCTCTCTTCCATGTAACGATTTGCGACATGGCAGTAAGATTTGGGTCAGGGCTGCCTTCAATGTTTACGTTCAAAGCGCCCTCTACCGAGGAAACCTCTGAACTAACATCGAAATTGGGCGTGGAGTAACAACAACAAGAGCAACTAATTATGAAGAAAACACATATCTTCAGAAACGACAAACACACCCTACAAATCCTAAGGGTGAGAATGGGAGGGGGGACATAATGTAATCCTAACGAGCTAAACCTACCCACACTTTGATCGCAGCTCTCGACCTTCTGGGCTTCAGTTCACTCAAATATTGTTCACACCGCTGTGGTACGGGTTTGAAAATTTTAAGTTCACTGTTGAGGGTTCAATGAAAATATGACTGACCTTCTTGATGAAAACCCTGTAGTGTTTTCAATAAGCAACCCATATCATAGGATTAAAAGTTCGGCAAGACCACAGGCTGATAAATCCAGTTGGCGAGCTGATCTCAGTTCACTCCAACTGGTAAGTGTGAAATTGATGAATAAAAAAATGCGGCTTTCATAAATCCAACGTCCATGTTCCTATTCATTCACGGAATGTAAACAGCAAAAGGGGCACATATATCAGGCGTGCACACATCTGAAGTAGTCGTCAATAGTTTCATCCACCATGGTGATATCACCGCGCAGTGTCCGATTTCAAAACTTCGACTCGTCGGGTGTCATTGCCGTCAGACACTGTCTGCGGTTACACGACCACACGCGGAAGATATTGTCCAAAATGTAGATTTCGCATCACTGATGTAGAGCCAAACCTTTTGTCAGTCACCATTATTTAGTCGCTCCTTTTACACAACATGTGGTTTTAAACTATACCGTACGTAGTAACTTCCCTCGCATCACCCACGTCTGTCTCACGTGACCACTGCGTGTAAGGGAATCCCCGTGGCGTAGGAATTGATCAGCGTTCCTTGAAGTGACTGTCTTATAATGGCTTAAGCTCGTGGATATTTGTTATATTGATTGATTTTAAGTATTTTTCTTTGAAATTAAAGAAATAGAAATTTGTACAACATGATCACATGAGAGGTGAAGGAATTTTGCTCATTTATAGAAGGACTACATTTCGCCTCGCAGTTTCTCTAGTTGTGGAAAGTCACGCTACTGATTAAGTAGAAACTATGAACTTTTTGTACATTTTGTAACTAAAAAGAAAGGTCCGTGTTTAAAAAGATTATCATAATCTATCTCTCATTACCTCTCGTTGTCTAAGATGGGCCTGTCGCATCAGCCTCGCTTTTCGAGCTCGGTTGATACCGAAAGCCGACCTCAGACAACTCGAATTGGTTCACCTTCGCGGATAACACACTGTTGCAATAATCTCAATGTAAAGTATGTTACTGGAACTGGTAACAAGGTAACAACGGTGCCAGTCTTGAACTAGCTGGAATATATATATTTTATCCAGTAATTTACATTCTGCATTAGACTGATTCTGCAATTGCTGCACATCATTTACATTGAATCGAAAACTAAATTTTCTGATCTTGTCTGCTTATTACAGGGAACGTCAAAGCATCACACAGCCATATTAATACGGGTAGTTCTCTGTAGATAAAACGTCCTTTTGATTTGCAGGAACGCCTACTTATTCCGTGTCGTGGGTTCGTGATCGTAGCTTCTATCTGATTCAGCGCTATAAACAGGACTGTGGGCGCCTGTGCCAGTACCCGAAGAAGGGGTGGACGTGGAAGATGGACTACTGTGACGTCTCAAAATTTATGTGTGAATATGGTAGGTTATTCTGAATACACAGTAATAAACCGCTATTACGGGTAAAAGACCTGGTAACAAGCTGTCGGGTGTTAAAATACACAATACAAAATACTGTACAATATGGGTCATAATGGCCGCAAAGCCCTCAGATGTTTCGACTGTAAAATGATGGCTCTGTAACAGACCGTGCCAAGAGACCTCCATGACTGAATATATTCATCAATAATTTCTCCTTTCACCATGTCGGTTCCAAGAGAGAGGAGAGAAGAACAACGATACCAAGAGGTATTCAGCTGGTCTCGCCCAAGGGACGCAGGCACTTTTATTTATTTATTCAATTGATGTTTTACGCCGTACTCAAGAATATTTCACTTATCAGACGGCGGCCAGCATCATTGTGGGAGGAAACCGGGCAGAGCCCGGGGAAAACCCAAGACCATCCGCAGCTTGCTGGCACATAGGCATACGGCCGGAGGGGAAGCCAGCATGAGCTGGTCTTGAACTCACTACGACCACATTGGTGGGAGGCTTCGGGTCATTGTGCTACCATAGAGCTCTAACCGACTGAGCCACAGAGGCCCTCCACAGGCACTAAGACCGTGCTTCTAACGTACTCATGGTGTTACTCATCCAGTGAAGGAGGTTACTTTCTTGAATCCATTTTCACAACCTTAAAAAAAGCCGTCAAAGACAGATTTATCTCTAATCACCCGTATTTCTTTGGCGTATGATTTAACCGGAGGCTATAAACTCAATAAATTACATATCCATGAACAGTAGTGAGCAAAAGTGTTGCTACCTGTAATGGGTACGTATTTAAACAGTTTTTAAAATGATTATTTGATTGATTGGGTGTTTTCATTCATGGAAAATTAAGAGATAATTAACATGTAAACGAATATCGAACAATTTCTTCAATCGTCTCTTTTGGTTCCTCACTGTCGTGATATTATCATACGCAATAATATGTGGATCCCATACATATCACAAGTTTCTCGTATTACCGGTGTTTTACCACTAAAGCAACAGTAAGTATAAAACCGTCGTGGAAATACTGGACAAAGATAATCCTTTCTAACAGTACAGACTTGTTCAGCTGCAGGGGAAGGGGGCTAATCTACACCATAAAAATGCATGTATTGTGAGGTTAATCAGTGTAAAATAAACACTATTTTTCTCGGTGACGTGTTAAGATTTATTTGTATATTCCATTTATCAAGACTGTTACACTCACTTTACATGTGTAAGACATCTGGCAGCATTATAGTGGGAAGAAAGCGGGTAGAGCCTGGGGACACCCACGACCTTCCACAGGTCGCTGGATAATCTTCCCGCGTACATGTTCCACCGGAGAGGAAACCAGCATGAGATAAAATTCAGCTTCCAGCATGTTAAAAGTTCTTCGTGCACTGTGTACGCAAAAAGAAATGTAACCGTTTATATACAGTTGCTTCATCTATGCTAAACATGTCATTCCTTGGCTGGAGAAAGAAAGGTTGTGATGGGGGAGGAGGTGTAGTCGTGGCGTTGTAGTTCTCAGCGCTCTGTCTTCGTCTGACTGATTGGAGAGGGACACTGGGAGTTCAAGGCTTCAATGTAGATTGGGGAGGCAGACAGCTACAGCGGAAGTACTCTCATTCCACAAAGTTCATATATAACCAGCAGGCGAATGACGATAGATTGGTATTCCCGTAAGTCCAAACTGACAATTTAGAATTTCTAGGCTTGTATGATACATAAAATAATCTCACTGTAATATTCTATAGGCCCAGTTGTGTTTGGTTCATTTTGCGGCTTGCTTGCACAAAAGACGTAATATAGGTTTAAATTTCACACGTAAGACATGGATAAGGCGATATGCTTTGCTACCTCTAAGGAAGAACAATACCATGGCCTACTAAGCTGCCAGTAACCACCGGGGTGCCCAAAAGAAAGATATGATTCTAATTTGAGCATTTTTTTTAAAAGCGTGGAAAAAATTGTAAATTTGCATAGCCTTCACACATATACGCATTCACATGTATTTCAACTACAGCCCTTAAAGGTCCATGTAGACAAACCACATGAATTGGTGAATCTGTATTTCGACAACACATGAAAAAAGTTAGCAATGAGTTCTCGTCGAACGAAATACTTGTGAACCTGTTTCAGACGAACCTGTGGTGGAATCAACCGTGAAACCTGAGTTGAAACCAAAGCGGACGCATGTTGGTAAGAAAAGCACTAGAACAGGTAAGATGAGTAATTTTCCAATACTTAAATCAGTTTTTTTTTCTTTATAAGTTTAATTAACTACTTTCTAAAACAAAAGTGACGAACGCGGCGCATGTAGGCAGGGCAACAACATAATACTATGTCAGTCAGCATTGTCTGGTGATGGCGCAGAGGTGTGGTGTATATATATACAGTTGCTTGTTGCTTAGAAATCTGTATGTTAAGTAGCACTTTGGCCGAAACCTTTTCTTAAATTTTTTCTTTTTTTTTTTGTTTGACTGTATGTGCCAAATTTAAAAGAATACAGTGCTTAAGTAAATTTAGAAAGAATGGGCTTTGCTAAAAATTGGTCAACAAATGCATCCACTTTGCAAGAAAGTGGTGATACACGAAGCTGAATTTGAGAAAAGATCAGGTCTATACGGCGAGATCAGATCAGGCCTTTCTATGGTAATGAAATAAGGCATCTCTGTGCTCTGCACTATAAGGTCTGTATAAAGGTAAATACATAACAAGTAAAATGATATGAATGCCAGTGTGTTCTAATTGGATTTTAGAAAACTGATGGCAAAGGTCCTATTTTCTTGCTCTAAGTTCTCTGTCATCAGCCACAAGGAAGGCAGCAACAAATACCATTTCTGAAGGCTTTGGTATGGCCTGTCCTGGAATTGATCTCGGATTTCCAGATCTCTTGGGGGATTCTCTAACCACAGCGCCATGCACAGGTCAACTAGCTACAGCACAGCTCTCCTTCATCGCCAGGCACCGTAGGCTGACATTGGTATTGCGTTGTTATTGCACTGCCTAAATGCACCACGCCAGTCACTCCCGTTTTTTCATCTTGTGTTCATGAAAACAACCTGCAAACAACTGTAACCCAGTCAAAAATCGTTGGTCTTTTGTTTTAAGAATGTCTCACTTTTGCAATGGCGATCCTTTTCATGGCTTGTGCACACTTCAGTGGTGTGGTGAACTACCGCCCATTATTAAAGAGTTTACACAGATAAAGAAGATCCTGTATAATCACATTTTATATTTTATTAAGAAGTTACTTTTTCATGTACTTCTGACAGTAGACATATGTTCTGTCTTATAATACAACACTACGGCCAGATCAGACGCTAATTGCCTGTCAAAACGACAGTTTCAAGGACTACACTTGCTATTTGACAATTTCAGGGACTACACTTGCTATTTATATCTTGTAATGTACTGTTTTATAAAACATTTTAATTTGAAGTAGATATTGAATGAGGTAAATTTTAACTTTAATAATGAACACTCATAACGATGCTGCCATTTCAAATTTACTTGTGCTTATTAAGCAATGGTGCACCATGACGTGTTGATTGGTCACCTTCAGTGGTGTTTTGGATGCGCGATAGAATGCACATTTGTGAACCTTCCAAATGCATATTCCAGAAAATTCCGACACGATAAGATATCATATCAAAGTGACTGTCGTACACGAATCAAAGTGAGAGTCGTTTTGGTATTTTAAACTACTTGTGTTGCTTCACAAATATATATGGATAAAGGCACGCAGTTGTCATTGTGGCCATATGTGACTACCCATTTATTAACTTAACACAAAGCAAGGGTAATGACGGACGAAAAATACATTTTCTAACATCTTACTCACATATACTACTCTGAGTTCAAGGAGTCATGCGTCTTTTGTTATTTGAATGTCTATATTCCTGAAATAATGTACTGAAATCTAATCACGGAATGTGCACGGTATATTTCCATTTTCTTTTATTTCAGTTATCGTGCAATTGCCGGAGCCTAAACTAATTATTGGAGATCCGGTACTCCTCAAATTGGCTCCCATGCCGACCATTTGCTCCCGCTTTTGCTTGCAGACAGAAAACTGTGACCTGTTTAATTTCAACGCGGCGACGCGTGAGTGCAGAGGATACAGAAGGACGTCTTCTGTCACATATAGGGAAAGTACCAAATGGACTGTTTGGATGTTTATGAGTGGATAGCGTAATTCTTCAAAATTATAGCGCCTTTCAAGTTCAGTTTCTGGTATTTCCACCCACACTGCTTTATTTAAATATACACTTACTTGAAACAAAATTTCTACAATAAAATATATCCGTTTATCTGTTGGAAAAAAAAACTGTACCAGAACCAGAAGTCTTGGTTGTCCAGATTCCATGGCTTTGTTGTTAGGGTGTCAATAATACATTGTATATGTACAGCCTGTGAAACTTGGTTTGTACACTCTTAGAACTTGAAGAAGCCAGTGCGTTATGATCAGGTTTGGGGACGGAAACTTAAATGCTTCATGAATGGAGACAACCTATAGCAAAAAATTAATACTAGTTTTTCTAAGCAATATAGTTATACAGCCTTGGGAGACAGACACGTAGAATGGACCACGGCAAATGCAAAGCCAATGTACTCCTTATTCATTACTGGTGAACAACGCCTCCAGGTTGTTTTCTGAATTAAATATGACGTTGCGAATAGGGGAGTTTCCACTTCGAAATCTTTTATCGTTGGAGGAAAAATGCTGCTTCATGTGACCAGTCAAAATTGTTCGGCAACCTTTGTTAGCATTAAATTACAGATCATCCGTCTCGTCTTATTCCGGTGGAAAAAATGACACCTCCTTCCTGTACTATCTTTCGAATTTCACAAATGTAAAGTTCCTCAATTTTCTCCATCGTTCGTCAACTCTAGATAACCTTTTATGCATTTTTTTTCAGACATCCGTGATGTAGTAAATGCTATCAAAGCTATTTGCCTAGCATTGCTGGCAAGTCACATTGTACAGTACGTCTTCTTTTACCTCCAGCGATAAAAGAGTTCGAACTCGAAACTAGTTCTTATTGTTTACAACTTCTTTCGCGTGTGATTGTCGGGTTATTATTATTGGCTACTTCTTGTTGGTGTCATTTTTGGATTATTATTGTTTATAAATTCTTAAGTGTGTCATTTTCGGGTTATTATTGTTTACAACTTTTTTATGGGTGTGATTATGGGTGCTATTATTGTTTACCACAATTTGAGTGTGTAATATTATAACTGTATACAGATGGGGTGTGACATTTTTGGATTATGATCGCTTACAACTACAATCAACATGAAAGTGTCATTTGTAAATTAATAATGCGTACAATATCTTGAGGGTATTATTTTTTTGGTTATCAATGCTTGAGCACGTCAGTTGTGGATTATTATTTACTTTACGTTGAATACATCCATATCCACATATTTGCCTTTTCAGTACCCATAGATAAATTGATTTGGGAATTTTTTTGAGTGAATATCATAGTAAGTCTGACTGGATGGATATGTCTACTAGAGGGTGTAATGGGCAGATAAAATTTTGCGTGCTTTAAATTGTAAATATAATTTGTCTTCCCCAAAGTTTTTCACGTTGTGTTTATGATTCTTCTATAGTTAAGCAGTGGTGTTAGAAAAAGGTTAGAAGGAGGGTGACGCTGGAGACATCGCATGCAGGGACACATGGCTACCACACTCAGACTGATTGTTGAGGAAACGCGTAATTTGGTTTTGCTGATATGAAAATAATTTTGGATGAAAAGTATTATTTCTTTTTGTTGGTTTTATCCTTTGAGCTTCTATGCCTTCTGTTTTCTTCCAGTATTCTTAGAGTATGTAGTACGGCATTTCTCTAAAGAACCGTATTTGAAAGAAGAGAGCACTCTGGGCGCAAGCAGGTACCCAAACTTTTTGTATTGAAATTTCTTCCGAAGATACACGTGGGGTGATTATTATTTCCATTAGAAATAGATGAATGAATGAATGATTATCCCTTTACGCCAGAATGACAATATTTCAGGTATTTCGTCGCTAGAAAAAACTTGAAGTTAAAACCAAGAATCTCTTAATGGTCCTCGACGTGATGTGGTGAACATTGAAAAACAAAAAACAAAAAACAAAAAAAAAAAAAGAAGCAAAAAAGCAGACGAACATTTTTGAAAACCACAATTGTTTTTTTATATATATATATAATCTGAAATACTGTAAATGTAATGTTGAAGATTACATCGTGTGGTATAGGCTGATGGCCCTCAGAAATTGAATGACAGCATCGCCATCGACGCTGTTGAATAATTGATATATACAGTTGACTGTTCTTGAATCTTTGGCGGAAGATCATGATATGTTTTATGCTGTATTGGGCATCACATCCAACACACTCAAGAGCACTGCTCCCATCCATGAGAAATTGTGCTTTAGGCGAGAATGATCAGCACTGCACCTTATTACAACTACTTGGTCGCGTCGAGATATTCCATATGTTTAAGAATTTTGGCCAGTAAAAGGGTGAATAGCAATTTATTTTGGACGTGCATACCACATTCAACCTGCCAAGGACAATGTATATATTTAAGAATATTTGGCCTGAAGTCAGTATTCGGGATTTTAACATTCGATATACGTTTGAGTAAGGCAGATTTGGCTTCCCTGTCGACGACTGTTTTTCCGTGAATACCAGTATGACTTGGTATCCAGCAGAACATATTTATTTAATTACTGATTTATTTGACTGGTGTTTTTGCCGTTCTCAAGAATATTTCATGTATATATAATATCCTTACCTCTTTTAATCAGTTTTCTACGTAAGGTTAATATTTAAAGAATTGATGTATTTTTAAATTCATTATTGTCAATTGCCAATAGCATAACGAGTCACTGCATATCACTGCTTTCTGGGCATACCCAGAACAGACACCTGATAAGGCTAGGAGTATAGGTCTGGCCTCTGCAGAAAACATTGAAGACAAAGAGAAGTGACTTGCTGCTTCAAGACAGCCCCAGCCTCCATCATTTGACCCATCAGTATATGTAAATTTGTAATCCGGATAATTAGACTTAATTTCAGCGAAACTTTGGTTAATTATGGTTACGATGATCCCATATTAATTTAGGTCGTAAAAGAAGCAAGGAGGATACTCCGGAAAAGACACCGGAGCTATGTCTTGAAACGTGATGTTAGCTTCGATACCCGATCTGCATTATATACGACAATGTAAAATATACGACCATTTAAAAGGCTGTATCAAAATACGCCAGAAAAAATAGACTTGAAGACATTAGTGTGTAATTTGCTATTTTTTATATATATATATAATTATAAAGATATATGCATTGGTATATTTTGGAATTATGAAAAAAAAATCTACTGTACGAATCAAGAAGATTTGCCTCTTTGCCACAACTTCTGCTCATTAGGTGAATTCACAGCAGATTGTGTGCATTAAAAAAACCAAGATTACAAATCACAATTCAGGAGAGGTCTTCCTCTCTGGGCGTGGGTGGGAAGCTTCCCCAGCAACCTGCAGTTAGTTTCCTCTCACCATAATGCTTATAGGTCGTATAAGTGAAGTATTCTTGAGTACGGCGTAAAACACCAAGCAAATCAAAAATAATACAGTGGCAATTCAGGTAGTCAACCAGTCAATGAGTATCCAAAATCGAATTGCCAAAGATCCGTTTCTCCAGTAAAATTAACATCACAGTCTGTTAAGACATGTGTGAGGAGACTGTGGCGTCTGAACAAACTTTAAGGGATGAGAGTTACTTGGAAGTAGAAGAAGTCAACAGTTTCCACTGATGTCAGACAGGTGTTTTATTATACACTATCGTCTTCTGAAAGGGAAGAATAGTTCTTAATGTATCTCAGTTATGCTTTATATCTATTTATTCATTTGTTTGGTGTTTTACGCCGTACTCATCCCGAAGTTGCTGGCAGGCCGTTTAGACCGCGAGGAAAATTGACATTTTTACAATTTACAATTTACTGAAATTTACAATTTTCAGTAGCAGAGTCTGTTCTAAGTCTCATCATTAGATATCACTAGTAAATATTCTCAAAAAGGAGCAACTTGTTCGTGGAAAAATTGCCTGCCGCTGAAAAACAACGTCGTTTTGTCGTGCTGAAATGAGGTGGCGTATCATGAAAAAGAAAGGGAGAAATGACAAACGAAAAAATCTGACTAGTGTCTTCATACCAGTACCTGAACGGTCAGAAAGGGAGAGACGACAGGAACGAAAACACTTGAGAACAGTCCAGGCAGCCTGCAGGGAACGCAAGACCTTATCGAATGCTATCAACATGACCCTCATTAAGCCTCAGATGATAATAATAAACAAGCCCAATACAAGGTAAGGTACTCGCATGCATCCTGGTAGCTGTATTAACACCGGGTTTCAACAACAATTTTCATACATCTGTACATTAAATACATATGCATAAATATAATAATATACTCACCTACAAAAAAATATACTCACCTGCAAAATACACTTACCTGCGCAACGGTGGGAAATATAGTTTTTACGAGCTATCAGAACTTTTAATATAAGCCGTTAGAAAATAAAAAAACATGCAAGAAACCCTAAATAAGAAGATCATTTGGCATACTTACTTGTATGAAATGAATTGATATATTTCTGCACTATGAACAGAGATCTTTATTTGTATTTATGTTTTTCTCAGGATAGCGTGAGGGCGGAAAGTAGTGAGGAGAGACAGTGCAAAGTGCTACCGAGACATAAAGACACTGGGAGAAGAGCGTGAAGCCGAGAGACGAAAATCTGACCCGTACAGGAAGCATCTTTACTGACTCACCGTTCCTAAAACCGAGAGTCCAAGAACGAAGACAAAAAGCCTGTTACGCCACTGGAATCGTGATAAATTGTGGAAGACTCTTCATAGTCATTTTGCGCCTTTAAAAGACTTGAAGGAGAAATACAAGAAATGAAAACATCTAAAAGCGATAGAGTTGATTAGCAGATTAGTTACAGGAAGTATGTTAAAGAAGTGAAGGCTCCGGAAGTTCTCCATGTAGAATCTTGGTATAGAGCAGAGGCACTGCAGACGGTTCAATAGAACAGCCTTAACTCCACTGGACCATTTTGACAAATGAACAAAATTGCCAGCTGTAACGAAACATCTGAAGAAGTATGTAATAAAGTTCTTCACACGAGATGATGTATCAAAAATGACTCCCGGCAAGAAACAAACCATCACAAGAGGAAAGCAGAAAAAACCACCAGAAAAGATTGCGGTCGGACACACTACAGATTCTTAATCTGAAAACCAAGCAAAAATCACAAAACAAAGAGTTTTTTTTCTTTTTTCATTTACCGTCGCATTGGGTTGTGATTTCTATTGCTAATGATCGTGAAACCTGTCTGTGCAGGACGCACGAAAACATTGCTAAACATCATACCGAAAGAAGAACCTTTTGTGGTGGTTGACAGTCTGGCTTGTGATCTGAGCTCCATGGATTTTATTTGACTGCCAAATCTGTAGGTCAAAAAGATCACCATACCTGAGAATTACGAACTTGGACTGCAGGTGAAATAGGAGCAGTGGATATCTGAGAAGGAAGAAAGGATAGCAAAGGGTGGGCCTGAGTATGACGAATCTGGACTACAAGTGGAATACCTCAGTGGATATCTGAGAAGAAGAAAGGATAGCAAAGGATGGGCCTGAGAATGACGAATGTGGACTACAAGTGGAATACCTCAGTGGATATCTGAGAAGGAAGAAAGGATAGCAAAGGGTGGGCCTGAGAATAACGAATCTGGACTACAAGTGGAATACTTCAGTGGATATCTGAGAATGAAGAAAGGATAGCAAAGGGTGGGCCTGAGAATGACGAATCTGGACTACAAGTGGAATACTTCAGTGGATATCTGAGAATGAAGAAAGGATAGCAAAGGGTGGGCCTGAGAATGACGAATCTGGACTACAAGTGGAATACTTCAGTGGATATCTGAGAATGAAGAAAGGATAGCAAAGGGTGGGCCTGAGAATGACGAATCTGGACTACAAGTGGAATACTTCAGTGGATATCTGAAAAGGAAGAAAGGATAGCAAAGGATGGGCCTGAGAATGACGAATCTGGACTACAAGTGGAATACTTCAGTGGATATCTGAGAATGAAAAAAGGATAGCAAAGGGTGGGCCTGAGAATGACGAATCTGGACTACAAGTGGAATACTTCAGTGGATATCTGAGAATGAAGAAAGGATAGCAAAGGGTGGGCCTGAGAATGACGAATCTGGACTACAAGTGGAATGCTTCGGTGGATATCTGAGAAGAAGAAAGGATAGCAAAGGGTGGGCCTGAGAATGACGAATCTGGACTACTAGTGGAATACCTCAGTGGATATCTGAGAAGAAGAAAGGATAACGAAGGATGGGATAAAGAACGCTGCATAACTACAAAAGTCAAAACTAGATCACCTTTGACACACATTGTGGATGAGTTTCACAGTCAAAACAGAAAATTCAAATGTGGTCCGTTTAACTTCAACATGGCTACACGTGAGTGCAAAGGAGCTCTACAGTCACCTACAAGAAGAACCCCAAATTGGAAATCTGGATCCTGATATGTACCCTTTTTTTAACCGAACTCATGACACATTTGAAATTTATTTTCTAATGTAACGATTCTTTTGCATAATAGTACATGTATATCGTGAGCATTGGGAGGCACGATCTTCTTTTTACGTAAGAACAGGCCGCGTTGTTTTGGTTTGTCCAGCATATAGTCATTGTTTATGGCGTTCTCACCCTATTTGCTCACCTGAAGCTTGTACTTTGACCATCCTGTGTGTATTAGCTAAGGTTGACTGTACATGTGGTTGTTGGCAGAAGCAATACACCTCTCTGTACAAAATGGCGTAGCTAATATCTGTGTTTTTTTGTGAGAAACCTCTCCATAGCACAATATATTTTCTGAGGTGTTTCTAATGATGTGACCTTTATTCAGGTCACATCATTGCGCCAATAAAGTATATTTATTCATTTATTTGATTGGTATTTTACGCCGTACTCACGAATATTTCACTTATACGACGGTGGCCAGCTTATGGTGGGAGGGAACCGGGCAGAGCCCGGGGGAAACTCACGACCAACCGCAGGTTGCTGGGTGACTTTCCCATCTAAGAATAAAAGATATAGATTTCTCTGCTCGCAAAAGCTATATTGTAACAAATTCACTGTGTTCTCGTTGCACTTTTTACCGCAGCGTTAATTTACTGTTGTCACCAGTACATTGAGTGGCCTGAAAGTTTAAACACCTTCAATCCTGGACCATTGTCGATCGTAAGATCAAAATTCAGTACTGTTAGAGACAGGCGATGACTAGCTCAAGAGACTAACTCTTGACTGTCCCACGAATGGAGACAGTTTAGAATGGAAAATGAAAAACGTTTTTTAAACGTCATGAGCAATCTTTGAAAAAACAAAGATAGCACCGAACGAACAAAAGTAAATCTGACAGCTATACCATGCCACCTTATGCCGAGTACATACTACTAGTGGATACCGCCTTCTCCCTTCTAAGTTTGCTTTCAGAATTAGAATTTTATCTGGTCAAGTTAATGTCCATTGCGTTGGCTATGGTAGCATGTAATTCGTCACCAGTTATTTACGCATACAAACTACAACAGTTTTACTTGAGATTTGATTTCATTTAACAGTTAGAATATCCATATGTTTTCATTTTAATGCGTATGTAGTGTTTTCATTGGTTGTAAAATATTCTCTTTGTCGTGCTTGGAACTGCTGCCTAGTTTTATTTTAAAGCATTAGTGTGCTGCAGTTAAGTCTTAATAGTGTTTATGTTGTGTGGAACGATACATTTATTATATTAGTATTTATTATAGTCTTGTAGGTATAGTCATGCTTTGCACATGCAGGCTTTTGCACTGCTTTGTATACAGGTGTAACCATGGTTGCACCAGGCTGTGTGGGTATTTTCACTTCTGGTCACCCCGTCGTGAAATGGTGAAAGTTTTCGGACTAGGCTGAGACAAGATGACTAGACACAGAAAAAAAAAGTATTCTTTGTATATATATGTGTGTAGTTCTTAGTGAGAGTAAAGGGTTTGTAACCAAATGAGCTTTTAGTAATCATGGTGGTCTTAATTTGTAAATTGACACGAGGCCGGATTTCGACGACAACGTGTGACAATTTCTCAGCTATCAAAACGTTGTCGTTTTACTTTTCATGTTGTAGTCTTTCATATTTCTTCATAGGTGAACACCTGTAAGATACATCTATGGCACAGATAGTAAAGCTGGAGCAGCGACGCCAGCGTGATAGTTGGCAATGGTCACACGCAACTGATGAAACATGGCTTCTTGTCAGTTTACCTCAGGTAGGATTATATTCTAGCTGCTCATGGAAATGCAGAAATAGTAGAAATTTATAGTACTTAATTAAAACGTTTCAGCGGATCTGACGGGATCAGTCGATCCGTACGTCACAGCTCTCAATATTACTAAAGCGTAATCCTTCAAACACTGTCCTGAAAACACATCACCTATTCCTCATCGGTATGGCGCTGGCAGGCACAATGTACAAGTACCTTCTTATTACAGTCTATGAAACTACCTCATCTTTTATTGGCTTTATAACTAAATAAAAAAAGTAATTAGCGTCTTTATTAAGAAGATATAATCGGTGCCAGGCACAGAAGATTTGTCCTTTTTCGTCGCATGTTTGAATCCAAGTGTCTCATTTGACTGAGACTTCTAAGTTCAGGTGAAGACCTGGTGAAGGTAGGCACTTTGGGACCCTTCACCCATAAGTCTGTCCGCAGTCATAAGACTAGAAAAATTTTTGCGTACGCCGTAAATCACCAATCAATCATAATTTCGTTAAACACACTAAATCGCTGTGTTTCACTTGAAATGTCCAAGCAGGCAAAAACTTGCCTGCGTTAGTTTGTTGTACTCCAATACGTCATCATTAAATAACCGATGCAACTGCATGAGTTGTCTGTGGACTGTATCCAAACAATTACCGTACACGCTATCTGCTGTGGGGTGCCGTTTATTACCGCTCTAAAAAAAAAAAAACCCCTTCCGTTTCCACCAACTGATATAGATATAGATCGCAACTAGGTTTCACTAAGAAAAGTTATTATCCGTACATTAAATTCAAATTTTAGGGTACATCTGGAAAGTCAGTAAACTGTTCGAGTCCAAAACGTTGGAAATGTATGGAGCAGCTCGAAAATTCGCCGGTATCATGTATATATTTAACAGCTTAAAAGAATTCAACATGGACAAATTACGTCAATTTATTTTCACAACGGCGGCCCTAGGAAAAGTAAACCTTTACAAAACTATGCAAGTTTAAAAGGAGAGTTTGTTGGTTGGCAGCTGTCAGAAATTTCCAGCCTGTTCAGAATGGAGGATCATTTAGGGACCATAGGTGGGGCTAGGTTATGTGAACAAGTATATATAGATATATATGTGTATTTCACCATCCAGGATAAAGGAAATGAGAAGAAATTGCCTAAGTAGATAATTTGAAATTCCAGGTGCTTTTAGAGACAACATCTGAATTTATAGGAAATCTTGCATTTTTTAAAAAGAGTACCGGTGTCCAATTTAAAAAGTCACGATAAATATTCACATTTCGCAATGAATCAGGGGCCTCTTACATGCGTCAACGTAAAAGTGGTGAGTCCAAGTTCAACTCTGGCAGCCATAGGCCTACTTTCTCTCCTTAAGCAGACTTGAATAGTTAGGCTTGCCAGCAACCTGCGAATGACAATGGATTTCATCTGACTACGACCGGTATCTTTCCACAAAGAATATAATGCTGGCCTTTGTCCATAAGTGAAATATTCTTTAGTACGCTTTATAATACCAACAAAATAATAAGTATTCTTTTTAAATCATAACGTACCGGTAAATGTTTACATTTGAAATATTCATTTTCTACTTCATTCTCTCTAAAAAAAAACAAAAACGCTCTTTTATTTCTGCGTTAGTGTGACATTTTAAAAGTCTCGTTGAAATGACTATGTTTATCAGAAAGGAAAACAAACAAACGAAAACAGTAGAAATGTATTTTACTTTACTTCCGCCATGAACACTCTAAGTTATCCCTCTTTATACACCATTCCAACAGTCAAGTATGAACAAATGTTTTGCCTTGCTTTTTCTTCCAGCTACTTAAACTTCTAAATATCTTTCTGACTGAAAACCCTAACCACGCAGTGCTTTCTCAACCTTAGGCCTATGACATTGTTAATGCGGCTCTGCTGACTTACCAGCAGGAGAAACATAAGAACTACAGACAGCGCCATCTGTGGTGTTAGTGTTACTTTCACACAGCTCAACTTAGTTTTAACTGTTGCCTTTTTGTTACCTGGGTGACTCTTACACCGTGTGCTACCAAGGGTAGTCAATAGAAGGTAATATACGATCCCAGTGAGATATATAATGACCCAGTTTGTTGCTAGAGCCAAAGTAACAAGCGTATGGTTGGTGTATATGGGTAACGGAAATTGAACCCGTATAATGCGAAGACAACGATCAATAGGCCGAAAAACGTTAGTAATTTGTTTTGAAGAATTGAATTTCTCATCTTTTGATAACAAATGAATGGCATGCTCCTCGCAAAATTTTCAAGGAGGTTCCTAGAGTTTATAATACTGCCCCAAAATCCTCAGAGCCCGTAAAAGAAGCTTGAGACGGCCCAAAATAAAAGAATGGCTCGCGTCGCCCGCAACAAACTTTCTTCATAATGCTCGCCTGACCGAATCACGGGAAATTCTGACATACATGTACTGCATCATGGAAGAAAGGATTGTCTGTAATCAAGACTTAAATGTTATTATCTACCATTGATATGAGTCATATTACATCACTTAGTTATATTGTGCTTTACAGTGACACAGCTGTAATGGGGCTTACCTGCTCAAATGGCAGAAAACATTTCAGAGATGCTATAACACACCGCGGCAGTACACTTTAACACTGGAACTACTACGGTAAGTCGGTTACAACTTTGAAAATCTCAGAAATGCCAACTGACATAATCAGAACTTGTCAACTGACATAATCCGTCGTAATTTTCCCACAACAGTAAGAGTCAAAATCCAAACATAGCTTTCCCGCGGTCTTCATTTTACTGAAAGAACACTTCACGTCCAACACCACTATTTAATACAACAGATCGTGGTTATTTTTGTGCAAGTAAATATAGGATGCAAAGAACCTCGGCATGGAGAACAAACCTAGAGCAATGATGACGAGGCGAGTAAATCGAATGGACGTAGTTAATGGTTATACGTGTACAGACACTATTCTCTTCCGGGGGTCTCTGTGACTCAGACGGTTCGCGCTAGTGCAGAGCATTGACCCAGAAGCCTCCCACCAAAGAGGTCTCCGTGAGTCCAAGTCCAGGTCGTACGTGGGAAGGTCTGCAAGCAACCTGCGAATGATCGTGGGTTTCTCCCAGGTTCTGACGGGTTGCCTTTTACCATAATGCTGGCCGCCGTCGTATAAGTGAAATATTCTTGAGCACGGCGTAAAATACCAATGATATAAATAATTAAATTTTTGTGGATAGAAGTGAATGATTTTCTCTGAGTAAGCAAACACATAAATGCCAACATTTCTGACTCCCCGGTAACATCAGCAAACATGCGCGCATAAAACATGTAACATCATCGAGGGATCCCGGTTTATGAGTATTGGGTGTGAAGTCAACGTCAGTGTCGCTTGATGTAAGAAATGACACATACAAACAGTGTGCTCACCGCCAGTCTGGCATTTCTTGCCTGATATGTCTTTCAACACGATCAGTTCAGTAAACGATCTCTGACACATTGGACCTCCGAGACGGTTCTGTGTTATGCAGTTCGACGGAACAACTAACTAGCTGTTCGTTTTCTACACTGCCAAGCTTATTGGTTGATGGATTTCCTTCATAACTGCTTAGTACACTTTCCGATTGGGTGCTCGACTTATTTATTGTTGGATAAATGTCGGCACTCTCTAAATCACGATCTGAAGTGCCCTCTGCTTGACGACTTGAAGGGCAGTCGAGTGTGACAGCAGATGAGGTACTGGTCTGTCGATGGTGTTTTACCCACTGCTGGGTTAATTGCTGTTTATTTAGTGTGTCGTTAGGTAAACCACGTCTTTGACTGGCAGAATTACTCTCCGTTTGGTGGAATTCCAGCTTGCAGTTTTCACCAATCCCCATCCACGCCGAAAATACATGTAGTCTTGCTGTTGGCATGGGTTCACCCTCCAATGTGAGGCAGTCATCTTGGTTTCTGTTGTAGCGCAGCTTTGGCAAAGAACGCACCAGTCGTGACTGGCACCTCTCTCGGATGGCTGAGTGCGCAACGAGACCGGCCACTACGCACATGTCTATAACGAGAATGACGTATCTCTGTATCATATCGTGAAATGACCAGAAGAGCCACACAGAGGTTCCTGTCCACCACAGTCCTCCCAATGTCCAGAACAAGGAAAAGCACAGACAGGACTTGATGGTAGATCCGGAACTGTAGATAACATAGCCGTAGAAAAACGCACGCAATGTTGTGTGCACAGTTGTGCCTGCCACATGGTGAAATATCACATCTGAAACAAAAGAATAATGAAATCAACAAAAAATAATGAAACCAACAAAGAATAATGAAACCATGATTCACACGTCACTTGTTATTTACACAATCATTTGTAACCAGTTACGTCTGGTCTGTTTCAGTTTTGTTACAAATGTTTCCATTTAATTGGATAAAACGTTCAAAACATTAGACCATGGTTTGTTGATTAAATTTTTACTTCTTCTTCTACAAGTCATTACACGTAAACCATTTTATTTTTCAAAATCAATGTTTACCCCGTAGAAGATGCCCGTATGTAACAGAATTCGTTAATTTGTTGGCCTTTCGATCTCTACGGGGCCTCCGTGACTCAGTCGATTAACGCGTTAACGCAGCACAATGGCCCAAAGGCTTCCTCCACTGCGGTCGTTGTGAGTTCAAGTCCAGCTCATGCTGGCTTCCTCTCCTGCCTTACGTAGGAAAGTCTGCTAGCAACTTAAGGATGGTCGTGGGTTTCCCCGGGGCTCTGTCCTGTTTCCTCCCACCATAATGTTGGACGCAGTCGTATATGTGAAATACTCTTGAGTACGGCTCAAACATCAGACACGTCAATAAAATTAGCATCACAATCTCTAAATTATATATAATTTAATCCAGGTGAGGACATACCAGGTAAGGGATCAAGAGACCTTAAGCAGAGGATTTACAGATGTTCCCGCTTACATTGTCATCATTATAATGTGAAGAAGACAAGGCTGAGGCTAATGTTCGCTGAAAACCGCCGGTTTTCCATCAACACGATGAACAAGTCTGTACGTCCCGTGTGGTGAAGTTGCCAGCAGCTTAACAAAGGCCATTGGTTCCCCTGTTTCTCCGTTTTCCTCTACACTAAAACTGACTGAGTATGTGAAAGATACCTAGCATGGCGCTCAACAACAATTAAAAAAAATGATTGTGTACAGATTTCGCTATTCATGCGTTTTTAGGATTTGTCTTTTACTCACCGAAATCTTCAAGTGCCGTCTCAATAACTATGTGGTCCATTGCAAAGAAAATGCAAAGTTTTTAATAAATTAAATTAATAAGTTTTACTCACCTAAAATTCCCGACGCGAGCACAGAGATGCACAAGGCTACGATACACCAAAACCTGTCTGCAAAAAGTCAAAGGCAGTGCAATATCATGCCAAAAAAAGAGAGAATGGATACATCTGAATACCTCGTTCGTGGGGGTTTTAACGTTCACGGTGAAAATCAGTGATTCCGTCCAATCATTCTGTTTTTCTACACAAAAGCACCAAACCGCCATGGTATAAGTGGAAACACGTTTACCACATAGGCTAATAAATAGGGATATGAACACTGAACCCTTCTGCTCAAGCACAGAACGGCGTTGTCGCTAGTCATTGTGCATTTACTGAGATCAAAGATATATTATAACTATTGATACACCTGAAATAAACTGTCGCATTCAGAATATACTTCTTTGTAAAGGTGCGTAAAATATTCAGAAAAGTGAAACCATCAGAAGAAAGACAGTCATAAACTCATATCACCTAATTGTTTTGATTTTTACGGGATTTTTCCTGCAGCCGAGTCATGTGAAAATTGCTTAATGTGGAATTTATGGGGTACAGTAATATTGTATGTTGCCAGTGAAAAGGTTTTCTACACCTTTACGTTCAAATCTGAAGGAAACATTATCCTGAACTTTACTCGAGAATCTGAGTTTGACATTAAATACCAGTTTTATGACCAGAGAAGAATCATTGTGGTATCTTTGGCGAAAGCATTATCAATCAGATCCATGACATTCACCACAAGTCGAACACTTACCTTCATTTAATTTTAAAAAGTGCCTATGAAACATGTCCAGATCTCTTCAGTTACCGGCACATTCCGTCGATCCGTGCATTCTCCTATTTTAAGAGACTTTTTTTGCCTTTAATGCAAATCCTCATTGTTTGTGACGCTAACGTTATAAGACCAGGGTGTAAACGCAACATGACTTAAAAATCTGAATTCAGGCAATACGCAGGTTGCGAGATACGATATGAGGACAATAAACTGATTTCCGGCACGGTAGGTTCAGTCCCCACAATTTAACATGGGCTGGTACATGCATGTACAATGTTGAAAATTTATCAACAGCGATGGGACAAATCTTCGGGAGGATGTTCTTCAGAGATGCTGGATATCGTTTTGGGCAACAGAAACGAAATTCTGCCTGTAGGATCTTCTGAACACATAAGCTGCCATGTTAAAGGATAGGGAATTAACCCTATCAAGCCGAAACTTGCGCATTCAAGGCTAAAAAACAGTCGATGATAGATATTTTGCTAAAATATATTGATAATATTTTGATACACAGCTAAAAGGGCGACATCGCTAATTGATACATGGACAACTGATACATCTGACTAATTCCAGCCCTCGGTGTTTAGGTTGGAGATGCAATTTTGAGGGACAGATGTGTCAAAATTTCAACTTCCTGCATGAACAGTTAAGCAGTGTGACTGGGTAATAAAGTTTAACTTCAGTCAGAATTGATACTCTGGATTAATAAAAATAAGTGTAAGGGGAACTTAAAGGGCTATTAATACTGTTAGAAATACCACATCGAAAGAGCCTAATTCGCGAGGAGCAACAAAGCTGGGTGAAAATTATGGGAAAAAAGTATTTTCCGAAGATGGTGGAAAACAAACCAAAGTGAAGACATTCCGACAGGGGCTTTCACTCTAAAACATCAAATCGCTCGATGAAATGTACAGACTTAAAAATAGTCAAGTGTAAGGAAAGTGCAAGTGCATGGAAACAGCAACAACAGTGTGGTTGATCACCAGTTGTAACCAGTCTCCCAGAACAGAAAGAGGCATTAAAAAAATCGTCGAACAAGAATATAATGGGGAAACTTTCCCTTCAACGATCAATTGGGTCGAAGCTTTGTAGTTTGTTGCTCATTCTTGTATTTACGGTGACATTTTGTGGGAAAACTGATAGCATATTACTCGTGCCTTGCAAGAGAATATGGATCAGTTCAACTCGGGACCGAATCGCCCTTGCGCGGGGAAAGGTTTTCCACTGAACTGGCACTACTTGTGTATTAGAACTGCATTGAAAGGCAGGAGCCTAATACGGCTAGACCCTATCCGCTCATTAAACTGTGACTGGTGGAGGCGACCAGATAACGGTCTCTGTACGTAGGACGTGCATCGGTGACCTATCTGTCAATATCAAAGATTAAATACTTACAGCTATATCCGAAGTATGTTTTGCCTTTGTGGCTCTTGGTCGCTTCGTCTGTAAAGATAAGCGGCGAAGGGTTCGTGATACAGAATAAGAGATAACTGCCACTGTGGATATGAGAACACTGATAATACAGTGTATATGTTCGGAGGTCAAGCTTCACGAAATTTGGCATGCATGTCCATAACGTAGTTATACATCGATACCGGTATAGATGTGCCATTTACTTTAGGCCTGGCTGCTACATAGGCTGGCGAGAATGGGATAGCCAGTTTTACGGCAATCTATTAGAGAAAATAAAGACCAAGATTCACTGGTATAACGTATGTGTGACACGAAAGAATTATTAAACCCCTTCCAGGAAAGTATTGCGATAAATGTATATATATATATGTATATATATTTTTTTTAGGAATTTTTCCCAAGTGTATAAAATGCTATCAAACATTGGATCCAATGGTGGACAATGTGGTCTGACAATACTGTGACCAATGGCGAATATCTGAGGCTTTTGCTACTCAATATACATAGATTTATAGTATTCTACTTCCAACGTGCATTTGCATATGATTGCGTGCGTGGAACAGAGCTCAATGACCGAAGCCTCCGACCAATGCGATCGCTGTGAGCTCAATCCAGTTCATGCTGGCTTCCTCTCCGGCCGTACGTGGGAAGGTCTGCCAGCAATCTGCGGATGGTCGTGGTTTTCCCCCGGGCTCTGCCACCGTAATCCTTGCGGCCGTCGTATAAGTGAAATATTCTTGAGTGCGGCGTAAAACACCAATCAAATAAATGAAATAAATAAACAGAACACGGATGTAACGTCATTGTTAACCACACAGTACCACCAGCACATTCTAGAGATCAGTCTCTTAAAGGCATCATAATACGTTGGAAATATTCTAATAAAATGCACCTTTTCCAGGTCAGTGTTTGTTGCTCGTTCATCTGATATATGCTGTTTGCATTTACCGCTTGTTCTGCATATAGATGAAACAACTAATGGCCTCAGCTGGTCGCCTTCGTGTATGTGAAATATTCTTCAGTATGGCATAAAACCCTAAGTAAATAAATTAAGAAACAGAGGAACGGCCTTGTAAAATCACCACTCTTACCTTCTTCCTCGGACTTGGGTGAGGTCAGGAAATGGATGTCCGGCAAAGTTTTCAAACCCATCTGCACCTCGTCGGTTGACATCGTCTATAAAACAGGAAACAAGTTCAATTTTACATGCCAACATGAGAGGAAGTCTGAACGTGTATACGTTATTATCAGCACCACCTTTGTTTTACCGTTATTTTAGGGAATAAGATCATGACCAAACTAAATAGGGAAGTTTCGAGTTCGAACCCTTTTATCGCTAAAGGTAAGAAAAGCCCTATTGTACAGGGTGATCTGTCAAAAATGTTAGGCAACTATTTCTGATTACATTTACTATAACATTAGCGTGGAAGAAAAGTTTCAAAAAATAATTAAGACTAGACGTACGATAGCGAAAATTGAATAGGTGGAAGTTTTTTTAATTTAAGAAGATCCGGATTAAAGGAGAAGTCTTTTGTACCTTCCTAACACGGCAAGACAGGTGATCGGTATATTAAAATCAACAAAATTGACAGACATTTTTGACAAGTCACATGGCACAGTTGAACTCTTTTGCCTTCTACGGCAATAGACCTCGAACTCGAAACTCCCCTATTGACGAGAGTGGATTTCACTCGGTTCGTTTTTTTGTTTATGTACGGGCTTGGCATGAAGGTTGTGGTGAGGGAGGGGGGGGTGTTAAGTATAGTATTCAAAGCTACTTCGAGAATGTAGCGATATTTTGACGCGGCATAATTCAAATGCTGGTATGATTGCCTCACGGCAGCGCTTGTTGAAGATTCAGTCGAGACACTAGAACACTCTCTACATCGGGCATATCCCAAAATGAACTGTTTCAAGCAAGGAAGTTAAAAGAATGGGGTTTCTCGGGGTCGGGAGAAATTCAGATGAAGGTGATCTTCAACTTGGGTCTGTCGCTTACGAGAAGCAGGCTGAAAATATTCGACTTGCCCCGATAAATGCAGAAAATTCTATATCAAAATATGACATTTGGCAAACAGTTGTTTGTAATTTCCATTTTGAAAGACAGGATTTCAAAATGTCATATTCATTTTCTTTGCAATTTCTATTTAAATGCAAACTGGAATAATTTAAAAATGGCAGAGATCATGTCATGTTATGTATGAGTTGGGGGCGTCCGTGGCCGAGGGGGTTAGCGCCCCAGAGAGACGTAATGACTCGGGTGCCTCTAACCAATGCGGTCATTGTGATTTCAAGTCCAGCTTATGCTTGTGTCCTCCTCGGCTGTTAGTAGGAAGGTCTGCCAGCCACCTGCGGATAGTTGTGGGTTTTCTCTGAGCCCTTTCCGGTTTCCTCCCATCATAATGCTGACGGGCGTCGTATTAACAAGTGAAATATTATTGACTACGGCGTAAAATACAGACCAAGTCAATAAATAAATGTGTGTGAGTTAAGGGCGTGTCGCCTTAATGATAAAATGCATTCACGACTACCTTTCAATTTGGACGACAATGCTACACGTATATTACTCTAGATGCAATCATGGTGCTGTAGGCCTACATTAAAAAAGTTCTTGCGGTAAAATTTGGAGAAGTCTCCTAAAATGGCGTATGCAAACATGGCAAAATTCCTAGGGTTTCCTCTCAATTAGCGCGTACATACACTCATCCAACATCCAAGCTGATTACCCATAACTCGCTCTGCCGGGGAGGATTCATACGCAGCATATGCGCAGTGAGCTAATGCGTTTATGAAGGAATACACGTGACTACTGACCTGTTTAGGGCTCATTATTTCGTCCTCAGTCTCTCAGCGCTCAATAAATCTGACAGTACTGTAGATCGTGGATAACTTTGAATCGCTCCTTTCCCACAAAAAAGGTGTGAGAGTTTTCCACTCAAATCACAAAACAAATGTGTGGGTATACCACTCCATGGGAATGGAAATATCGATCCTGTCAAACAAAATATACTGCAATACCACTGAAAACACAGAGAATGTATGAAAATATCCCTGTGTTCGCTGAGGAACGAAACGGTAATACCACTTTGTTAACCACAGGGCACGAGGTATGAGACCATCGATCAGTTCACACGAAAAGTATGGGAATATCGCCGTGTGGTCACAATGCATTGGAGTCTCGCTCGCTGTTCACACAAATGAGTAAATTAGATGCCTCATTATCGGTATGTTCACACAAAAGTTATTCCAGTGTCCATGTGTTCACATAACAGGGATTTAGACATCGCCGTATTCATAGGAAAGGCATGAATACATAACCGTGTTCGCAACAGCAGTGTGAAAATATCACTGTTTACAAAAAAGGTGTGAAGGTATAGTTGTGATCACACCTTAAATTTTGAAAAAAATCCCACAATATTTTTTAAACATTTATCCTTCCGTGCGTTCAAAGTCTTCACTAGGAATGTATGAATCTTTCAATAGAGTTTTCGGTGAATTCCGCATAAAATCCTGATAGAAATCCGATTTTTCCGAGTGTTTACCCTGTTCATTTACCAGATCGTTTGAATGAATGCCCGAATGTTTCGTTGTAAATCCCTCTTTTCCACGGAGGCCTCGTGCATGTGTTACTTTCTATACGTACCAGTGCCTGTACGTATTGCTGCCTGTGTTCTGTGCAGAGCATTCTCTGTGAAAGCCTGCTATGAAAAAGAGCTGGTAACAATCATATGGCGTTGTGGACTCTCAGTGGGTAAGGAGCTAGGCGACTTCAAAATCACCTCTATTCCCCTCTACACTAGACCGCTAGGACAGAAATGTCTCTGATACAACAAGTAGTCATGGTGAAAAATACCCAGTCCTGATGGCAATGTCGCCAGACTTCCCTGACAATAACGTCTATTAACTTCCTAGTCTCTTCTCGCAGGCATAAAAACTCGTGGGATTAGCATGATCGGGGTCTGCGTGACGACGTGTTAAGATCATGTGCACAAGGCGATAGTGTATAGGTATAGAGGTCTATGTGGTACAGATAGTCGTAAGTAGGTTTATACCATCGCATGTAGGTCGCGATGTGTACAGTCTTTGTAAGCTATAAATATATGTACGTACGTCGACAGGAGAGAGAATCACTGTGCCCTCCATAACGTTAGCTTCCACCACTGAACTTATCTCTCTTAGTAAAGATGTCAGTGTTTTAGGGCAACAACATCAACGTGAGACTCGTATTGGTATTGAGGTCCATTTTACTTGAGCTCAATACGAGTCTGATACGGGTCATTTCATACTGAAATCTCTTTCTTTTCTGAATAAGTTAGATTGGAATGTATTTATTTGTTTGATTGGACTTTTACGTCGAACTCAAGGCTGTTTCTCGTTGTCGGGAGATCCCCGATGAATTCGGAGTCGGGCCATACCAAAGACTTTAAAAATGGTACTTGTTGCTGCCTCGTTTGGCGCTCGGCACTGAGATGTTAGAGCAGAGGAGCAAGGATGGTCGGCTCGGCGTCAGCACAATATGAATTGGTGGGGTGTCACGTGTGGTGTCTTCGGCATGATGTTCCAGTTGAGACAGCACGTTGACGGCATTGACTTCCAATGTCACGGGAAGACACAGAATATATAAACTCCAACGGCTCCTCGTCATGATGTAAGTTATATTAACTGAAAACATGCTGAGTGCGAGGCAAAACTCAAGCATACATACATACAAGGGTACTTCACTTGTACCATGGCGCCCAGAATGATGAAAGGGAGGAAACCCCACAACCATGTTAACATTGCTGACAATATTGATAACATCCAGTGTTAGAGACAATGTGAAACCTTGGAGGCCTTGGTATCATTACGTAATACTTGTTATAAGAGAGCTATTCGCCTTCTCAAGTATAATGGCGTGCAAGGCTATAATAAAAGCGTGCGAGGTTATAAGTGGAGGGTGACCTGACTGCAAAATGTGAGGGAAGCCACGGCACCACTTCATGTACAAGGCAACTCTCCTGATGTAAAGATGCAGCCTTCTTAGCAAAACCTGGATTCAAACAGGTGGCAAAGAAGCTTTCGTGGCCGAGTTCTTTTGCAACACACTCACTCAATGGCTTCTACTTAATGCTGTCACTATGGTTGCAAGAAAGAAACAACATCACTTCTTCTGCGATCTTGCTTGACAAGGTCTGCCGATAACCTGCAGATTGTCGTGGGTTCCTCCCGGGCTCTGCCCTGTTTCTTCTGACCATACATATTTATTGATATAAAGGAAGATGTTCATGTAATTGATGTGTCCAAGTGTCCTTTTCATATGTCTCTTCGTTTAATTCTTTCTTTTTGTTGCGCTTGTTTAATTATAGCTGGATTCCATATTTCCTTTGTACAGTGAACACTGTTCTCTCTGCTAGGCTTACATGTGTGAGTGTATGCATACTGAGACTGAATCTCTCCATTACGTTCTTGTAAAATATTTACGTTGTTACTTCTTTAACACTTACAGGAACAGCTAAAATAAAACCCTAAGTAAAATAAATTGCCAAGAAGCCGGATTTCACCAGTAACGTGTGGTCATTTCCCAAGTATCACACCGTCGTTGTTGCTCTGCGCTTATACTCTCTGTGCTGTAGTCTTTTATGTTGTTTTGTCTCTCTGTCACGTGTTTGGTAGGGTTGTGGTGTAGCGGTTAAAGGTGCTTTCTCTTCAGTTTCTAGATGCAGGTTCCTATCCAACGTTGGACTGGTAATTTTCAGATCACTAGTCGTGTCGCCCTGGTGGCAATAATGGCGAAGCTCGTGTGACAGTTGGTCATTTCGTTAAAAGGAATGGGTTCATGCAGTTACAGGTCCTCCCAAATGGAATTTACTTTTGTATTGAAAACAACTTCATATGAAAATACATGTCACAAAACTATTAGAAATAAAGTTTTGAAAATATTATAATCCCAACATAGTTGCGTTACGCGCCCAAAAGGAGATAATAATCGCAGCCTGACAAGTGAGTGATGACGTCAGCGGAAGATATTGCTCTCGTCTGCCATGCGTTAAGGTAACACGTCCCACGCTAGAACCTTGGCGTCTGTAGATGAATTTCGTGACCAACATTTTTGTGAGACGTATTTAACTGAGGGGGAAGAAGACACAGTATATGTTGGTAAATGCTAGAAGGAATTAGTCTATGCAGTTGTACCTCACCAGTACGATAGTTAACGTATGCAGAGTGTACTGGCCGAGAATCGAGGGAGTGACGCTGACAGACGATGGAAGTGTTGAACACGGATCAGGATCGTTTACACAACACAAACAGGCAAAGACACCATGTTTCGTGAAATTAAATAAAGGATAACTTACTATCTGTTCATAGGTAACTATAATTACCACCGTCTAAAACATAACCGGAATTAGGATTATCCATGCTGTATTTTTTCTTGTTGTTCTTGCTTAGCTCAATACGCGAATCAACAGATTCACTTCGATAGGCACACAGTTCTTGTGATGGCTGAATTCGATTTAAAGAGAAAAAAACAAATGATACACTGGTTCTAAACGCAAGTTTCGATTATTACACGCAACTGGAATCAGCAGTTGCCTTTGACTGGCTGGCGCCGTCCTCCAAAAGCGAAATTGCGATGTACCAAATGATTTATTCCAATGTGTATCCTTGACATACTATGGCTGCGCCAAGCGTAATTTATTTTAGTTTTAAATCCTTATTTAGAAAATTGAATGATACATAATCTACCCTTCCCTCTGTCTCCCTTGCTTAGTTTATTTATTCATTTTTTGTTGCTTTCCAACTTGTAAGTTTTGCCAAGTTTTTTTTTCAAATCACTTGATATGAATAAATAAATTGTTTTCAAATCATAATACAAGTACTTGTAATTTTACCACGCAACCAAAATGGTCTATACATTTAGAATTCATTGTTAATTGGATGCGTTACTTCGTTTAGAGTGTATTTGAATTTTATTTTTCAGGAAATTTTGCTTTGTCGCCTATAAACAGCCAATGATGATGGCAATTCTTGGTGAGGAAAGAGCATTGTGTTCTTCCACCAGGTACAGGTAGCCGCCTACTCGCAACATTTCCATCAGTTACGGGATGTAACACTGCAGAAAGTTGTGGTAAAGTGGACATCAATTATGTAGGACATAACACAATGTGTAACTTCAACTTTTTTTTCAGTTGTACAAAATCTTTTTTTTAAATTCCTTTTTAGGTTGCTATATGTGTTAACAATGCACTATTCAAATGATCCAATAGCCTTCCTGCACAGTGGTTCCACAGATCAATTTAGCATAAAATAGAACGAAGGTAACTCCGAATATTGTGGTGTACATAGTTATATAGCTAAAACAGAACGCTGTTTGTCACAAAGACTATCAGAACATACCAACAACAGCAACAGCGAAATACATAATCATATTGAACACTGATCCAATTTCCAGTATGTCTTTGATTTATTCACTCTCTCTGACCGGTTTCATGACACCAAATACACCAGCCCTGCATCTCCGTATTTTAAATTAAATGATTTAAAACAATCAAAACAGTTGGGAATTATTACAACAATGGTAGAATTTACTGTCCACTATGATGTGTTACATTGCAGTTAGCAGGTGGTATCCATAGCGTAAAAAGTACTTCGACAGACTACAGTGTGACACTTAGCACAAAAACATTATCATGTGATATCACATCAGTATGGTGATCATATGGTTAAAAACTAAACCCAATTCCGTTTCCCTGAACCTAGTTTGAGCCACCATTAAAAAGTTCAATATGTTTTAAACCACATTCTTACCCAGGCTCTACACAAAAAAATAACTGGAGATTAAACTCAACAACAATAATTCAATGCTGAATTGAGTAAAGGGGTCTGGAGTATAAACTCTGCTCCTCCGACTTGCACTCTACCTGAATATTCCTTCTGCAAAAACAGACCTTTGTGGACTACTAGTGACTGACACATAGATCTTGAGTTTGACCAAACCGGCACGTGTGACTGACGGGTGCGTCTGTCCTCAAGGATTTATGGAGCATAGAGTTCATGAATTAGGGGCCACGATCAGTTGGTTTCTTCTTCTTCTTCTTAATCACTGCTCGCTGTATAGCGTCCTCCATCAATGCTGCTACATAGCCTCAAATAACAAAACGAAATACAGATATCCATTTCAACCAAAATAATTTCAATAAAGAATCGAAAAGAAACCTCATTTCCAAATAAGCTGCCGTTGACATGCAGGGTTACCATGCATGCAATCAATAAAACTTGGTTAGACACTAATTTACTACACTGGAATTTTTCAGTCAGTCAGTCAGTCAGTTTTATTAGGAGCGGAAGTTAGCTGAAGCACGGAGTAAAACTACCGACCTCTGGCAAGAAACTGATGAGTTTTCCCAAGGAGACGTACAGACTTTCATGCCATCTTTGTGGCAGTCAAGTAATCTTCAACTAATGCCCGCACAATGATCGCTGTGAGTTCAAATCCAGCTTATGCTGGCTTTTAACCGGCCAGAAAAAGATTTTCAAAATGGAATAACAATTTACTGGTATCACTGCATGACTGCATTCAAACTCTCTCTAACCTGTCTTCATACCCTTTTTATTGACATTATTGGGCTGATGTATGCGTTGTCTCAAGGCTAATTGGGGGTATTTTAAACGGTCGTGGTTAGTTTCATGTATCTTGAACGAAGCTGTCATGTTAAGCAGAGGCGAACCTTTAAGAAATTTTTACCCTCAAAATTTGAAACAGTTATTCGAGTTAACCTACTTTAAGATAGCTTAAATATAACAAACTAAAATTATTCAATTATTCCAAGATACATACGTGAATTAAGCCATTTCTTCCTACTTTCCTCTTTTGTGCTGTCTTGCGGTGCAGATTACAGCCAGCTAACCGTAACGCAGTAGTCAAGAATTCAGTGACCTTATGAATGCCTTTACTAGTGGGTTACGTGGGGCAAAGGACTGTGATTAGCCCAGGGCTCGGCGGGTGCAAAAATCGGCGTATCACATTCCCTAATTGTCGGCGACAGACGCTGGAGCACCACAATTGTCCTTCAGTCGCTGAGAGCTCTAATGATCCACGAATATTCACAATTCGCCCATAACACAATATGATGGCACATCTCCAATCAGTGGACCATGCAGGCATTCTGGGAAGTCTGGACCCTTTTATATGTGGATGTTTTGGATGTGGCTGGCCAAGACGTTCACATGGCAGCCATAACATTAGAGTAGGAGGAGGGAGTAGAAGCAGGACACCAATACGTATGGTTGCAGGCGGATTTTTTCCAATCTATGAGGTGTGTTAATTTCTTCTTCTGGGCAAGTTTGTCAATTATTTGCACAAACTCTGTAATGTCTGACAAGTATAAATATATATAGACTAATAGAGGAACAGTAACCTGTAGAGGAAAATGGCGGTCATTTTTGCCCACCATAAATAAGTAATAGCTTAAACTACTAAACCAGAATATGAAAATCAACTTGATGCAAAAATCATAACTGCACCCTGTCGTCGGCGCCCTGATTGTCAAACCAGCCTTCTCTAGGTGCCCAAGGTATGTCTTTAGGCCTCATAAGTCCTTCTTTCTCCATCGCATCGCTGCTTGTCATTTCTGCGACCTATAAACAGACAACCAGGATATGAATCATGAGGTCTGGAAAAAGTCTCTAAATCACACCTTTCAGAGGACAGCAATAAGATGTTTTGTGTGTGAACTCAACACCAATCTGGAATATTACTATAGTTTCCTTGAAACAATCAAGATTGGTAGCTGATATTATGTTAATGGAATACAAATATACATTTTATACCTTCACTGATTGTTCGATTGTTCTTGTTCATGTGTAATTGCAAACTCCAGATTATTTCAATAATATTGTGAGTTTTATGGGCCAAGGAAACCAGTATTAATATTTTCCGACACTCACTGGTGGACGGACAGTTGTCTCACCTGAAAGTATTGCAGTTCTAAGCTATCTTATCAGCACTGTGGTCCATTTGTTGCCACCAAGAATCAGGAAATATTTGCCCGTGAGGAAAATGAAAACTGTTTTTGGCATTCTCAGGCCCAAACCACAATATAAATAAGTGGCATAGCCTTGTGCATTGAAAGACTACCAACTTAAACTTTACCATCTAAAGTGTTTTTGGAGCATCGTGATTAACTGCTTTATGTACTTACCGTAACAAGCTCAAAATGTGCCACTTTGTTCACATCTATATCCAACGGGGTACATGCCCCAAATTTGGCAGTATGCCCAGGGCTCTCTGCTCTACCGTTACCTGCAGCTTTATAGAACCCTCCAACAGTTTTACGCGCTCTGTCACCTTTGTCTACTTTGTTTCCCTTAGTGATGATATGGATGGATACAGGTGTCTACTCGGATGGTTCAAGTATATCTGATAGGTGGAATGACGAAGTGGTCAAGAAACCGCAATACTTTTGAGGTCTCGGCTTCTGGAAACAGTATTTGCCGTTGGTATTTTCAGCTTTCCTCTGGTGTGTCACCTATCACGGGCTGGTTGGTCCACGAACACATAAAAAAGGAAGAGCAGGCTTGCCCCACACGCACAGAACTTCCAACAGTGGCCTGCACTCCCCGTTGACATGCACTGTGGCATTGTGGACATATATTGAACAGTTTCATCAGACAACTCTCGCTCACAAGGAAATATCTCTCATCTTGGACAGGCCCAGATTTGATAAAAGTAGTCACTGAAGAAAAAGAAAAACAGGAGACATATATGTACATGTACAAATGAAATAGGGCCTGCAGGTAGGTAAGGATTTTTTTATTGTTTTTTTATTTTATTTTATTTTGGGTAACGAAAAAGCAAACGATTTTAAAAATTTAATGTGCAGAGAAAGATTTTAAAAATACCTCCATTAAAATTCTAATAAAAACTTTTTTTTGGAGGGTCAGTCAGGTTTATATGCCTGTCATCATGGAGCTAGTATTTATTGGTGGCCTACCTCAAATATGTATGCAATTTGTGGATGTCACCTTCTTTCTGGAAACAACTGAACGAAATCTCTGAACATAAATATGCGTACATGCTTTGATATTGACAGCTTTTGGAAGAGAAACAGAAATTCACGTAGAGAGGGCTATGTGGCTAAACCACCTTTATGACAAACATTAGTCTTCTTGCTTCACAAATTCATTTTGGGATGACGGTGTTGTATTTGAGTATTTGTGAATTGACACCTGAGTTTCATTTCCACTTTCACTCCCCTGCCCTCTGTGCAAATGTAACTACATGTATTTTGTATATAAAAATTACACCAAGGTAGTAGGCTATATGAGAAAATTTCAATGCATGTATTTTACTGTGATGGCCGCACCAGGTAGCGGTAACCTGGTGTGTTATATTTAGGGTGAAGCCTATCACATTTCATGTTGAAAGTTCAAACAAAAACCTTATGTAATATCCTGCACTTCCAGATATGTAATATCCTGCACTTCCAGATATGTAATATCCTGCACTTCCAGATATGTAATATCCTGCACTTCCAGATATGTAATATTCGTTTATCTAAATACTAAGTAGTCAAGAATATTTCACTTCAACCACAGCTGCCGGCATGATGACCGGAAGTGAACCTATGACCTCCCGGAGGTTGCTGACAGACCTGGTTTTCCATGCAGATTCAAATAAAAAGAAGTCATATGCACTTGTTTCATTTTTACGCACCAGGCATACCATGTAAAAGAGCCATCACTGTGAGAATCCTCCAATGGGTTGTACTCCTCATCCTCCAATGGGTTTTACTCCTCATCCTCCAATGGGTTGTACTCCTCATCCTCTAATGGGTTGTACTCCTGATCCTCCAATGGTTGTACTCCTCATCCTCCAATGGGCTGTACTCCTCATCCTCCAATGGGTTGTACTCCTCATCACTTGTATCTGTGCCACTCTTCCCACGATTACTTCCAGTGTCTGTTGTGTCTTCCATTACTGTGTCCTTCAAAAGCTCACACTGTGTAGCCTTTTCAGAAAACTTAGCTGTCGCCTGTGTTCCTACAGAAGTATTAGCTAGAAGACTTCATAAAACGTACATGCTCTATTGCTTTTATGAGTCAACATCTTTCAATAGAGATTAGCTTACATAAACTAGAGCATGTCTAAGAGGCCGTGTACTTCGGCACTGTGCTGGAAGATTTCAATCATCTTTTTCCAAACTCTTCAAAACAGGAGCACAAAATATTATTTGGCGTTTTCAATTCAATATCTGATTACAAGTGATTGAGTCATCGTGTTTTTGAAAGAAATGTCAATGCCAACAAAGAAAAGAAAATATTACGAACTGACATTTACTGTGTCATTATACTAAGTAGCAACTTAAATAATTTTAAGCGAAAGTCACACTAAAACTGTAAAATAAATATCACACATGTTACTTGTCTTAAAACCTCTCATTATGAAGTTACAGTATCGGGCTTAATTTCATTTTTCTAAGTGAAACTTTGTTTCAATAACATTACTTTCAGCAGTCCGCGATATGGGGAAATGACATGCAGCAGTGCACTCGGTGATGTTGCCCCACCAACTGCTGTAACTGTACATACAATCACCATAAACAGAAAATCCAACGTGATAATGAAACCAAGACGACTGTGCATCTGAGTAATTTTGGTACCTGCTTTCCTGCATTTACATGTAGGTGCAAACAGATGTTTTAATGTCAACCATGAAATGTTCATTTCTGGATATCGCACCTAAAACAGTTGTTAAGGAAGTAAATATACCATTATTCAGATTAGGCGATATATTTGGGGTTTTTCTTTCCGTTTCTTTATTGCAGTTGTAACGGTAAATTACACCAGATGCAGGCCAGTAATTGCCATTTGTACAACATTTATGTCATTATGCATACCTCTCGCTCTTCTTTTTCCTGTGAGACCTGAATTCTCTTTCCCATTTCTGGCATCGGTCCTGTTGTGACCAGTTGACAACACGTACAACATTTAGCCCAAAAAAGAGAAAAGCTTATGGCTGTGGTCTGTGGGCTTATGCAAATAATAACTCCTGATTTTCTCTCCATGTTACAATTAACGCTAGTGACTATATGATATAAATGGATATATGTAAACAAAATTGAATTGTTACAGTCTGCAACAACTGCTGTTTTCCTAAGTGTCATGTACTAGCCCAGGTATATATCAGTACTCCTAGCTTACTAGCAGGCCCCTACAGTACTGTGGCGAAACACTGCACATCATATGCGCCTCATGTTTTAATACACACGGGTGTTTGCTATTCGTAGAGGGGGATTTTGCTGTTGTTGTTGTTTCAATCAGGTCAAGTTTTGTTCCAATCAACTAAATTTCTTTCTTTAAATCAAGTTTGGTTGACAGGTATTACTAAGGACAGATACTGACCGTAGCTCGTTTCCCCATTTGCCAGCGGTTCTCGCAATAATTTGCACATCCGATTCTGGCGCTGGTCGGGTCACTGTTAGCCTGTCTGCCACCTTTGGACCCCGCTGCCCGCAGTCAAACAGCGGCATGGTTCCCTCAAAGTCAAAACTCGGCAGCCGCCAGGTCCAGCACTGCAGTCGCTGCTACCTGCTCCCGTCTCGTCTGCATCGCGTCTTCTCCTCCCGTCGGCCTCGTTTCCAGTCTGCCTTTCAAGGGTGTACTCAGTGTTCCCCCAGGTTTGAGTTCGGAAAAAGCAAATCTTTTCAGCCGGTGTTTGGAACCAAACTCCAAGGCAACTTAACTAAATTCCTCGAGATCCGAGTGTTCGAAATGCGCGGAGCAAAGCAAGGATGACTTGGATGGAAAAAGAAACTGTGTCTTCTGACCTTCTGCGCACTAGGAACCTGGGAAAGAAGAAGTCCTCAACTGAGCATGTAAAGCCATCAATTTAAGGTAAATATTATGTGTCTGGCTTAAATTGACCTTTTTAAAACAAGCTTCACTATTAAATGAAAACTGACCATTTAAGAAAAGTAGTCAGCAAAATTACACCAAAACTGGTCAGTTTTCATTTGTATAGTTGAAAAGACGTCCGTAGTATTTTGTATTCCAAAAGTAGTGTGCTCTTCAAACCTGTCGTTTTATAAACAATGGCTTCTACTGATATTCAGTGAGGAGCCACGAAGCGGGCCATGACTCAGTGGTGCCATGCGCGAATCGCCGCCATAAGCACATGAGGTCTAACATCAACGGCTTCACTGAGTCCGACGTGCCCGCTTTTCCTCTTTCTCTGGATTAATATTAATACATTTTGCTGAACTTTATTTAACTTCTCCTAGAGCTGCCAATATCGATCGTACAAGTATATGTTAGTGTTTTACCTTTGTCATCCCGTTTCTTCCATGCATAAAGCAAGTAAGTATTTGTTTTCCTTTTGCCGTTCGCCTTAAACGGTTAAGGCGTCTGATGGAGTCTTACAAAGAATCTACCCGAGATTGTAATATTTGTAACTTCAACTTTATACACAAGGAATACCGTTGGCATGTCGCATCCAAACAGTTAGTAATGCTGCTCCAATAAGTCATAAATGTAGTAACGTAATTTTGGTCTCCGGTCGTGTTTATGACCAACCCCCTCCCCCTCCAAAAAATTAATTATTTATTTTGATTGAATTGTTGTTGACCGCCATACGCAATTTTTGTCACCTACTGGATAGCTGTTAATTTTGTGGATGATGGACACCGGAGAGCTGGACGTAAAGGATTGGCTTATTGGCAAGCTACTGACGAGTTTTTTCACCTGTCACCTGTGCATGTGCACAACGTGTTGGTGAGAGACAAGAGCAGTTTATAGTTGGTCTGTTATTGTTTAATAATAATAAAGGCCTGCTGACCTTTAGAGAAAATACTTCATATTTGCCCTGCTTTTGACCTTCAGACCAAATACGTTATAGTTGACTCTTCTGCTGACATTCAGGGCAAATACGCTTCGGCTTTCCCTGGGAGAAAATGAGTTATGGTTGAAGGAAAATACATTATAATTCCGACAGGCAGAACTCCCACATCTTAATATTATTATATTTGCTTTCAAAAATTATTACCATCAAGTTCTTGCAGAGGAGCTAAACACAACTATAACAAATGCCGCTTCGTCAAGATATTCTTTTAGGTTATATCTGTACCATCTGAATGAGGTATTTAAAAACCATGGATCTTCCGGGCCGATTCCACAAAACAATCACTAACTTATGTCAAGGGGGCCCGTGATGACCCAAGTGCTTCTCACCAATGCGGCTGCCGTCAGTTCAAATCCATTTCCCAGTGGTTATCTCTCCGTTAGTACGTCGGAAGGCTTGTCATCAAGCGGGTGGTCGGAATTTTTGCTATGCTCTCTCCAGTTTCCTCTCACCATAATGCTGACCGCCCTCGTATAAGTCAAATATTCTTTAGTACGGCGTAAAACATCAATCCTTGTACTGCACCTAGCTCTTAAGGTCCCCAGAAATTCTTCCATATGGTGTCAGCAAGTCTCAAATGGTTACAAATGGCAGAACTGTAACATCGACGATTCAATCCATGCCATAAAACATTTTAAGTGAGACATACGCGTCAACGCTTTACTGTCAAACCCCTCCATCCAAAGTTGCCTTCAAAATTCATCAAGTATATCAGACAGAGATTACAACTTATGATCATAACGAGGAAGATCTATGGCGTTGTGTTTGTACGTATACATCCGAATCGAATCAACCCTGGGATATGGTCTATGCAAACATGGAACATCACCGCCGTAGCAACGAAAGCTTCACTCGGATACTTTTATACCTTTTCCTGGTTCATAGTAAGCCAGGTATCCAACTGAAAGTCGAATTCCCAAAGACCAGTTTTATTGATGAAGTTTGCGTCACAATCTCTTAAAACTGTATAACTTTAACGCAACACAATTACCTGGAAGAAGAACTATTCAATGCTTTCCAGTGATTTCTGAGTGATATCCATGTGCAACAACCAATGCAGTAACACAATAGCAAGATATTTTGTACAATACTAATGGGAACGTTTCAATGTTTAAATTTTGTGTATTATAAACTTGCTTTCAACTATCTTTCATTACACACACGTACAAGTATCTTTCCGACATGACTGGAAATGGGCATTGCGATGTTCATTGACCTGTGGGATTTTGACTTTGAATGTTGTTTGTCTGGTTGATGACTTAAAATATGATTTGGATTCTTGGCTTTTTAAAGTAAGTTTCCATGAAAACTGATAATCAAAACACAGTTCGTATCAGTGTTCTTTTAAAGAAGACCAGAATATACCTGCCAGAATAATTTATTTCATAAAGGTGCTTACATGAAGCATACAGTGTAGATTACACATTGTCACATCTTAATACATACATTGCATAATAGATTAAATACACACATACTAGAGAGACTGTCGAGTGTAAGGTACTCATTAAAGTTTTCAATTCCATTATGGACGATTCAAATGTTGTCACTAACTTTTGATGGACACATTTTGTATCCAGATTTACTGAAAAGTAGTTGCCTTTCTTCTTATGCTTACAATATTAAAGGCAATGGTTTTTTCGCGTGAATGAATTTGTCAGGTCTTGCAAACAGACGGATATATAAGGAAATATTTAGCTGGTCACTCTATAGAGAGGGTTAATTTTAATGTTTGTAAAAGCCACACGGGTTGCCCTTATACGATACACGGCGAACAACATGCCCGGAACAACATGCCTGCTTTTTGGGATCGTATTCAGACGTGCCACAGCAGTGTCCTATTTGCACAACCTTCTTTCCGCAACACACAGATTTTCTTGTGTCGTAAGCCAGACCGTAACAACAGTCGGAACCGTTGCTCAAGCTGATGACCTTCTGGTTACAGCACTTCTCCGATTTTGGTTCGTAAGCATGGCCGTAGCAACAGTGGCCTTTAGAGACGACTTGATGCCCACAACAAACCTGGCTTTTTGTGTAGTATTTCTGTCCGTAACAACATTCTTCGCCCTTGCCCAAGTTGATGACCTCTTTTCCGCAGCACTTCTCCACCTTTGGTTCATAAGGTTTCCCATGACAACAACTGCCCTTCGGAACGACTTTTTGGCCACAGCAGACGTGGCTGCTCATGTAGTATTTCTGTCCGTAGCAACATTCTTCGCCTTTGGATAAGTTGATGACCTCTTTTCCGCAGCACTTCTCTGTTCTCGGTTCATAAGATTTCCCATGACAACAACTGCCCTTCGGAACGACTTTTTGGCCACAGCAAACGTGGCTGCTCGTGTAGTATTTCTGTCCATAACAACATTCTCCGCCTTTCCCCAAGTTGATGACTTCTTTTCCGCAGCACTTCTCTGTTCTCGGTTCATAAGATTTCCCATGACAGCAACTGCCCTTAGGCACGACTTTTTGGCCACAGCAGACGTGGCTGCTCGTGTAGTATTTCTGTCCGTAACAACATTCTTCGCCTTTGCCCAAGTTGATGACTTCTTTTCCGCAGCACTTCTCTGTTCTCGGTTCATAAGATTTCCCATGACAGCAACTGCCCTTAGGCACGACTTTTTGGCCACAGCAAACGTGGCTGCTCGTGTAGTATTTCTGTCCGTAACAACACTCTTCGCCCTTGCCCAAGTTGATGACTTCTTTTCCGCAGCACTTCTCTGTTCTCGGTTCATAAGATTTCCCATGACAGCAACTGCCCTTCGGAACGACTTTTTGGCCACAGCAGACATGGCTGCTCGTGTAGTATTTCTGTCCATAACAACATTCTTCGCCTTTGCCCAAGTTGATGACCTCTTTTCCGCAGCACTTCTCCACCTTTGGTTCATAGGGTTTCCCATGACAACAACTGCCCTTAGGCACGACTTTTTGGCCACAGCAGACATGGCTGCTCGTGTAGTATTTCTGTCCATAACAACATTCTTCGCCTTTGCCCAAGTTGATGACCTCTTTTCCGCAGCACTTCTCCACCTTTGGTTCATAGGGTTTCCCATGACAACAACTGCCCTTGGAGACGACTTTTTGGCCACAGCAGACATGGCTGTTCGTGTAGTATTTCTGTCCGTAGCAACACTCCTCACTCTTGCCCAAGTTGATGACCTCTTTTCCGCAGCACTTCTCCGCTTTTGGTTCATAGGGTTTCCCATGACAACAACTGCCCTTCGGAACGACTTTTTGGCCACAGCAGACATGGCTGCTCGTGTAGTATTTCTGTCCATAACAACATTCTTCGCCTTTGCCCAAGTTGATGATCTCTTTTCCGCAGCACTTCTCTGTTCTCGGTTCATAAGATTTCCCATGACAGCAACTGCCCTTAGGCACGACTTTTTGGCCACAGCAAACGTGGCTGCTCGTGTAGTATTTCTGTCCGTAACAACATTCTTCGCCCTTGCCCAAGTTGATGACCTCTTTTCCGCAGCACTTCTCCACCTTTGGTTCATAGGGTTTACCATGACAACAACTGCCCTTAGGCACGACTTTTTGGCCACAGCAAACGTGGCTGCTCGTGTAGTATTTCTGTCCATAACAACATTCTTCGCCTTTGCCCAAGTTGATGACCTCTTTTCCGCAGCACTTCTCTGTTCTCGGTTCATAAGATTTCCCATGACAGCAACTGCCCTTAGGCACGACTTTTTGGCCACAGCAAACGTGGCTGCTCGTGTAGTATTTCTGTCCGTAGCAACATTCTTCGCCTTTGCCCAAGTTGATGACCTCTTTTCCACAGCACTTCTCCACCTTTGGTTCATAGGGTTTACCATGACAACAACTGCCCTTAGGCACGACTTTTTGGCCACAGCAGACGTGGCTGCTCGTGTAGTATTTCTGTCCGTAACAACACTCTTCGCCTTTGCCCAAGTTGATGACCTCTTTTCCGCAGCACTTCTCTGTTCTCGGTTCATAAGATTTCCCATGACAGCAACTGCCCTTAGGCACGACTTTTTGGCCACAGCAGACATGGCTGCTCGTGTAGTATTTCTGTCCGTAGCAACATTCTTCGCCCTTGCCCAAGTTGATGACCTCTTTTCCACAGCACTTCTCCACCTTTGGTTCATAGGGTTTACCATGACAACAACTGCCTTTAGGCACGACTTTTTGGCCACAGCAAACGTGGCTGCTCGTGTAGTATTTCTGTCCATAACAACATTCTTCGCCCTTGCCCAAGTTGATGACCTCTTTTCCGCAGCACTTCTCTGTTCTCGGTTCATAAGATTTCCCATGACAGCAACTGCCCTTAGGCACGACTTTTTGGCCACAGCAGACGTGGCTGCTCGTGTAGTATTTCTGTCCATAACAACATTCTTCGCCTTTGCCCAAGTTGATGACCTCTTTTCCGCAGCACTTCTCCACCTTTGGTTCATAGGGTTTACCATGACAACAACTGCCCTTCGGAACGACTTTTTGGCCACAGCAGACATGGCTGCTCGTGTAGTATTTCTGTCCGTAGCAACATTCCTCACCCTTGCCCAAGTTGATGATCTCTTTTCCGCAGCACTTCTCTGTTCTCGGTTCGTAAGATTTCCCATGACAACAACTGCCCTTGGAGACGACTTTGTGCCCACAGCAGACCTGGTTTTTCGTGTGGTATTTCTGTCCGTAGCAACATTCTTCCCCATTCTTCAAGCTGATCACATCTTTCCCGCAGCACTTTTGCCATTTCGGTTCGAAAGGATGACCATAACAGCAGTTTCCCTTAGCAACGGCTTTCTGCCCACAGCAAACCTGGGTTTTCCTGTTGTATTTTTCTCCATGGCAACATGCATCAAATTTTCTGATGACTGTTGTACCGCAACATTTTTGTAACAGTGGAATATATTTTCTGGAGCCGCAGCAGAAGAATCCTTTGCACTCACCACCTGTCAACATATGTGAAGAAATCCCATTATGTCGATTTATACGAGTCTAAATTTTGTACGATAATTTCCCCTAAAAGGTGGTGGTTTATTAAAAGTCTATTAAATACAAATAAGGCTATTATAATTCATACCGTCTCCTAGTCGATTACCCCAAGATTCAGTCTTGGCTATTCACACAGCCGATGCATTTCAAGGTGAAAAAAACTTCCTCGTGCACTTTGTTGTCGTTTACTATTTTAGGCCTGTCTACTTTATCTCGATCCTTCACATACAATCGGTATGCACAGGTTCGTGTTTCAAAAGCTTACACCTACATGTGACATGTCTCCCGTAGAGCGTTCATTTCACAGGTACGCATGCATGGTGTCATTTCACGATTTTGAATAAACTTTTTCTGGCACACTGCTGTTTCTTAAGTCCTCAGAATTGATTGGTTTTTTTGTACGAAATACTCCAGAATATTTCACTTATATTTCACTTCCGGCGATGAGATCGCCGTAAAATTTTGTTGATCTGAAGAGATAAAATTCCCTGTATGACGTCAAATTAGGCAGATGTGACGTCGAGTAAGGCATTTATGCTGAGATGACGTCAACAGCGTTTGAAACGGCAGCGTCATATGTGTACACACGTCAACGATTGATGTGTTCGTGGCTGACGTCACAGCAGGCAGGGTGGAAACGACAGAAATATTTTGTTTCCGTATACTCTGACGAAACGTACTATATTGGTTTTAATTCGCTGCAATATTTTTTCACAATTTAGAAAAAGCAATTCAGAATACCCCAGTCTTTATCAGTTCACCTTGCTTTTAGGACACAGATGTTTTGACGCCAAAGTAGCTCATAAGTGTGCATATGTTTTCCTTCAACACTGGGTGTACATGAGAAGGTTAGCCAACAACCTGACGATGGTCGTTGGTTCCCTCCGGGCTCTATCCCGTTTTCTGACATCATAATGCCACGGTCGACGTCGCATAAGTGAAATATTGTTAAGTACGACGCATAACACCAATGAAATAAATAAATAAATAAATATATTTACCGTTGTGGAAGACGCCTTCATGGGGAACGTATGCTTAGTGTGTCGTATTGGTTTGTTATGGACAGTTTATGTCAATGTTTTTTTTTTTTCATCTTACTTTTTACAAATGCATTCTTTGAAGAAAGGCTAGAAAGGACCTAGGGTTTCAGATCAGCTGTGGATTGTGACCCTGTTAACTAGCAGTGTCTTAGAAATCATTAAGGTCAGCCTTTAGTTTTTCACAGATGTGTTAGAGCACACTGGCCACCTTGCATATACGACATATTTCAACTTCTGAGGTGAACCGGGATAACATCCCAGAAGACATAAACAAATTTACTCACAGCTTTTTCCTTGATACCATGCAAGTGTTTATGTACAAAAATGTCGTAGTTTTTTTGAAACACACGTTTATAACTCTTGGAATCTGTTTACGACTGAATTGGGACATAGTTGCAAGGAACGGTATGCCAGTTTTGCTGATCGAAGCCATACGTAAAAAAGACGATCCACAACACAACAGTTTTTTTTTAAATCTCTGTCGCTCCCTGAGACAAAAACCTAATGGCGATGTTATATATGTAAATGAGATTTACTCAGACGTTACACAGCTGACTGTCTGAGGTACGTGGAATTCAAATTCCCCCCAAAAGAGATATCACATAGATGAAACACTGTCTTAACTATGTCAGTGTAATAATTATTCCCATCCCAGGGCATAATAGCTTCTCAGCCCCTGGGTCAGGTCTAGGCATTGGTTTAGAGATTTCTTTCTCTACATATGGCCGTGTCGTAAATAAAACAGAAGAGTTAAATTTTAAATCCAATAAATACACGCCTTAGAACATATATTGGTGGTGGAAATAATCCTTGGAAAATATATACATTTATTTATTTATTGGTATGATTGGTGTTTCAGGCAGTACTCTAGAATATTTCACTTATACACGACGGTCAGTATATGGGTAGAGGGAAACAAACCTAATGGCGATGTTATATATGTAAATGAGATTTACTCAGACGTTACACAGCTGACTGTCTGAGGTACGTGGAATTCAAATTCCCCCCAAAAGAGATATCACATAGATGAAACACTGTCTTAACTATGTCAGTGTAATAATTATTCCCATCCCAGGGCATAATAGCTTCTCAGCCCCTGGGTCAGGTCTAGGCATTGGTTTAGAGATTTCTTTCTCTACACCTGGCCGTGTCGTAAATAAAACAGAAGAGTTAAATTTTAAATCCAATAAATACACGCCTTAGAACATATATTGGTGGTGGAAATAATCCTTGGAAAATATATACATTTATTTATTTATTGGTATGATTGGTGTTTAAGGCAGTACTCTAGAATATTTCACTTATACACGACGGTCAGTATATGGGTAGAGGGAAACAGGACAGAGGCCCTGGGAAGGTTGCTGGTAGACCTTCTCACATATATTTACATTAAGTATAGTACTCACCATGAGGTGGGCGAGTGTATTGCTCCTGTCTGCTGGACACATCCTTCTTCCAGTGCCAGAATCCCGAAACAGACACGAAAGTGACACACAGTGTCACAATCAGTGGTACCAGAAACGTGTCGAGACGCATTCTGGACTCACAATTAAACCTGTAATGGAAGGTAATAAAAGTTATAATGCTGACGGAAATCAGAACGTTTACATATATTTGCGAAAACAAGCCATTTGCATTCGATGTATGAATGGAAAGCACGCTATAGAGGTTTTAATGTGATATTGTAATTTAGGGAATACATCTTTAAATACTGAACGAAAGTACATCGACTATATGTGCAGATCAAGAAAGAGAGTACACAATTTTTCAAGCAATTAAATGATTGTGATTATGGGAATATGGAAAATATGATTTCTTCAAATGCCACATGGCAAATTAAAATAAAAGTGTTAATTTAAAATAGTTGAATACAGTGTAAGGAGAGAACGCATCGGAGCATAACCTTAACTTAGCCTAATGAATTAGACCTTGCATGCTACGGATACAACGCCTAACAGAGGTCCATTTTAAAAACAGGGGGTACTCTGCCTAACATTGAAAGCTGTGTGTTGCTTAATCAGCAATGATCACCTGAGGGGATTGCATGTTGTAAAGGTTTTAAAATGCTTGTGTTGGGGCCAAATCGGCTTTTGTAAACCATTGCTCCGGTCAAAAATTCCCGCAGTCAGCCGTCAAGAGAATCCGGTAATCTCCGTGATGTGGAGATTTTCGATACAGGATTCACATTGTTACAAAGGATAGCTCAAACGCAGAAAACTCCCATAGTGTAGAGAATTTACGATGAACAAACATGTTTAGCGATCGGCAAGTAGTTAGTAATTGGGCCGCTGTCTAAAACAAGCGATGTTAGCTTTAACAACAGGGTTTTAAAACCCCTGCACTGTGCGATCCTCTCGGATGATCGGTAGAATACAACGTCTAATTTATTAGGCTAAACCTAAAATGAACCTTATAACGTGGAAAGGGTTTTAGTGTGGCATAAAAAAAGAGCATAAAAACAAAACAGATAGTTATGACGAATGTCTTTCAAAAAGCGAAATAAAATGTTGTACGGTAACTTTGTAGGCTAGAGTAAATTCATTCAGTCATTCTATAGCGTGAAAAAAAACATTCAATTGTTTATCAATACCATTTAACACATCTCACTGAATGCGATAAATTTAAGAGTGTTAGCTACAGCGTAAAAAAGAGACCGTAAAAATATCATTTATAAGTGTCCTTTACCAAACTTAAATGATTACTATAAATTTAAAATGGTTAACTAGAAAATAAAATAAATTAGTTAAATTTCGCATAATTGATACTGCAAAATACAGAAGAAACTGAGTAACAAAGACTCATGTTTGTTACATGTCTTGCAATAATATATTAGTGTATAAACATATAAATGACAAGGCTAACCTCAAAATGATTTATAATACAATACGAAGAGACAATATAGCAAAAAGTGTAGATTTCTGAATTAGTATTTAACGAGCTTAATTAAGATATGTAACATGATTTACGATAACATATACGCATATACCATAGAACAAATTAATGTAGTTTTGTGTAATGTCATTTAAGAACCTTATAATGTATCTAAAACTTAATAAAGTTAAATATACATCTGATAACTATCACTTTAATTAATGAAGGGAAGAAATAGGCATCAGCTTATCAAAGATAAAATAGTTGATTATAGCAAAGAAAGAGATCGTTTCTTTGAGCAAAGCGATAACTTATGTAACATACCTTGTATACCAAATAAGTCACAGTCTCTTGATATCTGTAGTGCTAACGGATTGGTCGGTGTCTGTTCAAACATCACAAAATCCCGATCTTTTATACAATATTGTGCCTACACAGATCTTTATATAGAACGTGTGTAACAGGACGCAAGTTAGCCGACCCACCCCACAACAACAACGCCTTCATACTGCCTCGAGGCTAAAGGGGCCTGCACAAAATGCAAAGTGTTACCTTGGTTATTTGTAACATTTTACCAATGTTACTTTTTTGGGGATGGCTATGAAAATACCTTTAGCCGGATTCGGAGCGGCTCTTTGATTGGGTCTTAAAGACTAAGTTACACGAAACCACATAATTAACCGCGAAATGTTTAAACTTACTTGAAAGAAGTTAAATTCGTCTTGTATCGTGATGGGGGAAAGACATCATGCACGCACCCATGAGGTGCAGAAGCACTTTACAGTACTTTATCATATAATTAGACAAATTATTTGTATTTACAATCCAATCCCCTGGTATTTACTACATGTGCTTATGTCTGTTTGCTTTAAAATACCTATGTAGTTAAGTACAAATAGATGTACACGTAAGTTAAGGAATGCGGCAGCGGAGAACGACGTATAGCAAGGTAAAATTATAATCAATATCAGTTGATCCTGTGCAAATCCACGCAAATTATTCGAGCCAGCGATGGATTTGCCGCAAATGTTAAGGGGTCTTTTTTGGATAAGTAAGCTTTTGAACAAATATCGATACTCTGATTGTATTCGTGCACGTAACACTTTTAATTTTCTTGCATTAATTTGGATTAATTAAAAACTTATTAATTAAAAACCCAAATCTCATACAATCCGACACAAACGTGAACACTGGGAATTTACTTAAATGCGATTCTTTACATGCATGTTGATTTGATACGCTCCAGTAAAGCTTATATTTCCTGGACCTGTACCATTATTCTTTGCTTTTTAAATTTGTAGGTGTCACTCAATTCTGCTGCATTTTCAGTTACACCCAAAAGGTCAGGGGTACTCTGCAGGTTACTCTAACGATGTGTATCAGTAGTATGGCGACTATGACCATGAAGTAAATTCAGAGATTCTATTGGAGGCTCGGGATTCTAACTATTAAAAATTGCGCCACGTGCAGCAAACCCAGAGCAGCGGTGATAGCGAGATAGTTGAAAAATGGTCTAAGGTAACCAGGAAAATCAGTCCTATTGTCAAAATACCTCAGTTAGGGTATGATTTTAACTCTTCATGTAGATACCTTCATCGCAGCATCTTACTCGCCCCCCTTTGGCTGATGCCGAATTGGGTAAAAATGCAATTTAGTTTAAGGCAGCATAATTTAATAGTAAGATCATTAACTTCTGTCACATTAGTCGATGTGCATTAATCCAAACTTTGCATTGAAATACACTGATTAGTTAACTTTACTCCCGCAGTGTATGGAGTGAATACTTGTATGAACTTGTGACACGTGACCATGATATCCGGGCTGAGAAGCTGGCCCTTAACCTTGGTGTGTTTATGAAAGTATTAATACGGTAAACACTGCGTTGATGTATATTTCCACTTCCGGGCGCCTATCATACTACTGTCGTCAAGCCTAACCACCACAATTAACCGCAAAGTTTAATAATTACGCGAGATCGGTTTAAAGTCAGACTTCTGCTGCATGAAGATGCACCCGGATGCACGCGCCTTAGTGCTGGCGTTTAAAAGTAGGACGTAAGTTACCGAATGGACGGTAGATTTATATTTTCAGCATCACGCCATAGTAGTCTTAATTAGTCATTGTTTGATAATACAGATATGTGAAGTAATGCACGTATCTAAGACAAACGCGTTGGATAGAACGACCAAGTGATGTTAAAGGTGCTATTCCATGAAAGGCAAAATGTCCCTAATCAGTTTTCGGCAGAGTTCTCGAATATCTTGCAATTATAAGGGTGATTTTTGACTGATAAGCTCGATGGCAAATAAACAATATAGACCGTTCAGGCGTTTCTTAGTGACTTTTCCAGCACTGGTCCGTGTTTCACAAAACAATCGTAGACTAAGTCGTACGTTGTAAGTACCGCTACTACTCTTTGGCTGCTTTGTGGGAAAAAGGCCAGGTCATGTTCAAGTGATGTGATTTTAACATTAGGCTTTCTCATGGAATTTTTGTTGTTGTAATGCAGATTGTTTTTTAAAGTTTGGCCTAATGTTTAACAAAAATAACCACAGTATATAGGGTAAAAGCAAAGCATCAACGACAGTGTGACATTTGGCAAATGGTAAGGCGTTATCGTTGAATTGAGACCTGTTGTCAATTTATTCTTTATCCTGACCGTCCATGTAAATGCATAAGAAGTAGCAACTTACACCCCCCTTAGAATCATGGCTTAAGCAGAAGGGCAGTGGTTTTAAATGTAATACACTAGACATCACTGATAACGTCGTCAGAATAACTGTAAACGTTGTTGTGACAGCTGATGAAATTGAATTAACCTGATAACCTTGATCAAAAGAGCATGGAAATAGACTTAAATTCTGTGGTTTTGTTGAAGCCCTTTATTTTACTTAGGTCTATTATACGGCATATTTCCTGAAACACTGTCAACTTTTTGTCTCTCTAGAAAGTAATCAGTTTACCGACCATTAAGCCACACCCACTAGGAGGAAGATCACCGTTATACATTTGTTGACGAACAGTCTCCCGTGAATGTCAATGGTACGTTACAACCACGCGACGGAAAACAATTTCTTTATCTCAGTTGCCTTAGGCTAAACAAGATAATGCATGTCAAACTAATTCAGTTCTTTTTAATTCCAATTCTATATAACAGCAGGCTTTTAAACATGGATTCTTCGTGATGAATGGATTGGACACAGTGCACCTGACCCACACGGCCTGCACATCCAGTCTCTTTAGTTGTTTTTTTGTAAATCTTCGTTAATATATGTTTCACGCAATGCTGTTGTCGATCAGATGACTGATAGAGCGTCTGTTTACCACTGCCCTTAACCCTACCATTCTCCATATCATAACATAAACCGAAAAAATGTTAAAATTATGTGATATCGGTTTAAAGTCAGACAAGAACATGTTTCTGAATGCATACGACCTGGTATATATGGGGTTGACAAGTTGTCTGTAAGTTCACGATTGGAAACATGATTTTTTAGGTAATCTTACGCCATAGTTCACGTAGTCAACATCTAGAATAGATCTGTTTGAACAAATAAAAGAACCTAGCATAAATACTCTTTAAAAATGACTCTGTACCAGCGGTACACATTGTTGTGGATGCGTAAATTTGTACACAGTTGTTTTACAAAGTACTTGAATGAATGATTAGGCCTTTACGCCACATCGGCAGTATTCTGGTGATAGATACCTGTATAATGAATCGAGATAAATGCGTTTATTAAATTTCCTGCACCCTTCGTAAATTTGCCGAAAATTTGCTGCGTAACTAAGTAGCTCTATGTATATTAACACGGGAGATTTTGCTCCACACTTTTCGCATTCAAAGGACACTTTCGAACTTTACAATACTGGTCATATTTAAGTGATCTGATTAAAAGAATTTCGTCTTTTCGTGATATTTCTTTATATTTGTGCTTTGGAATTAGCTTTGCTTTAGTTCAGATTTACATCAGTTGCAAAAACTTAGCCTGGTAAGAACAGAGGAAAATGGATTAAAACACAGAGGTTTAGCCATCTGTTAATTTGCTTCGCTCTAATAAAACGCGCATTTTCTGAAACTCCGTCACTTTTCATCTGTAAAAATCACTCAATTCTTCTGAAGTTTCAGCTACACCTATAGGAAGGAAGGTTATCCTTAAACAGCCACTGACGAAGACTTTTTTTCCCTGAATGCAAGTGGTATTTGACACTTCAAAAAAGAAAAAGACTTCATTTCCTTGTTCCGATGGCCTGAGGCTAAACCAGATACACTGTAAGTCATGTTGAACTAGCTGACCGGTATTCATTATTGTTCTCTAATAAACCAAGGCTCTCGAGATGAATACCACGTGGTATATGGAGTATGCTTCTGCCACCCGCGCCCTGCACACACAGTCCAAACTTTATTTATTTCTTTTGTGTTTTACGCCATATTCAAGAATACGACGGCGGCCAGCATTATTTTGGGTGGAATCCGGTGGAAAACCCACGACCATCCGCAGGTTGCTGGCTGGCCTTCCTACGTACGGCTGGAGAGGAAGCCAGAATGAGCTGGTCTTGAACTCACAGCGACCACATTGGTGGGAGGCTTCGGGTCAATGTGCTGCGATAGCGCGCTAACCCTGTTAATTTGGTTCTCTCCATTAAAACATATATTTTCTGAAACACTGTCATAATTTTTCTGTCTGTAGCAAACACTGAAGACCAATCTATTTTAGCTACACCGACGGGAAAGAAGGTTACACTTGTACATCCGCTGATGAAGACATTCCCCTGACACTTGTGCGACCGAGAGGGCTTAATTTCCTTGTGACAAGCACCTGGGGCTAAACACAATAAGACATGTCAATCTAAGTGACATGTATTCATTATGAGATTGTAGAGTATGCTGTCTAATAAGATGGATTGGCCATGGTGCATGGGATGAAAACTGATGTGTATCTGAAAAAGTACACTGCAACTATAGTCAGAGAGGCGGCTTGTGTTCGTGCACATCTTGTGATGCCTTTGCTCAGGCATGTTAAAATTTGTGTTGTTGTCAGACATATAAAATATTCGTAATTCTGGGCTCCTGCTTGCAGCTGTATCCAGTCCTGCATGTCCCAAACCACAGCATTAATCGCACAGTGTTAAATTTACCCTGGAGTCAGGCCCCTACAATATGAATATGCTCTCAGGCGCACGTACCTCATTGACGATGTTGATAGGTACTCTGCAAGTTAGCAAAGGGGCACAAAATTTTTTATTTAAGCTCTGATAATAAAAAAACAAAGATAAATGAACGAATAAATGTACCCATAATAAATATATCGAATGGTAAGAAGAAGTCATTCCAAGTGATGCAGTCCCACGAAGCTACCTGTGAATTGATTGCACCTGACTAATTTACAGCGGCAATTTTTAATTTGTTAAGCTCTATTAAAGCGAATATTTCCTCTCAGGTAGAACTGTTTCTCTGTGGAAATCACTCAGTTTCACTTTTTTTCATGCTACAACCACAGGAAGGAAGGCTATAGTTACACAGCATTTGACGAAGACATTTCCTCTCAATATTTAGTGGTATATCTGGGCCTGAAAACACTTACTGTCTTTTGTCTCGATTTCCTAATGCCAAACTAATTTACCTGTATCCATTCTTACTCCTGATTACAACTGGCAACTTGATATATATGTCGGGTGTGTACCAGTGTGTACCTGGTTATGTGTTTGTACAGAACTTGTTATGCTCGTGATAGTATGTTTAACTTTTTGCCTTTGTTATATGTTTATGTCTCAAAGTGCCTGTTTACTGCTGTTCTCATCGCAAACATTCCACAAACTTCAAAAGTACCTGCAAAAAGAGTTAAAATTACATGAGATCGGCTTAGTAAAAACCCAACAGTATGAAGATGCACCCGGATGCACGCGCCCTCGTAATGAGTTAGGCAAGTGCTTTGCAAGCTAAGCATAGTTGCTTCTATATTTGTATAGGGGAGTGCTGTGTACGTTGTAGAATATGACAATGTTAAAATGCATGAATTTCAGCGGACACCCTTGAAACAACAGTTTTTTGAATGAGTTATAATAATTTGTGTTGCAGCTTGAACGCTTTCAAGTACTTTGTGACATCCGTGCACCGGAAAAGACTGCTTTACTTATTCCGACCGCTTTAGTCTAGACAAGAGTATCCATGTTAAACTATTTAACATGCATTTTATCTCATTTTCCATAACAACAGGCTGACAAGACACCCGGGACATAATGTGTGCTGAGAACGCCATAAAACACACCAGACACAGTTCACATTTGTATGTGGCTTGAAATGTCATTTATGCGTTTATGTCACTTTTGTTAAATCTATCTTTTGGATAATTCGTTTAACACTGTTCAGTCGCTTGTTGATAAACTGATATTAAACCCTATCCATGTATAAGTTGGGCTGAATGCAGTATTTATAATTTAATTGCACTACAAATTAGGAAGAAATAAAAAAATCTGAAAATAGTCTCGACAGTAAAAATATACATGCGACTCCAGTAATACTGTACATTGAGCTGAATGCTGTATTTATATTGTAACTGCGCCACAAACTACGAAGAAAAATAAAATCTTAAAATAGCCTCAATAGTAAAATTATATATGCTACTTCAGTAGTAATGGGGATTTCGTGGTTCGCACGGTTCAAGCACTGTCTGGTCATACACGTGCCATAAGACAAATTTAGTAACGGGAACTGGAAGACAAGAGTTTTTGACATTTGAAGCATTGACAAATGAAGTTTGAAGTTTCTCAAATACATAGTGAAGGTCAGTGGTTGGCTGAGGTACTCTAGCAATAAACCTGACCGGCGCCAGTTATTTATTTATTTCATTGGAGTTTTACGCCGCACTTAGGAATATTGCACCTACACGATTCGACAAGCATTCTGGTAAGAACAAGCTGGGCAAAGGACGGAGGTAACCCACAACTATTCGCATGTTGTTGGTCGACAATTAAGTGACAAATTCGTGAGGACGGGAGTAAAAAAAAAACCATACATTACTCAAACTACCCTTCTAGGGGGATCTGTGAGTTATTACGTTTAAAACATTTTTATATGAACAGTAATAATAAAATCCTTACGGAAATACAGTCACAATTTAACTTCTGCGCTATAATCTTTTATACCCATATAGTGTTTTAGATTAGAGTTTAACGCCGTGCTCAGGAATATTTCACTTACTCGACTGCGGTCTGTATTATGATGAGGGGAAACCGGGGACAGGTCGGGGGAGACACATAACCATCAGCAGGCTGCTGGCAGACCGGAGAGAAGAGCAGTATGAACTGGTCTTGAACTCACGGCTACCGCAGTCCAGAGAGGCATTTGGTTATTGCCTTGTGCTAGTGTGCTAATCACCTCGGCCACTGTCAGACTTTTATTCTGTAAGTAAACATTTTAAATAGATAGACCTATAACGCAACAACCATTTCTTCATATTCGACCGTGCATCTTGTACGAACAAAGATTTGATATCATTGATTCACCGGTTAGTTTTCTCATGTGTTTATATACGACGATTCATGATGCATTAATCCGGATGTTGCCATCAGAAAAAGTGCAAGGCAAAAGGGTGCAAGATGACGTGTTCAGGTGATAAATCACACGACGAGTGCACAGGAGTGCTCGGGCACGGAGCTATATAATATTTGTCATAGGCAATATGTGGTCGCCGATTAGTGTCATTCAGTGTTCAAACTTGTTGTCAATTTCATACACCCACTTGAAAATACAACTTTTTATTAAACGGTTTATCAATACTCAGGCAATTTTTTGTTTTTGTAGGATATCTTCACATGAATTTATTTCATGTTTGGGTGAAATGCACAAGGATTACAATGTTTTACCCATCTCTGTCTTTTCCACCATAATTAATCTGATTTGTTTTTACGCCCTACACAAGAATATTTCGCTATTATTTATTTTTGTTTTTCTTTGATTCGTGTTTTACGTCGTATTCAAGAATAATTCCACTCTTAGGAAGGCAACCTGAAGCGCCGGGTGGAAGGCCCAAACCATCAGCAGCTTGCTGGCTGACCTTCCCACATATGGCACACCGCCTCGGTGGTAAAGTGATTAGAGCGTCCGCCTCGGGGTCGGGAGATGAAGGCTCAAGCCTGGGTCGAGTCATACCAACGACTTTAAAAATTGTGCTTGTTGCTGCCTCCCTGGGTACTCAGCATTGAGAGGTTAGAACAAGGAAACAGGACTGGTTGGGTCGATGTCAGTATAATGTGATTTGAGTGGGGTGTTATGCCTGGTGTCTTTGGCATGATTGGCGGCAGCACTTTGGCGGCATGGAAGACACATTATAAGTACACACCAGAAGGAATCCTCGTCGTCATATGACTGAAATACTGTTAAGTACGACGTTAAACTCGAAGCACTCAGACACTCACTCCCACATATAGTCGGAGAAGAAACCATCATGACCTTGAACTCAAAACGACCGCATTGCTGAGATAGCACCTGAGTCATTATGCCGCGCTGGTCAGGTAGGCCCCGCAAGTAAATAAGTGCGCATTACAAAATAACATCCACAGAAGCCAAACAGATATAATCACGGGTCTGATTTAATCGAAATGAACTGTGTAAAAAATCGAAATTCGACTATCCATTGAAACATTTTGTCCAGCGTTCTTCATCCGCTTTTAAATGCCAGAAATGTAAGGGAATGTTTACTGTTTATTTTCCAAGGTAGCACTACCTGTGTAATTAACAAAGACCACCGAGTACTTACTGATGCACCTAGACAAATTAAATTGCGAAATATAAAGAAAAATGTTGTTCCGTGTGATTTGTTTATAGTATAAATACGTGTGTTAGCGCACGTCTGTTGTCTCCTGAGCTAAAATGCACAAGCTTTTTAAATTCAGTTTCTTGACCTGCACATATTTCCATTTAATCCATGATGCTAAAAGTGCTTCTCTCACGGTGAGAGTTATTGCCGGAAAACCCAAGATCGGCAGCAATATATGGAGCCATCTGATTAACGTTGTCAATGGCAAGAGCACGACAATTAGACTTACAATGAACTCGCTATACATCGTTCGTGTGGACTGTAAGAATTACAGTCACTAAAACTGTGGAAAATTGAAGTTTCATCTTGTATAGAAACTGTGTTATTTCTGCCTTTTTTTGCAAGGCAAAAAAGAAGTGTGGGGTATAATATTACATTTGTGTAATGCACTATTCTTGAAGACAACCTCTAGGTAGGTGGCAACATGTAAAATTCGTCGACTGGTTAAAAAATTGGTAGGAAACATTATAATGTTAAGTGTTCAGCTTTACTCTAAAGCGTCTTGATAAGTAATTAAAATAATGAGGAATAAAAAAACGGATGAGTATCATTTTCAGGTCTTACTAGTGTCATATGTCAATTAACGCTAATATTCCACTCTCAAAGCTTTTTAACATTTTGTCAGTGTGGAAGGTCTGCTTTGTGTTATAATCCGCCTCGATCTTGAACATCTGATCTTAGTGTGACGAGAGTACTTCAAACTCTAGTGGCAATTTCTGGAGACACAGCATCCATGCAGACGTCGCCTGCAGTAATAGAAAGCAAAGTGTCTAACTGATGTTTCAGGCTGATCACCAGTGAAACAATATTCAAAGTCACATTTCACAAAGAAAGGTTTCACCGATAAACTTAACATTGAAAATCTCTTGTATATACAGTTAATTATGACGGAAGATAGCGGATTGAAAGGACAAAAGTAGCGAAACTTTTCGAATGAGAGGTAGGGACATACCTGTCATATCGGTCTCAAGCTTAAGATGTAGCACAACACAACGCTTTAAGCACTTATGTATTTATTTATTTGATTGGTGTTTCACTCCATACTAGAGAATATTTCACTTATACGCGTTATACAGCATTATGGTGGGAGAATACCGGGCAGAGCCTGGGGGAAACCTACGACCATTGGCACTTTGCTGGCAAACCTTCCCTGGTATGGCAATGGGGGCCTCCGTGACTCCGTCGGTTTGCCCTCCATCGCAGAGCAATGACCCAGAAATCTCCCACCAACGCGGTCACTGTGAGTTCAAGTCCAGTTCATGCTGGCTTGTTCTCCCGCCGTACGTAGGAATGTCTTTCAGCAACCCTCGGACTATCGATGGTTTTCTCGGGCTCTGCCCTCTTTCCCTCCTCCATAATGCTGGCAGCCGCCGTATAAGAGAAATATTCTTGAGTACGGCGTAAAATACCAATGAAATAAATAAATGAATGAGCAGCGACCGCATTGGTGGGATGTTTCTGGGTCATTAAGCTGCGCTAGTGCGCTAACCAACTGAGTCACAGAGGACCCCGCGCTTTAAACATCGAAGAGGCCCTATTGCCCATTGTACATAATGATCTGCGGCACAGCAAGATCAATGAATAAAGCATCTTTATACGTGGACAGATCTGCAAGCAACCTGTCGATGGTTGTGGGTTTCCCATGGGCATTGCGCAGTTGCCTCCCACCATAATGCTGGCCACTATTGCATAAGTCAAATATTCCTGAATACAGTATAAAACACTGATCAAATAAATAAATAAATAAAAAATAAATACAGTATCTCATTTATGCATGTATATCAAATGTTTATGTAAACAGCGGGTTATATTAAAATATGTTTATACCGCCCATATCCCCGGTTAGGCCAACGCATGGCTGTCTATGTATCACGTTAGTTTCCTGACCATTACCCATCGCTATTTACCTCTCCAAAAGTCGTTGGCAGCTCCCATGATGGCTATTCCCGTGGGACTCCTCCATGTGTATCTATGTGACAGTAAAAATTCCCTCTCTGCGCCTTCTCAGTCTTCGCCCATTGCTGACCCCAGCTAATGTATACGTATGTCACTGATTTTCCGGATATTTAACAGGTTACCATTTCCTATTTTTACTTAACCAGTCTGTGCTCCCAAACATACAATCAAAACATCAATGGATAAAGAAGTAATCTAGACCTCCGTTTCTTGTCTAACAGTATCCACGGAATATTTATCATATATTCGCGAGTTAATTGCATGTTCCTTTGCTAAGAAACTTACTAGGATATTAAAACCAATATGCATCCAAAATAAATCAGAGCTAAAATTAAAATAATTTGATTATTTTATAGAGTAATCACTCACACTTCGTGTCTAGCGCAGCTGTTGTCTTTTTCATTTTTTTTTCGGAAAATTATTAGTTACTATTTTTATACTCTACATGATATTAAGGCTCTGTGACTTCACTCTTGACATGTATCGTTAGCAATCTGGTCGTTGACTGGAAAATACAGTAGCTTTCAGTACAAGGATATGGCATCTCTCAGTGTTGCATTCATTTGTGAAGGGAAAGACCTGGTAAAATGAACTTACGGTATGTGATAAGACCATTAAAAACTGTATCTGAAAATACCTTCAGTGGTTTTTTGAGATTTTTTTTCACCAAAATAAACGCAGTCAAATATTTGGATTGTATGGTAGGCTTTATGGACCAAATTGATAATATGGTTGACCACCGACGTCTCCCCAGCTTTTCTATAGCCCTAAAGCTGAAATTTAATGTGATATTAGCGTTTTCATACACACGGGCAAACATTGGAGGATTACTCTTCACAAGAACTTTATTCTGATCAGGACATAAAGGTGTAAAACAAATTGTGTCATGCCACTGGTGAACCACTTTATCAATATGGTCCATAAAACCCACCATACAATCGAAACACTTGACTGCGTTTATTCTGGTGAAAAAATCTAAAAATTTCAGTAAGGGTATTTTCAGTCACAGTTTTTGGTCGTCTTTTCACTCATAAGTTCATTTTTACGAGGCCTTACTCTTTGATGACCTATACATGTACAAGTTGGCCGTACTGCAAAGGCGTTTCAGCAATACGGGAGTTTGGAGTTCGAACTCTATTATTGCTAAAGTTAAAAAATGCTACTGTTCCGCTTGACTAGACAAGAATGTTAGGCTACAATTTCTGATTACATTTGCTGTAACATGAGTGTCTAAAAATGTGTCGCACAAAGTTACTTGAACTTGGACGAACTATGGTGAAAGCTGAAGAGCTGAAGGTTAGTGATCTTAAGAAGTTACAGAAGGAAAGAAACGCCACTTGCGCCTCCTGAACACAGTGAGATGGGACATCAGTAAAATCGAGAAACGTCGCCCGACATTTTTAACAAGTCACATGATTCAGTAGGACTCTTTTTACCCTTAAGGACAAAAGAGTTCGCACTCGAAATTACCCTATTGTCCAAGAAAGTTTGATACTCAAAACGCTCAGCCAAAGAATCAATGAAGACAAGACACACTTTCATTACACAATAGTGCATTACCTATTTATTGGGATCATTGAAATAGCAAATTACCTGGCATAAATAAAAAAATTAGCAATCTTTCATGCACAATGCATGAGGTCCCGGTTTATAACATTAATTAGGGACTCGTGCAGGAAGAGACTCTACAGTTTTTGTTAGCGAAAAGCATTTTTTCGACGATTCAGAGGGCAGTGGTGCGGTTTTATTTGTACTTTTAGAGGATACAGATGTTACTCTTTGAACGCCTAAGCGTTTAGGGGCATTTCGTGCAACTCATTTCATCGGGGCATCAGATAAACAAGGTCGATCGGATAGTGGAGGAAAAATTTGGTTGGCCATCCTTCTGCCTCGGGAGATGTTTTAAAATTTGTAATGGGCACATGGATTACCTTTGTATGATACACGACGCACAAGTTTTCCACCGCAACAAGCGTACTCTTTAGGCGTATACGCAGTCGTGCCACAGCAGTGTCCTCTGTTCACAACCTTCCCCCCGCAGCAGACAGATTTCCGAAAGTTGTAAGCCACTCCGTGACAGCACTTTTCAAATTTCGAGTTGTAAGGATTTCCATGACAGCAGTTGCCCTTCGGCACGACTTTCTGCCCGCAGCAGACTTGGTTTTTCGTGTTGTATTTCTGTCCGTAGCAACATTCTTCTCCCTTTCTCAGGTTGATGACATTTTTGCCGCAGCACTTCTGCCATTTTGGTTCGAAAGGATTTCCATGACAGCAGTTGCCCTTCGGCACGACTTTCTGCCCGCAGCAGACTTGGTTTTTCGTGTTGTATTTCTGTCCGTAGCAACATTCTTCTCCCTTTCTCAGGTTGATGACATTTTTGTCGCAGCACTTTTGCCATTTTGGTTCGAAAGGATTCCCATGACAGCAATTGCCCTTCGGCACGACTTTCTGACCGCAGCAGACTTGGTTTTTCGTGTTGTATCTCTGTCCGTAGCAACATTCTTCTCCCTTTCTCAGGTTGATGACATTTTTGCCGCAGCACTTTTGCCATTTTGGTTCGAAAGGATTTCCATGACAGCAATTGCCCTTCGGCACGACTTTCTGCCCGCAGCAGACTTGGTTTTTCGTGTGGTATTTCTGTCCGTAGCAACATTCTTCTCCCTTTCTCAGGTTGATGACATGTTTTCCACAGCACTTTTGCCATTTTGGTTCGAAAGGATTTCCATGACAGCAATTGCCCTTCGGCACGACTTTCACTCCGCAGCAGACTTGGTTTTTCGTGTTGTATCTCTGTCCGTAGCAACATTCTTCTCCCTTTCTCAGGTTGATGACATTTTTTCCACAGCACTTTTGCCATTTTGGTTCGAAAGGATTTCCATGACAGCAGTTGCCCTTCGGCACGACTTTCTGCCCGCAGCACTCTTGGATCTTTCTGTTGTATTGATCTCCATGGCAACACCCGTCAGTCTTTCTGATGACAGTTCTACCGCAGCATTTGTGCAGGAGTGGGTTGTATTTTCTAGAGCATCCACCACCTGTCAACATTAATTGTTGAATCCCGTTTTAAATACTAAATGGATTTATTGGGTTTATTCAACCAGAAAATTATCAAGATGGGACAAAGTTTTTCCGATGATGCAACATGGTCTTCACAAGTTTACAGTTAGTCTGATTTATACTGTGCAAAATTTTTATACATGCATTTTTACATTGTAGAGGATGAGATGTGTATGAAAATGTGATGTACTAGAAAGGTGTACAGTTCAATGTTACGTTCAAGGGGTTTGAACTACCGAAAATAAAAGCTCTCAGGTCAAATGATGAGTTGATATCAGCACTACGAAGTAGCTGTAAGACGAGTTCACGAGACTAACTGTTGTGCACTGCGTATTACATCGGCGTGTGCATCCAACATCTCTGGAAACGTCTCATTAATGTTACGAGATATAATAAAAGATTGTGACGCTGATTTCATTGGTAAAATTGGACATTAGAATTCTAGCTGAACACTGTACCAATTAACAGACGGAATCATCATTTGGATTTTTTCGTTTAACTTTCAAAAAAGTTCTGCTGTAAGATTTAGGGTCTATACGTGATGGGGTTTAGGGTCTGTACGTGATAGGATTTGTGCATAGACACGTCTAGTAAGTCAGAAACATAACAAAAAGGCTTAAATAAAGCAGACAGATTTAAACAGATTTAAAGAAAAAAAAACAACAACAAAAGAAACAATGGTATATGGTGTATATTAAACATAAAACTGACCATGGTGAGGCCGGATGTGTTTATTCACCGGTCTTTTGTAGACAGCATGCCTCTCCTCGCGCTCGGCTCCGGAAACAAAGACAACGCAGGCGCACACTACCACGGCCAGTGGTACCAGAATTTTACCAAGACGCATCCTGGACTTCGATGTATATCTGCAATGGAAAGGAACAAGCTTCATATCCCATGCACACAGCCAATCGCATTGCATGTATCAAGAGAAATTAGGCGTATTGACGTATATCACCCTGCAGTTAAAATCACCAAGCCCAAGTTTAGGTCACTCTACTTGATGGCTTGTCAGTTACTATTTTTCAGGCATTTTTATGAACAGTTAAAATAAAACTCGACAAAACTGACAAGAAGCAAGATTTCACTGGTAATGTGTGGCCATCTGGCAAGTATCAAAGTCTCATCGCTGCTTTCGTGTCACGTTTTCTGTTGTAATCTGTCACTTAGATGATCATTTCATATCAGGATAAAGCGCATTTATCCCGAAATAACAACTTTGTTACATTCAATTAGGTCGATAACTTCTTTGAAAAAAGGAATAAATAACACTAAAACACGTACAGAGTAATTACTTAAGGTATATTTGTGTAAAATGGCAGCAAACAAGCTTAAGTAAGTATGTAGGATTAAAATAATTTAAAGCCTCCACGGAAGATATTATTGCTCTGAACAAGCCAATGTCTCATTCAACGTACCTGCTTAGGAGAAATCAAAGCCTGTAGATCTCCACTGGTGATGCATTCGCCGATGTGTCTGAACAGCTGATGGCACCGAACTTTTATACACTTAGGAAGTAACGTATTTTTTAAGGAAGTCTCGTAACCGGATCACTTTGACACAATACGTTTCGGCTGGTTGCTTAAGGCTTTTTTCGAAGAGGTTAAAAAAAATGAAAACCGGATTCGGAGCGGCATCTGATGACATTTGAATGTGCATAACTAACCACAAAAGGTTAAAATTATATGAGGCGGGTTTAAATTAAGACGTTCAAAGAGATGCAGCGTGCTGCGGTGATGCTCCCGGAACAAGACAGATTACATCCCCTGTGGTATTAATGCGGTTAACCTTTGTTTTGAAAGTTACCGATTGGATATTTGTCTACAACCTCATCCCACACTAGTCATCATTACCACGCATTTTGTAAACAAAGCCCTACACCCCTACAAAGATACCTTGGCTTTATAGTTTTCTCTGACTATGCCGCCTAACTAAGCAACTCCATGCATGCATGTTTACTGGACACACACTGTACGAACAATGCTGTAGGCCTGCATACAATACCGTAGACTGACTACACGTTGTGCCAGATGCACGTTAAACCAAACACATATGCATGGGCATTGCATAGACTATATTTTATGCAAAACAGTCGATCACATGGAAAATTATGTTATACAAATTGTAAGTTGTACAAATTATACACTGTTATACTGTACTCTCCAGGTCACAGGTACAAATAACCTACCCGTCATGTAAATGATCTCCCATCATAATGATGGCCGTCGTAGTACAATTGAATTATTCGTGAGTACGGCGTAAAAGACTAATCAAAGAAATAAATAAATAAATCAATGTAAACGTTACATAAAAAATATGGTTCTATCTTGCTTTAAAGAAAAATAATTCTTCACTACGATACTGAACAACGCCTACACTATAATGGTAAATGATTCGTTTACTGATATACGCGGACCTTAAGTGGTGAGCGTGCTAGCGCAGCACAATGACCCAGAAGCCTCTCACCAACGCGTTCGTTCATGCTGGCTTATTATCCGGTCGTACGTGAGAAAGTAAGCAGCTGGGAGATAGCCATGAGTTTTAAATTTAAACTTTATTAATGAATAAATGAATAGTTCACGCGCTTAGAGATTCCGTGTGTGATTTAAGACAGTCCTTCCTTTACACCTCTTCGTTATAATTCTTTAGTTTATACACTTTATTTGTACTTTGGCTGCCTGTGCTAAATATAGCCCGACACTGGCATACCACTAGCTAACCGAGAAGAGGCTATCAACGATGTTTTGGAAATTGTTCTGCATTTACGTTTTTCATATGTATTGGATACCAGAGTGCAGAAGTGACAGACTGCCATGCCTGACACTTGTCCATGTCTGTAGTGGCCAGGGTAACCGGTTTGCCAGGTATGGGTCCGAGCCAACGCTGTACGACTCCAAGCGTTGGGCATGTGCAATTCCTTGTTTGCTGTTTTCTGGCCTCCAGCCCATTAAACTGTTCTAAGGTTTCGTCCCATTTTTCTTGAGGAACCTAGAAAATCGTCTTCACTTCCACTTTTCACTACAGCAAGAACCAGCAGTTACTGCAGCATGCTCATTTCCTTCTTTCGTATTTTTCGAAATAACACTTACTCTTTGTACAACAATCCTTTAATTCGTTTGAGGCGCACAAACCTTTATTTGTGACGTACATGATAAAAGCAGACGAAAAAATTATTTTTGTTAGAACAATGTTCTAGCCTTGACTCCGGAGGTATATAGAAACGAATATGCCTTCGGTGTCGTGTCACGTTTAGCCTCGTGTGTTGGACCTTTGAACCAATCAACTCAATGGAATTTTCTCTGAATCGTACAGATGTAACAAAATGCCGTGCTTCAATCTCATTTATTTCGGTGCTTGCCATTGTAACCAGATTGTCAACTCCTTTCATTCCACTCCATAGACACATATACTTCTCCAGCTTTATTTTTGCATGCCCGGTTTTACTTTTGATGAATACAACAATTCAAAAGAGTGTGAGATCTCTCCGTGCTTGGCATGTACGCTACGCAAGTTGTCCATATGTCCACTATATAATATCGACTACATGAATATTTTTTTTGCCCTTGTATTGGGCTTACTTTTACTAATGTCATCTGTTAACATCACGAAGTATCCTCATATGAAATAGTGCTATTTGTAGACAACGATACGTATTCTTATGCCGGAGTCACATAAGAGCAGGAAGCTAGTATATCAGACAAATATGATGCGATACTAATAATCCTATCCTATCGTATTACATTTGCCTTTGTTTTTGTTTTTGAGTACTTACATGTAATTGCAGAGAACTTCGTGTGTGATTTCAACTACACCAAACACGTTTCACAACCAGGGATTGTGTTTTTATTTTCTTTGTGACTAGGGTTCATCGTCGCTTTCAACATTATTTCCATTCATATCACGACAGCGTTGCGGTATTTTAAGAGTTCGGACTAAATGGAACGTCATGTCCAAGACACCAGACACGACGCCCCACTGAGTCACATTACACTGACACTTGGCCTGCTCCTTATACGCCGAGCACAAAGCGAAGTACTGTAGAGATAGTCAATGTTAAATGTCTTAGATATTACTCCACCAGAAATTACTCAGCCTGCCATCTATGATTTATTTATTTATCTCATTGGTGTTTTTGACGATATTTCACTTATACCACACCGGCTATTGTATGAGGAAACCTCGCCGAGCTCGAGGGAAACCAACAACCATCTGCAGGTTGCTGGCAGACCTTCCCACGTACCCCAGGAGAGGGAGCCAGCGTGAGTTGGGTTGCCTACGCCATATCATTATGCCACCGCAAACGGTGAAAGAGGCAGGCCTGTATATCTGTCATCGTCTGTCTACTCGACCCGCAAAGAACACATCATCATAGCGCCGTGAAATAAATGACGTGTATTTAGATCCGTTGAACGCTAAAACGTGGCACTCGGAGATCCAAATTGCCTTTCTACACGAATGACAGTAGAATATATCCCGAAATGCACGCATGGCTGCCGTTCAACCAGCTTATTAAAAACAATCCCTAGAAATCTAATGAAACAATATCTTACACAATATTACACATCACAGCCAATAGGAGAGATGTAAACAGCCGTATTTTCTATCTTAATAGGTTCTCTTATGTGTTAAAATGCCTTGGGGGAGGAAGAAGAGGGTATGCAAGATGACGATGTAAATCTGGCAACATTAAGACGTTTTCCCCTATGGCAAAGAACCTATTGCACAAAATGCGAATACCTTTTATACCCAATTAAAGTCTGAGTTTTTGTTTTTAGGTGCGCCTGTTTTCAACAGAGGAGAGATTATTAGGGACAGAGAGGCAGGTGGTGTAAAGTGATGCGGGGTAACTGGGGACATCAAGTGCACATGTCACGCACTTTAATACATACACATGCTCTTGTCGATCCATGTACAGGGGATGACCCAGTTCTGGATCACATAGTGATGGCTACTTACTGCTGACCAGATAATATAGTCGGAAATAGAACCTACCTACTAGTAGGTCCATGGTCAAACTTGTGCCACATAACTTGCGACTAAAAAATCTATACTTTCATTGTAATTTAAAAGGAACGCTATAAAAGCTAAAGCCTTATTTTCCTACTTTTGAATCAGGCGGACAATTCTGAGTCACGCGGTAGGTCTAACTGTTCAAGAAAATATGTCGACAGAAAGGAATTAATTCTTTCATGTATTCAAAAACCTACCATATGTGATCCGTATATCCCTAACGCAGATATCGAGGCCTAAAAATACGTAGCTTAAGATCCCAAAACTGAGGAGAAACCTGACACGCATCGCTCACAGAAAGCTGGGATTTATCCACGCTTGCCGCGGCTCGTAACGCAGGGCTTACAAGCCAGCTTTAATACATTAAGGATGCCTGGCTCGAAGACTGAGAAATATCATCACATATCTATACACTTAAACACTGAATCAATGTAAACTGATACCGTATGTTTCCACTGAGGTAAAAGGAAAACTAACCAATGTAATATCATTTTTACGAGCGTAAATGTCAGACTATAATTGGGTAACCGAAATAGATTGCCGAGTGAGGGTATCGTCAGCAAAACGGTTCGTCAAGCAAATGTGGGGGATTTATGAACAAAAACGAGTCATTTTTAGAAAAAGACGAGAGTACTAAACATATTTTTATTAGTATTATTATTATCTTACAAAACTGAACTTAAAATAAGGAATGAATATGAAGTGTTTCGGAATGTGATTCGGGACTGGGATTGACACAGGATTGGACCATGCACTTTTGCGGCAATGTTAAGGAGATAATATGTGCATCATGACCTAATGTGTAGAGTTATTTCACTGGTAATGATACTGTTATCAGTTTTTACTTCTTAATAGTTTAAGGCCAAAGTCTACTAAAGAATTGTCCATGCTATACGAAGGTGGTCAAGGAGTTTTAAGTGTGGAGAAAAAAGCAGAGTGGCCGTGGCTTGTATTTAATGAACACAAAACTGGCAGAAAACAAGTGGAAGACAAAGAACGTTTGTGAATTCAAACGGCCATACAAGCTTGGTGTGCAGGAATGCCCATCAATATAGAGAAAGCGATTGAACCCACTACCAGCTGGTTATTGTGCAAGCACCACTCCTCGAATGAATGAATGAATGAATAAATGTGGCTTGTCGCCACATCGGCAATTCTATAGCCATATCGTGGAGAGAACAAGTTTAAAACCAGGAAACAGTAAAGAGATATGGAACCTACAAATCAAACAGACAAGCATATTAAAAACTAGGTAAAACAACTAAGCGTCAGTTAAAATTCGAACTCTACAATACCTGTTTTTATGTTATTAATCTATATCTCTATGAATGTCAGTAGAGTCCGTATGTATCCCACTAGAAGCTCAAAGGTCAATTCATTTGTAACATGTAACATTTGTAACCTCTCTAACATGTACTGCTGTGCCACACCAACAGGATCGAGGCTGTGGAATACATAACTAATCCAAGTAAATCACGCGCAGTGGCAATCTCTATTTAAATACCGACGGAAGCAATATCATTTGTGAGGTATAATTTTTTGTTTCACGATAAACTTTCTACCAAAAGGGCGTTGAAAGTAGACCACGTGTCATTTCGATCGCCTGCTTATAATTAGATACCCACATTTTGTATCATTAATTGTGTATTTATATAGGATAAATATTATTGTGGTTAAATTGGTTTCTAATTTTTCTTTGGGATACATCAAGCCGTGTGGAATTTTATTGCCGCCAGTTGTTTTCCTTGGCACCCTTGTGCTACACGATGTGTCATAAAACAATTATTATTTATTTACTATGTTGTATTTCAAAACGCCTGTAACATTAACTGGTGAATAAATGTATACAATATCTAAGAACAGCGTGCTATATAAAAATATAGATTTTGTGGAATATCCCAACAGATTTTGAGCGAGTAAAAACAGGGTCACCAATGACGCTGTGGAATAATTCAAATATAGAGTCGATTGTGTAGCCAGTTATTGAACGACAGCCAGTTCAATCACTCACTATGCGGAACACGTTATTTATTTCATTTGTGTTTTACGCCGTAATCAGGAATATATCACTTATACCACGGCGGCCTGGCATTATGGTTGGAGGGAAAAGGGCACGACCATCCGCGTGTGGCTGGCAGACCTTCCCACAAACCCGTCCAGAACAAAACCTACGGTAGACACTGTGAACTTATAACGACAGCTATATTACAATGGTGCCGTTATAGATGCTGGCTCTTCTCCAGCTCTGTAGGACTGGGATTACCTATACGATTCCAGGCCTGCCTCGTTCGATAAGCTTAACTTGAAAACATCTGTACTAGCCCTTAACACGTCCAGTCTGGGGGCCGTTAAAAAGTGTCTATCCCTACTCATAGATACATTAGCTGTCAATTCCCTATGTAAGTGACTATATATGCCATCACTGGTAAGTCCGTGAAGTAAGTCCGTGGTTGAAATAAGCCATCTCACGAACTCCAACAGGGCCTGGCCTCGTTTTCGAAAGGCACATCAGCAAATGAGTGTGGTGTATCCTTTAAATTCAGGGTGAGTTTTTTTTTTCTTTCTTTTTTTTTTGGTATCTACTTCACTTCGTCCCTCTTTCCTGGACATATGTTTATGGAAAACCAAGTGTAATCAACTTGAAAACGTGATAAATCAGAGCCTTTGTCTTCTCTCCAAGGCGAAGCGATAAATTGTTCATATGCTTTTTGTAAACGAGGTTTTACTTATCCAGGCAGTCGCGCATGCGCCTGACAACCCTGCTCCAGCTCGTGAAGTGGTTATTTGGCCAAATTTTAGTTCCAACCGCCATTTAGTTCCAAATGCATAGCCTCCTCCCCAGACCGCCGGGCCAATACATATGACAAGGAATACCACTGCTTCGACTTGGCAGGTTTGGCGTCTATCTATGTGCGACACACATGAGCTAATTTTTCAGTATCAGTCTTACCAGTAAGAACTGGCCTATAAACAGCATTCATCCATGAAAATATTTTAGTGCAAAACCTGCTAGTGATGTTAACATGTAAATTGACAAGATGTCGGATTTCACCGGTAACGTGTGGCCATTTGCCAACTATCCCACCACTGTCGCTTTTTACTCTCTCTGCTAAAGTCTTATATAATGTAAACCTGAACCAAAAATTGCATTTTGGTTATATCCCTTGTTTGCACATATCCCCCGGGTTGTGTTTGAACCTGGGGACACTGATCTTTAACTCACAACCAAGACGTCTTTGAGTACGTACAGACACTTTTCAACAGTTGACAGACTGAATGCACTGAGGACAGCACGAGACCTACAAAGGTATTAAAGTTAAGCTGATGGAGCAAGGCAGAACTGCGTGTTCCCCCCCCCCACACACACACACACAAAATCACCTGCGCCCGCTGGTCAAGTCGGGCAGTTTCCGCCCTATACGTCTCGGCCTTCTCGTAATAAATCCGGTGTGCGGACATTCTTCAATGTACCTGATCGGCCGAGCCCAATCACGCGTAGAGTAAAGAGTGACATCTCTTTTATATTGCTTATATTTCTGAAGCGACAGTATCAGCTATTTTAGAGGACAGTTAGAACCAAATGGTTCCCAGGGAAATGTCGGGGCTCACGGCCACACAGGCACCAAAACACATGTAAGCTTATCTGCCTGTGAGGCTCAAGACCAGGTGACCGGGCTCTCTGCTTCCTCGGACGGATTTTACAAAGCCGTTTCGGCGAAATCTTAAATGTAATTTTACATCTCACCATTCCACTAAATGTGTTCAAAATACACTGACTGGGACTGACTGTTGCAAACAATTTTGTGACCATGTTGAGATTCAATAAATTTATTTCTATTCAAGATTTTTGACAACTCAAAAATAACTTTGGAAATCAGCCCTAGGTGAAAAGACCGACACGCTGACCAATCAGCGACTCTATAGTGCACAGCCCATGTCTGTCTATATTGGCGTTTGTGGTAAACGATTTTAATCAAAAGGAACCACCACCGTTGGCACTAAAACCATTTTTACTTATCATTTACTCCACTGGACGAGTAGATTCTAATATTGTATTTATTTGACGCATTTCCCTCAATAACTGTTTCGACATCTATTCTCACATTTGACAACCTTCGGGTCTCTTCCACATCTAAAGGAGACAACTGTTTTTCCCCTCTTGTAAATGCTGGTATATGCACCTGCGCACACATCATACCCACACTTTTTGCAATATCATAACTTCTGTCTGCAAGAACGTTGTCACGTGGAGAAAGCTTATTTAATATATCAGTTTTCAGTAACATACTTATCAGATGCTATTTGCCCTTTGACATATATGAAACAGCACTAGAGGGCAAATTCCTATTAAAATTTAACAGTATTGTCAGGTTTGTAGTGGGAGAAAGTTTGGTTTCTTGCCCTTAAATTCCTAGAGCTTTCTACAAATATTTCAAAACAATCAATTATAACGGTAGCTAATGTCCCTAAATGACTGCGAAAATACATGGGCATTGTTTTTCTCAGATCTTCTCAAAATGGCCAAAGAAAGACAGGAATCTGGTGAAAGGTGAACATAAAATAGTTCATGATGTATGCAAAATTAGATTTAAAAAAAATGTATTCTGTCGACTGGCTGTATTCCAGCCAGCTGGATGCTTAAAGAGATGAGGTCCTGGTGGTTGAACTGCAGTTCCCGGTGGTTTAACTTCGACGTCAAATTAGCACATTTTTCCTTGGTAGGCCTACTTGACTTGGGCCACCGGGGTTTTTAATCATACCTAAACCTCACTACATTCATATAAGTGAAAAGATCGGAAATTCTCTGTTTAAACACCGACCGAAAAAGACAATCCAGATCATTGAATTTATGCTTTGGTAATCTGGGCAGGGCTTGACAGTTGTCCGTCTGCCCAAGGCATCCACAGTTTGCTCGGAACAACCACAGGTACAGTAAGGGCTTTTGTTTAATTTAATAAATACATGTACAGGTACCAATATCGTAGTAATTAACCAAAATGTGTACATTTTTGACCGATATTGTCAAAGCAACCGATACTGTTGTAAAAACGACAAATACTGTTAAAAACTTTCATGTGCATTACCACATTATAGGTAAAAAATGACAGCATCAGTCAGAAATGAAGTTACTACAATATCTCCAAAAATTACTACAGTATCCGTCGAGAAAAGAGTAACATTATCGGTCGTTTTTAGTTCTACTGATCGAAGACCAGAAGAGGTTATGTATTAGCACATTCTCCGGAGTCCGTACGTCTGTCTGTCTGTACGTGTGTCCTACGTTTGTAACTTTTCCTTCAAAACGCTTCTTCTAGTACAGCTTTTGTCCTATTTCAACAAAACTACATCAAGATACATAAGTCGTAGTATCGATTTTCCATGATCGGTTGTCCGCCTGTCTGTTTGTCCAGAATATGTGAACATTTTGGAAACGCTACTTCTACATTTTTATCTGATTTCAATGAAACTTAGTTGAAGTGTAGACTACATCAGGATACGTAATTCGTAGTATCTATTTGCCATTTCGATGATAGTTTGTTTATCTGAGTCTATGTGTTAACGTTTGTTTTAAAACTCTGCTGCTCTTACAGTTTTTTACGACTTCAACAAAACTTGGTTAAAGTGTAGAGTACATCAAGATACATAATTCGTGGTATCGATTTTTCTTTGGTTTTCTGTCTTGCCTGTCCATTCATCCACGATGTTACATGTAGACTACGCCAAAATACAGTATCGATTACGCATTTTGATGATTGGTTGACCGTTCGTTTATCCACCATAGTAACATTTCCTTTCAAAACTCTACTCGCCCTTCAGTTTTTGTCTGATTTTATAAAGAAACTTCGTTCAAATGCATCAAAATACATAATTTCTAGTATCGACTTTTAATTTCAATGACCGGTGGTGCATCTCTCTGTCTGTTCTCTTTCTTTCAAAATGTTGCTAATTTCTGTGTAGTATTTCAAAAAAGTACAAACACACAATAGAAGAAGATGAGGCAAGACGTGTCCTGGTTATCATACAAGTCTACGTGTACATCCATTACTATTGCCAAGCATGGCGGAGACCCTCACTCGTACCTTACTCACTGGTACATTTACAACGTTTACATTGTATAAGACACTACATTCTGTTAAAGTGTTTGCCCAATTTCAACAAAACTTGGTACAAGTGAATCAAGATACACATGTGGTAGTATTGATTTTGATTATCCGTTGTATATATATTTCGATAATCTGCATGTACTCTGTGATAATTTTGTCCCAAGCACTAGTGCTACTGTCTCAGTGAACCTCTGGCTACAAGAGTAACGGTCAATGTAGCATTATCTGTCAAAAAGTTATACAATACCGGTTGGTTACTTCAGTACTTGTACTTACCACAAGCATTATCAGTCACAACAGCTATCCCGAGAAAATATGTTTCTAACACTGATACACTTGGTTACATTGACAACAAAAATGACTTGTAGAACAGCAGGTGAAAAAATCGAAATTTGAGTCCTGTTGGATGAGACAATATCAGGTTTATTTCTATGACCGTGCTACGTCGTCTAGCATGAAACTCAGCCAGTCGTCTTCCAAGCGCGGAACGTTCTTGTCCCCCGAGACTGTTGTAGGATGCATGGGTTGTGGTTGAAACTTGAGTATAGATGTAAATTTTCAAAATGAAATGGTCTGGAAATTTACTCTCGCCATAACGGAATGGTCAGGAAATAATTTACAGTGTTGTTCACACCTGAACATGTTATAATTAAAACATAAGTTAAAAGAGTGTCCTAGATGTGTCTATGTTATTACATGTTACATGAAATATCCCAGCTTTCGGACTGGTCAGTTTCAATTACGCTTGGATGCATGGGCACCTTCATATCTCTAGTCGGCAGCAAAATACTCCAAACTTCAAACGAAGATAATTCCGCATCGACTTCATACAAATTCAAAAGATTTTTGTGATCTTTTTAACGAACAGTACCTCAGTTATGAGTTGTCTTTTACCTTAAAGCCTTTCCCCAATACAAACACACCATAATTCAAGCCCACGTCGTCCGATACGCGGTACAAAAGGCGAAGTATGTTAATAACTCAGATTGGTACACGTCATAAGAAAACTAGAAACCTAAAAACCGACACTTTCAAAGAAGGGACTGTTTAAAAAAAATCAAAGATGGAGTCGTCAACCAGTCCCAAAGAATAAAAACTGTCTTCGCACACTGTCATTTAAGCGTTCCTGGTGTGGATTCAATCAGTAACAACACAAGTGTGTTACGAACTTATATGTGTTAGAAAACTGTCTAAGGATGCACGAGTAAGCAGCTGAGGAAAAAGCAACAAAGATGTTTCGTGCAGTAGAGTTTAATTTTGGAATTCCGTAAAATTACCAAAGCTTAATTTATGTATTATAAAAGTGTAATTACACAGGTCACTTTTGTTGTGGTGCCAGTTGCAATATAAAAATACCTTCGTGATGTGTGTCCGGCAATGAGAAAATGTACAGTAAAAACAGGAGAGTATTGTATTCGACGCTGAAACATGTGCCCAGGTTTTAGTGAAAACGTGCTACAGCCTTCTAAAGACCCAAATTTCCCAATCTGAATTATCGCTGTAGTCGACCGAAGAGCTCGAGCTGTATCCTCTACATTCACGTGTAGACTTTTGGAAATTAAACAGGGCACATGTTTCTTTCTTGGAGCAAAAACGAGAACACACAGTCGCCATGGGAGCTGATGAGGTAAATAAGGGATCTCCTTCAATCATCCCATTGCCTGGCATTCGGAAAACAACTACAATAAAAGAAAAAAGAGTTTTATGTACCTTGCACATGCGTTTATTAAATCTGAGAAATGAAGAAATACATTTTAGGAACATGGAAATCCAGAACCTGAGGGTTTAAATGTGATCTGATTATTGCGAATGGCGTAATTGCACGATCAATGGACACGGGAGCGTTGGGGGTTGCTTAAAATCCTATTTAGCATTCTCCAAGCATTAAGAAACAATACATGTTTCGTACTGATTTGAGAAATACGAAAAAAAGCTGACTCAATATCTTCACCAGAACAAACAAAATTTCCTTGAAATAGTCATGATAGTACAATAGATACGTTATGTACTAATTCAAGTTTTTACATGTACTACAGCGGTTTGAAAAAAGCCTGCACAAGTGTTATGTCTAGATCCCGGGAAAAGGCAGACACTATTTGTCTAGATTGAATACAGGGGTCTGAAACTCGAGCTTACCTGTACTTACAGCAGCTGATAGTCGGGCTCGGAATCGCAGGGGCTAATAAAATCTTAACTTACTGTCAGCAATATACCAGGGAATCGACTCGTTTTATTGTTGCCCTTGAAATTTACCATATCGTAACCAAGTTTGAAAAGAAGTCAGGAAACTGTTGGGCAAAAAAATTGCCTACTGCAAGTCATTGCTCGATCTCTTAGATGTTCTTCCCATTACTGACATCGTGGGCAAAGCTCAAAACAAATACGAAAACACCGGGTGGTCTTGCTGGTCTCCATCAAGGGGGGTCAAACCGAAAATAATGACTCCTTTATATGTACACTATAGAGCCCGGGAGTGCAGTCCATAGCGGAAACGGGTACCCTATGGAGTCTCACCAGAGAAGTAAATAGACAATAAAACTCAACTTTTACCAGAGAAAAATACTTAAATCAGTAGATTCGGAAGACTTCCACACGCATGTCTTAATGGCAAACACATCACAGATACTGTCACTAGCTTGTCTTGTGCTAAAATAATGCTACAAATTCGACGAGGTTGCTCCACACAGCCAGTTAGGAGATTCCATTAAAATTACGAAGGATACAGTCATAGTCGCGACCTTTCAGCCACCCTTTAAGCTACTCAGATTGTTTGTAAAGAACATACACAGACAGAGAGCCCTGTGGGAAGACAAATCATACATTAGCCGAGTAATTTTTCGTTCATAATAATTTTCACATTAATATGATTCAAGGTTAAACAATAATTTATGTCGATATGGTCGGTCTACAGTGGTTTTCACTGTCATAAATGTCGTTTTTCTAATATTTCTTGACAATTTTCTTTGTTGAGCCTTTGTTGAGTTCAAATATACATGACCAATGTCTTACAGTAAAAGAAGCTTGAAACATACCAGATAGTAAATTGTCAGATTTGGTTGTGCGTCATATGATGATTTGCAAGCCATTTGACCGTACAGTGCGTCGTGCATAAAGGTTTAACGTGTAACTCTCCGATCTGTCTGTGTAGGGGCTATACTCCCCCCTGTTTGTATACATAAGAAGAAAAACAATATCTTTTCTTTTTTTTTTTTTTTGGTCTCCGCTGCGTTTGACGGGTCGCACAAACTGTGTTGCAACTTCAATAGCCGCCAAGAGATGTAACGAAATTTGCGAGTTGCATGCTAATACATCTCGGCTTTTGTTTATCGATTTCTTTATTTGATTGGTGTTTTACGGCGTACTCAAGAATATTTCACTTATACGACGGCGGTCAGCGGTGGGAGGAAACCGCACAGAGCGGTTCTTGTCTCAACGAGAGTAAACCTGCAAAGCTGAGTCTATTTTCCGTAAATCGCAGTGCAGCGGGTTGTGTTCCAGAATGCTTGACTAAGGGAAGAGGAAAAAATCCCCAGAGTTTTACAGAATTTAGCGAGTGGATCAGGTTACCGGCAACAAACATTCTTTTTAACGTTCGCCTGACCAAGTTACTGGACATGCCGACATTTTGTATCATGGCACAAAAGAGTCCAAGTAGACATAGACATAGACACAAATGTTGTTGAGTCGTATTTTGAGTCGTATTGCATCACCTAGTTACGTTGTGCTACACGATGACAATGCTCGTACGGGTTTTACTGGCCCAAAAATAAGCAAACATTTCAGAGATGCTAAAACAGGCACCGGTAGCAGTGTAAAACTGGAACTACTTCGTAAATCGGTGACAATTTTCACCACCACCGAAATGCTCTCATAGGACTCTGTCAGCTTCCATACCAGATCCTCAAAACAATCAGCAAATGCCAGATTAATCCTGGAGGGCAGATTAGGCGCCGGTAAGACAAATAGTGATGCGGTTTTCGTTCATAGTCCAGGACAAATCATATGACTGGTGAGTTTGGCATCTGTTTACAGCTAATAAATACGTAGTCAGCTCTAGCTTTTAAGGCAACTCCCTGCACTTTATCTATGCGTGTCTTTGAAACAGTACAACCCATTTGAAATATGAAAGTTTCGGTGATTTGGTGGTTAGAGCGTCCATTTCATGATATCCACAATGAATCACGGATTGGGTTATACCAACGACTTTAACAATGGTACTTGTAGCTGCCTCATCTAGCACTCAGCAATGAGAGGTAAAAGAAATGAAACAGGATGTCGGCCCGGTGTCATTATAAGGTGGCTGGGTGGGATGTCATGTCTGGTGTCTTTGGCATGATGCTCGAACTGCCGCAGAACTTCGATGGCTCTTTCGTCATATAGACGAAATATTGTCAGCGATATCATGTTTTTGGAACATTAGTCTATGGACAAAAAATACAGATTCTTCTTATTATCGTTATCATCGTCATTATCATGTTTCCAACCTTACCTGTCCTAGTGGTTTCCTGACCAAGAGGCTTCGGATTTGGTTTCAACACAGGTTTGACTTTGGCTTGCAATGCAGGTTTCACGGTTGGTTCTAATGCAGGCTCGTCTGAAAACGGATCGAAAGCATCTTACTCCATTTGAAATCATTGCTGGCTTTTATGATTTAATATCCAAAGACAGAATTGCCCTGTTATCGAATTTGTATGCACCGATTTATATGATCTGAACATAACTGATTCATCGTCGCCGTTACACTTATGTATTTGGAAAAAATGATTGTCTGTGGCTGAAAAATATGAATTCACAATTTGTCATTTAAGAAGCAAAAATTACAATCTTTTCATTCTGTCATCCTGATGATTATGGGAAGCTTTATAGGCATAGTACTATAAAGTCAATAAATATCTCCCTTGCGACTGTTCGAAAGCGCAACACGTGATATGTGACATTTCCTTAGGTCGCATATTCATAGGAGATATTGTCGAATCGAATCCTCTGGCTTCAAATGGAACGCCCAGCGGGTCACGTGATATTTTCACTGGCACAGACGACACATAGAAATGAGGACAAGAGTGTCTGCTGGCAAAATGTCTGCACTGGTCAACGGGTAAAACAGGCGGTTCGGTGATATTGATGACAGTGACATGCCTGTATAATACAAAAAATTATTTAGCCGTCAAAATTAGGCCAAATCACGCGGTATAACGCCAAAGACGTGACTAAACGAGATGCGTCCTCAATGGTTAGTGCTTTTCAAATCCTGCATGCTCTCTGTTGTTCTCTTTGGTGCCACATGAAATTTTCATATTTAATCCAAGGAAATAAACTTCTTGATTGGAATTCCAATATTTTTTTTCTTATCCAGATGTGCAAAAGCTGAGTGAAAGCCCTTAAAGAATTGCATAAGAGAGCGCGCAAAAACGGCCTTTGTCAATATCACGTTTTTCTCGTCAATATTATGTCGTGTTCGTCATAGAAGCAGTCAATAAATGTATAATATCGTTCTTGTGCAGAAAGGACCAGGAATCACCAAGATGTTTAGATATAAAACTATGTTACATTGTTTGCCCCTAAAGAAACAACTGTAAAAACGGAGGAAACAAACCGCCGGAATCTGCCGGAACCCGTAACATATAAAGGTGAAATGTCAGACTTAACAGTGATAACACGGACCACCTTTCCATATATTATTGCGCCAGTTAGGAAATCCGGTATATATGTGTTGGTATGGGATCATTAACCTGATGACATACATACGGATTTTATGGAATGAAAGTAGTGTCCGACCCTGTGATCGTTTGCCTTTCCAGTCTTCACTGAAAGTCATTTCCCTCTACTCATCCAGAAGGTATTTAAAACAAGGTTTGTTTTGAGGACAACAAGCGCATTGCTCGCTGTAAACATAGTGCCAAGAACTTGTGACTTGTTAGAATGGATATAACATTTTTCTCACCCTGATACATTCCTGGATAAATCTTTTGTACATGTGAAGGGAATGTATCCATTTTTAAGCGCTTTTGGGAGCATAGTTACCTCGTTGTTAAGACAATGCAGGCATACATACTAACAAGTCACGGGACCACAGGAGAATCTCACCAAGGCGATTGAGTTCAAGTCCAACTCATGCTGGTTTCCTCTGCCTTCAAGCATGGGCTGGTCTGTCAACAAGCTGCGAATGGTCGTTGCTTCCCTCGGGCAATGCCCGCCGTGGTATGAATGAGTTATTCTTGCTTACCGAGTAAAACACCAATCAAATAAAGACGCTTATTCAGATTAACTTACCATATTCGCACAGAAATATTGAGGATTTATCACAGTTGCCCTGAGTCCATAACCACTTTGCAAATCGCTCGCAAAGTTGCCCACAGTCTAACCGGTCCTTTCGAAACACGTGGAAGTGGCGATCTACAGTCCAATTTAGCTGGTCAGCAGATGTCCCTACAATTCAGAGGATTTCCTACAATTGAAATGTTTTAACGTATACCGAGACAGGTCTGCAAAATTGGTGTTTCAAATCGAAGATATACGTATGGACACTCTCAAAGGTTTGTGTTGTGACCTAGTGTTTAATATATTGTATCGTTTTATTGCACCAGCGTTTCATCTGTACGTTGGGCGGCTCCAAAAGTGGAGGTTGCACTCAGAGATTCGTGATCGAGGCTCTCTTTTGTACATGATAAATAAACTGTTGTAATCAAGGCGCAACTGAAATACATATTTGATTATCGACACCATACATAGCAAAATGGCACACGATTTAGAAACTTATCTCATCAATCCGCGGAGAACATTAATTCTGTCTTTTCGTCATCATCGAAAACTGTTCACTACTTCTCTTTGCATGAAATCGTCCTACTCTTTATATCTTATATTTTCTTAGTTCTGTGGGGGTTTGTTTTATTTGTCGTTTTTGGAAAGTAGTCTTGCGATTATTGACCCGGAAAGCCCATTTTGGTTGATAGGTGGTGTACGCATGTCGGTTTCGACGTCTAGGTTTTTCTCTTTTGGTACGAGCTTTCCAATTCTTGCAGATAGGTCGTCCTTTTTAAAAAGAGGCCCCAGCGTAGCATACATGCATGACACTAGCATGTTCATGTTCTGGAATATGTGACATACGCAGCCATTTTGCAGTATTCAGTTTACAGTCTTTACACCTCATTCCGTTGTAAGATATTGTTATTGTATTGCAGTAGCAAATAGACGGGCTATCAAGAAGGGAATGAAACAAACACCAGATAGCGGTTTCCAGTTTTAATTTTAACAACACCCCACCAAATGACATGTGTGGGGGGCCTCCGTGGCTCAGTTGGTTAGCGCGCTAGTGCAGCGCGATGACTCAGAAGATCTCCCATGGTGTGAGTTCAAGTCCATTTCATGCTGGCGGCCATACGTGGGGCTCTACTGCAACCGCCGGATGGTCGTGAGTTTCCCCCGGACTGAGCCCGGTTTCCTCCCACCATAATTCTGGTCGCCGTTGTATATATGAAATAGTCTTGGGTACGGCGTAAAACACCAGTCAAATAATTCATTAAATGGCGCGTGCCGATTGATAGTGGTCACGTAGTCGGTGATACCTCAAGGTTTAGTTCTGCGAACCTTCTTCAGGTAGGCCATCATGTCACCAGTTCAGGGAGACCATAGCGCTTCTGCAATTCCGTGTCAGTCTCTCCCTCTGCTCAGCCCACAGCCCCATATACACGGATAAGGTGGCCTGACGCGCCATCTACCGGCACGCATGTACTTACAAACATTAAAGGATACAACAAAATATTTAATGGGATTTTCTTTACTGGAGTTATTAGGCCTACGTACCATTCGATCAGGTCATTTTGAGAACCGCAACTCTACTCCGTTGTACGACGACACTTGGACAATGCGTTTTATCTCCCGCTTTTTTGCTGGAGAGCTTGAATTGCTCATCGGCCTCTTGTTGTGTGACCTACATCCATCCTAATTTCCACAGGAAGTGACATTGCCCTCGGGGTTATTCTGTGTCGGGATGTGGGACGTTATCACTCAGCAGCTCTCCCAGGGAGGTATGTGACTGTAGCCCTAGTGGCTGGAGTCAAACCATTCGTGTTGCTTAGTGACAACAGTGTACCTTTCACTCCTTAGAGTGGTGTATAAGATGGTGATCTTCTGATTGAAGGCTTCTTTCAGTAATTATCTTCAAATAAAAGCCACGCAGTCATCCAAAAGTTGGACAAAAAATCCATGCCGGATATACGGACTCCAAATGCCATGCCTCCAAATCCCATCAACAAGCTTTTTTCCCGTTTTTCCCGTTTCCCCATTTTTAAAATATTTCTTATGGACAACAGCATAACCAGATGACGTGACTCCAGCTTTCTGTTCTTGGGATCGCAAGGTCAACGCCATGATAGGTCAATGTGATATTGAGAGCACACACACGTACGCAGACCTGTAGTAAAACATGTCAAACTGTATCATATTTGCGCAACGTTTCCCTAGTTATTGCACGGAATGAAGACGCCTTGAGGAGAGCTGAAACTTTTCCACAAACACGAAGCCCGTTTGTGTAAAATATGGTAATAAAGGCGAAATAGGAAGAATAAAGAGCTCGGTAGTGGGAATTTCTGGTATCGGTAAGTTCGTATGTACGATAGGGATCTTCTTTGCAACTTTTTGATCTGCGATTTATTTTTGAAGACATTTGGCGATAAAAGTCCTCAATCAGAAGATCGACATTTTAGAACACGAAACACACTTTAACTCTCGCGGCTCTCACGCGCCACTCGATAATCCAAGAGGTATATTGTTACAATTATTCGTGCATACGAGCGATTGTCACTTGGAGGCCAGTAATAACTTCAACTTCAGGAGTTCACGAGGAAATGTGCGTTCCCCTGTTTCTTTGGACTAAGATTTGTCTTTTTATATCAACAGACAAATGAAGTTTATTTCTTCTTGTATTTTAGGTATAACTAAACACACTGTACATACCGTCAGTCCATATCCACATGCCTTCAAATTCCCGATCTGTCACCCCTATCCAAACACAGTCCTCGTCAACACGAGAGCTCAAAAATCTGGACATCGGTGCTTCTAAAACGTACGAATCCGGTCTGGAATCGATTTTGGCCAGGCGCCCACCATCCCGTACACAAAAGTCCACTGCGTTTGCAAAATCAGTGCTAATCTCTTGAATTTTGAAGATCTTGCCAGTATAGACATATCGGTTAGCGTCGGCACTCTTGACACCTGCAAATGGTACATCCATTCATTACATTAATAACAACAATTACAACAGTATGTGTGCAGAAAACCTAACTGTACAAAGTAATAATTAGCTTTATGCTGCCTTCCCCCTTAAAGTAGACTTTTGATGTAATTCATGTTGTGATTAAGCCAAGGAAACAATATTAATAAGTAATCTGCGGATTGCGACGTTTGAACTCACAGGGACCGCATTGGTAGGAGGCTTTCTGGGTCATTGCGCTGCGATAGCGCGCTATCCGACTGAGCCACGAAGGCCCCGTAATGCTGGGATATATTCAAGTTACTAGTAAGTTCATGTTACACAGAAGATTTTATTTACAGGCAAATCAGACTCTCTCCGCTCACAAGTCAATAAGTATGAAATATACATGAAAGTGATTCATAGAGTGAGTGAGTGAGTGGTGTTGCTATATTGACGTGTACCATCACCTTGTAGGGACTGATTTATACAACAACTATACGGGTATCAGGAGAATAAAGGTTACGTCAGGCTAAAAAAAAAACCCAGGTAGGTTTACCCGTTGCTACAACATTCAACAAAACTGTCTAAAGTTATAGCTTCTAAGTAAAAAAGTTATTCAGAGGTTCTTCCACTTGGCAATTGTCACATAGTCCTGCAGAGTGTAAATTTATTCCATGTAGATTAGCATGTAATAAGCATAGTCCTAAAAGAATTCTAAAAAGCATCGCCAAAAGCCTTACGAGTTTTAGTTGATTAAATAAAAACATCATCGTACAGACGCCTGCAAAGATTTAGAAAATGCACAGTGCAGTCCTTCTAACCCCTCTGCCAATACTGGACAAGGGATATTGTCATAGCGGCGTCGTACATCTGTCCGTCAGTCATAAAATATCCTTGTAAACGCTCTATTTCTAGAACGGTATAGTTCACCAATCTTCCAGCACACTTGCGCAATGACACTAGGGAGAACCCTATAGATTTTCAGCGACACTGACCTTTCCCTTCAGGTCATTAGGGCCGTGTGGGTTAAACTTTGTAAACACTTTCTCCAGAACAGTTTAGCCCAAGTTCACCAATCTTATATCACAATAGCAATTTATCTTGAGGATGAAACATATTCTTTTTCTACAAAAGATATTCTAATAAAGACCTTGACCTTTTTTTCAAGGTCTTTGGGTCAACTAAGTTAAATTTTGTAAAAGACTTAACCGCTGTACATTTTAACAGTTTGTCCCAACTTCAACCAAACATTAGCTCACCTACGCTCCAACATAATGAAGAACCCTATTGATTTTTGCCGACCTTGACCTTTTCAAGGTCATTATAGTACCTTCAGAAAACTTCTTTGGATGGCTCCTATTATACATAATATATCTTAGTTATGCTGGACAACTGACTGATCGACCACTACGCTTTCAAATTTATTCCTGACCAATAGTTATCGCGACCAAAATACCTATGTGAGAGCACAGAGCCTGTCCAACAGGCTACACTACACCGTCCGGGTTAGGGAATAGTGTGCAAGCATTCAAACCACAGAAAATAACTAATATCTCCCAAAATCATGTCACAATATTAAAATAAATAGAGTAACAGGATTGTTGAAAATTTTTGGAAGTTAAAATTGACAATTTTAAATGAAATCAAAAATTCTTGCATGTTCGATAATAAAGAGTTATGATTGGGTTTAATTATATCTCAACCCGTATCTGGAGATCTGTTATGGAGATCATTAGTCCGCTGCACTGGTGTATATAGCTAGTCGGTATCATCCCGTTTAGTCTATTGGGTAAGATTACCCTGGCCCCGAAACGGAACGAAAGTGTGGAAAGATGCATGCATAGCAGTTAAAGGAAATAAATTTTAGTTGAAAATTGAAAATTATATATTGTTTTACAATATATAATTTGAAAATCTGTATATAAATATCAAGAACTACAAACTACACATTTAAACCAGAACAACGACTACGGTGACAGTTGGCAAATGGTCGGTAACACCTAATCGGTGAAATCCAGACACTTGACAGTTTACCTAGCTCAGTGATTTATTCTTACAGTTTATGTAGACGCATAAATAGCAGCAAAATGAACACCCTAGCACAATGGCTAAAGCAGAGTGAAGTAAACTATGGTGAGGTTAATTGCAGTATATTGGACGTAACTGGCATGGAATTACTCAGAAGACTGTGTGATCATCACATTTAATCAGCAGTATTATGCAAACAATGCAAAGACCGAGCAGGCCTTGGGGAAACTTAGCTCGGTAGTAGAATAACCGTTTATGCAGGAATGCATTTGTAAAAAAAAAAAAAAAAAAAGAAAAAAAGAAAACCCAAAGACACGTACATAAAGATTAAAAGAGAAGTGCATGAGTAAAAGGTATAAATTCACCTCCCCTTCCCCCCCACACAATGGCGGCCGACGTCATATAAGTGAAATATTGTTGAGTACAGGGTTAACACAAATAATCTAAGCAATAAATATATCAATAAAAGGTATAAACAGAAACAACTGACACTACCCCGAACCACATGGATTCAAGCAGAATTGGTAAATAATGCGGTGTCGGTTAATACAATATATTAGACGTCATTAGTCAGGACTCACACAAAAAAATATAGGTAATGTATACATTTCGTCCATTGGGGTCCTCAAAATGAAGACCGGTGACGATGTAGACTGTAGAATCTATGCCCAATATGATGAAAGTCTATACAGTCAACTGGTATAACGCATTACATCAGACACCCACGGGAGCAGTGTTCTCACCACGTATATATAACTGCAGCTAGCTAAAAGTACTTGGCCCTCCTATACATGCCGTAGGCGTAAGATTTATAACTACTAACAGGCTGAATAACGTGCAGTGTATTACGGGCTTCTGGGTACAATTCACCATACCAAAGGCGACGTAAATATTTGAGGATACATTTTTATAAGGGTTTCACTGCTATCAGAGGAAAAACAGTACACAAATGGCTTGTTCTACTCCAGGACAGCGATAAGCCGTATACACGGGCAACAAAGAAACACAAATACACTTATGTAAGTTCAGTGCATATAATTGAATAATACATGATAAGTAAGTATTCTATTAGAAGAAACTCAACAGGGATACATTGTCCAGAAACATGATTATATCGGTGTTGTAGCTATGTTGTGGTGTTTTGTTTTGCTTTTTTTGTTTTTTTGTTTTTTTTGTATTCACTTAAACTTCTTAAATTATTTGGGATAGCATTCTAGTTTCAAAATATGGACAGGTGTTGATGCCATCTGGTGATCTGTTTTATAAGTGAACAAACAGTACTCACGCTTAAGAGAGTTGTTCCAGAAAATAACAACCATCAGACCGGCGTACAACGGGGAACACATTTTAGGGTTGAACGCATCAGTTATGGCAAAGCTATGTCCTAGTCTTTCTTCGAAGGCCACATGAACTCTTTTATCAGTGACGTGGCTGTTTTGCTTCTAATATAGGGCCCAGTACACACCAATGCTGTTCGGTCGATAGCTAAGAAAGAGACATTTTTCTGCTCGTAAATAAGTCATTATTGCGCAACAGTGCATACAGATAGAATTAGCCAACACACACGTGTCACAAGCAAGACAGAGTATTTACTTCGTGGTCTGAAATTGCCTAGAAGCTCTGCTGAGTATTGATTGAACCACTGCAAGTCAGCGTAATACGATTCGCTGACTGTAGAAAATGAGAACTTAACAATCGAGGTAAAATGTCAATGGTGTGGAATTATAACTCATAGGAATGCCGAGTCTGGTTCTTGCAACAATCAATGGCTTTGAGAAGAAATGAGCGTATTTGAACTGTTTTTTTTTAACTGTAAAATGAGCACTATATCCGAAGACTGAACCAAAAATCGCCAGTTCGGCATCACGGACGATAGCGTCAACCCATCCGCCCAGGAAAGATGCATCTTTCCACGGAGTTGGATATATAACATCATTATTTCTTCAGGAGGAAAAGGTATTCGTGTTTATTTGGTACGTCGTACGTATAAATGTCGTCCGTCTGTCAAGTAGAAATACTGCGCAAATTGGTTCCAGAAGTCCTGACTGCGTCAACCTGGCTGCCATGTTCATTTTTTCAAGCTTCTTCTAATCTTTCACCGGCCTGCATGAAAAATACCAGTATCAGTAATAAATTCAGCACCACAATCTCTTAAAATATGTGTAATGTTAGCACAATATAGTTACCAGCAAGTAGAAGTAGTCAACAGTTCTAGCGATGCCTAAGAGGTATGTGTGGGTAATAACGGATGCGTCAAATGTAGTTCATGGTCAACAGTTTCTAGCGATGCCTAAGAGGCATGTGTGGGTAATAACAGATGCGTCAAATGTAGTTCATGGTCAACAGTTTCTAGTGATGCCTAAGAGGTATGTGTGGGTAATAACGGATGCGTCAAATGTAGTTCATGGTCAACAGTTTCTAGTGATGCCTAAGAGGTATGTGTGGGTAATAACGGATGCGTCAAATGTAGTTCATGGTCAACAGTTTCTAGTGATGCCTAAGAGGCATGTGTGGGTAATAACAGATGCGTCAAATGTAGTTCATGGTCAACAGCTTCTAGTGATGCCTAAGAGGCATGTGTGGGTAATAACAGATGCGTCAAATGTAGTTCATGGTCAACAGTTTCTAGTGATGCCTAAGAGGTATGTGTGGGTAATAACGGATGCGTCAAATGTAGTTCATGGTCAACAGTTTCTAGTGATGCCTCAGAGGTATGTGTGGGTAATAACGGATGCGTCAAATGTAGTTCATGGTCAACAGTTTCTAGCGATTCCTAAGAGGCATGTGTGGGTAATAACGGATGCGTCAAATGTAGTTCATGGTCAACAGTTTCTAGTCATGCCTAAGAGGCATGTGTGGGTAATAACGGATGCGTCAAATGTAGTTCATGGTCAACAGTTTCTAGTGATGCCTAAGAGACATGTGTGGGTAATAACAGATGCGTCAAATGTAGTTTATGGTCAACAGTTAAAACATTGAATAGTCCATACTTATATGCAATATTCCGCTATAAAGCAACAACAATGTATGAAAGTAATTCAGTAATGCCTTTATCGTAACAGTTTATATACACTTTGTGTTCATATAAAACCTGCGCCCTATTTATACTTCCTCTAAGCCTGGGATATTCATTTCTTTACTTGATGCTTTGCGCCATACTCAAGAGTATATCTCTCATACAGAGGCACAAAGCCGCAAAAACCCCTGACCATCTGCAAGCTCGTGGTGAACCTTCCGACGTACGATTTGAGAGGAAGCTGGTGTGGGCTGCTCTTGAATTCACTGCGATCGCATTGTAGTGAGACATTGCGTACCACTATTTATTTGCGTACGTTGCGTACATGTAGTGCTAATACCCTGCATTACACTCCCTTTACACAGGAAGGCGACCTTTGGGTCTTCCATGTGCGACCATAACGGTGACCGGGTCATCGTTGAAAGTTCAAAGAAGGTCGAGTGGTTGCCTGTGTGGCACACAGAATGTTAGGACAGCGGGGACAAGGTTTGACAGCTCTCTGCGGACTATTCGTAACGCTTTGTTCAGCCCTCTGAGCTTTCTAAAGGGCAATGTGGTTTCAAGGGCCCAGGAAATGTTGATATCGCTTAATGTGATCTCCATTTCTCCTACTGCCGTTGCAGTTCTATCGAGGTCGTGCAGTTCCACACCGTCTACGGTACCTGCTGGACCACGAGGGCGCATTTCTAGCGGTCTGGACGGCCTTGACGGGCTTTCCATTTTTCCGCGGCACTTCCACCACGTTGACGGCTTATTGTCGACAGCGAAAAGGGTTTCCCAGTACGGTAGTTTATGAGTGCCAGCTTGAAGGAGGTTGTCAAACGTAATTGGCGTCTGACGATCTTGAATTTGGATTAATCACGGAAGAGATGAGGTGTTTGTCCTTGTTCGTCCAGAACGTTGTAAAAGTCATTGACAGCTGCTTGGAGGTGCCCCATTTGTAAACTTTGTCTGGTGCCGGAAAAACATCTCAAGGCAACGACTCGAATCTGTCATCACCTCTGTGTGCCTGTAATGTTGGTGGTGGGTATCACTGGCGTCGTCGAGGTCAAAGGTGGGATTATCAAAGTCAACGTCAGCCATTATTTACTGAGCTAGACTATATCGAACACACAGCATTGTAGTGGTAGACGTCACGTTCAATAGCTCAGTATGACTGGCAATCAGTACGAACGTAAGCTCAACTCCTGTAAGCGCCTCCGAACCGCTCAGGGTTAAGAGTATTGGCCAACCAATGGTTATTACTAACAACCCGAGCACAATCGGCCAAAACCAACAATTGTTGGTCCACTTCCCCAGCCACGGGGCGCTTAGCAATGCTACATGTAAGCTTTGCCATTCATATGACAGATTCCTTGCGCTATCAATTTGAACACGCATATCCTCAAACAATATCAGAAGAAGACAGAAATAAAACTGAAGGCGCCAGTGATAGAGCCGAAGGCTGATGAGTCTGTAAAATACCAGAAAGACCAAAGGAAAGTTTCTGCTGTGAAAACTGGTGCAGCTGTCCGTAAAGCGAAATGTGCTAAAGTTCAGGGCGAGTTTAGAAATGGAAAGTGTGAGCTGAACGGTTCAGAAGAGATATAGAGGCCACCTAACACTGAAAAAACCTAAAGTAAATCTACTCATAGGCTTTTCCAAGAAAACCCTAACAGGACGCCTTGGATCACTGGTGGTGCCATAGTAGTTGGAGTTGTTTTTATGGGTAGTATTATGGTCCGAACTCCTAAACTCCAAAATAACACCTACGAACTCCAGTCCTCGCTGCTAAAACACCATCAACTGGCACAACTAACAAGCATTTGAAGGCTCGTGTAGAACCTTTTTATATAGAATAAAATGTCAAGAACCGAGAAGAATCTTGTCAACGATCTCTACCACGCTGTGGTCGTCGGCGGCCTGGCATTGGACTATGAGAAACTAGGCCGGATGATCTTCAAGGAGCCTATGCCCAAGCTCGGGCATATGGTCATCATTGACCTACCTGCTGCCATCTGCTTATTAAAAAAGGCCTCAAACGTGCTAATATAACAAAGTAATAATGGCCTCATTTTTCGTGGATGGTGCTCTCGTTCATGGTTTTGTTTTTAGCGGTTTTTACTTCTTTTTCATGCTGAGAAACTCAAGTGCTGATGAAGAGCATAAGCGTCACAACAAAGCAATCGAGCAACGTCAGGCTCCTTATGCAGAATTGTCCAGAACGCTCAGACACTACCAATGAAGTCCATACAGTTCAAACCTTTCAGGATGTCGATGCGTTTGTACTCCGATGTTACCAGTAAAACTCTTAACCCGCTGGGCTCTAAGCCTCAGCTTTCTGACTTCAGTGTGACCAGTGTGGACCAGAAAAATCATGAGCTCATCTTTGTGGTCTTAGGTATGGCTGCTACCGGCCTGGTGGCCTACGAACTCTCACTGTAAGCCAAAAGGTAAACTTAAGTGCCGACACCACATGAGTAGTGAAACTTGAGTTTCGTTCGCTAAATAAAAAGAAAATAATGTAGGCAATCTAAACTTTTTTCAGTCTAAGCGCTTAGTTCTTTTTCTGTACTACTCGGCTATAGCAAATCGAAACTGTGGTAGCTTTTTGTTTTATCATAAGAGCTTTCCTTCAAGTCATTTTTTTCTCTACGAAATCTGCCGTTTTCTGCAGCAATGATTCGTGCAACCGGCGGGAGGCCCAGCTATGGTATGTTTGACCACCAATAGTCTCTAGTTGCAGAACAGTTGTATCCCGATACTGTATTTCGATCACCTGAGCCCTCACTTTTCAGTATATGCGACATTTATATTTTGGCTATTTCCCTATTGGTTTCACGGCATAGTTATTGCTGGTTGGCCACTGAGTTGACCCGACATGGTCCTGGTATATCATGTAAACCATACCTCTCTACTGGAAAAACCATCCTGCCTGTTTGAGAAAGACCCATCTCCTTGACAATGTTGCTATGGCCGGCAGTAAGCGTCGACACGACACGGTTAAGTTTTCGAGCATCTACCACAGATGGCCTAAGGGTTACTGGAAAAGACTTGCGAGCATAAAAAACATAGCAACCGCTGTCAGGGTTTGGAGATGTGACAAGGGCAAGCCTTAAGAAGCAAGCCATATGGCAAACGTACCTACCATGTCCCGTGACTCAAATTCGAAAGCCGAGCTCCCCTTTCTGAACCAGGATTGATCCCGTCAAGGATGCAAACTTTACAAATACGCACTTGCGGTTGTCGACGTGGCTTCTCGTTATAAAGGGGCCTTCAGTAACGAAACAGGTTTAAGAAGTTGCGGCTGCCTTTGCAAAGATTCACAAGCGAAGCTCTGCCAAATCGCCAAAGATGCTTCAGGTAGACCCGGGACGTGAATTCATAGGCGCGGTTAGCCAACTGCTGGTTAAACACGGTGTGTCCATAAGGCGTGGCTCTGTGGGTATTCACCGGGACCAACAAATTGTGGAGCGCTTTAACCAGACCTTAGTTGATACACTCAGGAGATTTTTCTCCGTTGTGAGGAGAGGTTAAGTAACGCGAAAAGACTCACCATTCGTTCCAGGGAGACCAATCGGTCTCAAGGAACAGGAAATCTCCTCCGCGTTGGCGTTCGTTATCTCTATCAATTTGCACGAAGGCCGCCGTCTTGCAATGGACCCATGTAACATTTCAACGGATTGGGTGCTCTGCCTTCAAGTCTGACGGGTCTGTCTTCTTACAACCAACCGGAGAGGGGTTTCGTCCACGAAAAACTGCCTGTGGTGCCTCCCGACACACAGCGTCAGAACACAAAATGGAGCGTCAAAATATTCTAGACTTGCTCTGTATTTGACAAATCCCTTTATATGAGACATGAGATAAAAGTATATTATCACCACTGACTAACTCTTAATGTTATTTTATCGTGGCATGCTGGCCTCTGTCGTATAAGTGAATGTTTTTGACGTTTATTATGAGATTAAGGAAAGTATACCCAGATTTTCGGTGAAAACGCCACAGATTTCATCATTTTAGACAAAACAGTTTGTGTACAGCACCACTAGGGTCGATTTGTTAAACTTCGGGGGTTTTTTATAACAGTAATGGGATGGAATTTTTTAAGCCAAACATCTTACGTATATTCTCTTTGAGTACTTATTTATTTGTTTGATTGATGTTTTACGCCTTACTCAAGAACATTTCACTTATACGACAGAAGCCAGCATTATGGTGGGAGGAAACCGGGGAAAACCCTCAACCATCCACAGGTTGCTGGCAGACCTTCCCACGCATGGCCGGAGAAGAAGCCAGGATGAGCTGGACGAACCCACCACAACCGCATTGGTTGGAGGCTTCAGTGTCATTACGCTGCGCTATCGCGATAATCATCTGAGCCACGGGGGCCCCGTCTCTTTGAGTAAACTTCATTGGGTGTGCTACCACTGCTGCATAAGTATGTCATCCATGATGGCCTGTGGCCTGCCTCTGGGCAGGACACTTGAGCACTGAGCGCGTCTGGACCGGAAATGCAGTTGTATATTATTTAAAAGGAGTGGCAGTATCTCCATTGGTCTTTTGTTGTTAGCATCCTGAACAATATGTAAACCATTTAAAATTGAAATGTACACCCTTTCTAAAAAAATACCTGTTAGTTTGCAACTTCCCTGAAAGGCGTTAGATCATACCTTTTTGTAAGGTGTTAATTTGCACCTTTTCCAAAAGGTGTTATTTTGCAACATTTTTGAAAGATGTCTTTTCACAACTTTTCTAAAAGGTGTTTAATCACACCCTTTCAAAGGAGTGTTAATGTACACCCTATCCAAGGGATGTTAATTCAACACCCTTTCAAACAGGTGTCAATCTTCACTCTTTCAAAAGGGTATTAATTCACACCCTTTCTAAAAGATGTCAATTTGTCACCTTTTCTAAAAGGCATTACTTCACACCCTTTCCAAGGGGTAGCAGGTTGACCAGAATCTTCTATTTCTAGTCTCTAGTAATAATAATAAAATCGTAATAATATCGTACATCGGTTTCATAGCTTTTCACAGCTGGACACTGCTTCCAGTATTTTTCCTCTCGATACACTACTTTACGCATACACAAAACAGAAATACAATACCGGGTATAAACCTTAATAGACCAAAACCTGCTATAACATTTCTCTTACTGAGCTTTATTTGAATTCCACAGGTTCCATTACAATATATCATGTCAGAACTGTTTTACAAAGAGACGGCTCAATAATAGTATGCTTTTTGGTAGTATTATTCGTCCTTCAAAGAGAAGACACCACTAGACCATAACATATATCTGTGTAGACAAAAGAATCCCAAATCATGTTTGAAAAGCATACATATTTTTTATTTATGTGATGTAACATAACCGAAATATCGCGGTTCCCAGTAAGTACAATCTCCCGCACTAAGAAAAATAGAAAGACTATCCACGTTATCAATTATAACCATTTTTTGGCAAATCATTTATATAGCCCGAGAGAGCATCTGTTATCGCTGACGCCAGATTAAAAGTTTCGCATTTTATTTCTATATATTCCTGTGGTGCGATTTACGTGACATCATGTTGCCGGTTGCCTAGCACATCCTAGAGCAAGATATGAATTCCAGACTAAAGACATATTTCCAGAGTTACGTAAGAAACGTGACTGTCTTCGTTTTGGTCTTTCTCCATCCCGAAACAAATAAAGCTATTTCATTTGCTTCCTTGTTTTCGTTTAAAACTCGATTCATTATTTTGTCCATATGTGTTTTCTAATGAAAAAACCTTGAGTAGTATTTTGCACAAAGTTTGCCGGAATATTACAACATTGTTGACATAAAAACTTCGCGACCGCAGTTCATATTTCCAGCTGTTGTTTTTCAGAGATATTCTCCTTTCCACGGTTCCTACATAAAGTCACAAACAACAATATATGTGTGTAATGTATCATCAACAATCATCCCAAAATGGCTCTCAACAAATTGTAAATGAAGGTGGCTAGTTATAGGTGTAGTTTGTATATAAAACTGCAACATAAAAAGTAAAAGCAGATAAGCGATGACAGTGTTATAGTTGTCAAATGTTCGCATGTAATTGGTGAAATTCGCCGTCGTGTCAGTTTATCTCAGAGTTTCATTCTAACTGTTCACGTAGTAGGAACTTTTACGCCCCTTGGTACCAAGGCTTGTAAAGAACAAGTGGACCCATGTTGATTGTGAGTTATTAGACGTCAATGGGCTAGAATTACTCGAAATGCTGTGCTGTGGGTGTATTGCTTAACGAAAAACATTATATTGCATAATGAAAACAACACAAAGCTACTCGGGAGTCCTGCTTTACGCAGGAATACAACTCACTTCAAACATTATATTGCATAATGAAAACAACACAAAGAGACACTACTCGGGAGTCCTGCTTTACCCAGGAATACAACTCACTTCAGGCATACTGGGTTACAGTTACAACTCTAAGTACCTGTATGACAAGAATTGTTAATGGTTATGTTTCGTTTTCTGAAACGTGGTGCTTTACAAATATAAAAACCACAAGCTGTGTGTCTTAATGTAGATTGTCGAAAGCACCCTTATATATTTACCTATTCATTAGTGGTAATACGCCGTATTCCAAAATATTTCGCATTCATGTATAATGCCAGCATGGCGGGAGGAAAGTGAGCTAGGAAACACATTGTCATCCGCATCTCGCTGCAAGCGTGAAGAAAACAAAAATGGTTATATCCATATTCTAATTATTATTTAATTGGTGTTTCACGCCGTACTCAAGAACATTTCACTCATACGACGGCAACCAGCATTATGGTGGCAGGAAACCGGGCAAGAACCCTAGGGAAATACCCATGACTATCCACCGATTTGCTGGTTGCCGAAGAGGAAACCAGCTTGAACTGGTATTGAACACAATGCGACCGCATTGGTGGGAGGCTTCTGTGTCATTACGCTGCGCTAGAGCGCTAACGGACTGAGCCACTGAGGCCCTCAGCGGGGCTATTAACAGACTGTTGGAAATATAAGCAGAGGAACACTTCTACGACAGACAAGGACAGCGGGTCCAGACTGGAAAACTACATGTAAATACAAACCATGCTGAATGCCACAAACAAATAAAACATTTGTAAATATTTCCATTATCCAACTAAATCGGTCTTTCAGTAACATTCTTGTACATTCGATGGAGAAAGTTCGTCTAAAAAAAGCAGATAATAAATTTAAAATATTTGTTATTATCTCGAAGAAACATGTTATTTACTTATAATGACCCAAACTGTCTATCTGGGATTTCCCTCGTATGTAATAACAGAGCTCCGACTATATCCTCTGCATTCATATGTAGCCATGTTGACATTTATTAGGTCACACGCTTGTTTCTCCATGCACAGATGGCAGCACAACGTCGTCGCGGAAACAGATCGGGTGAAAACCGGCTCTCCGATAATTAGTTTACGCTCTGGCATTCGGCTAATTGTAACAACTGAAACAGAAGAAAACATAATAACGTTATCCTTTTTCTCTGACATTCTCATATAAATCAGGACTGCCCTCAAATCTTTTTAGATATTCCAGTCTTTCAGTCTGGATACAGTACACACACACATATCGGAGCCTCGAGAATATAGCTTCTTTTTTGTTGGTGGCAAAATACATTTTAATCAAACTAATGGCAAAAGTCTGTTGTGAAATATAAGTCGTATGTGTAGATTTACATCCAGAGGAAAAAGTATTGTATAGGCTGTATTTACAAGACAAATAATCTCTGAAGCCAACATTATGTTTTAAATGTAATGACAAGAGAGCAACGGAATAAGAAAAGCTGGGAAAGGTATTTGTTGTACTTAGTTTCCGGTGAAACACTTTCTGTGTAGAGGAAAACTATAGCTTAAAGCGGAACGGAAATCAAAAGATTCACCTCACAGAAGCTTGTTTTACTTACGATATTTTAACACTTTCCCTGTTGGTTTGTGTAGCCTAAACGTTCTGTGCGTCAGTAATAAGCCCTGAAAAAGCAAGGCTACCTTTTCGTAGCAATACTGTTTGTAGGTGTAATTGTTACTGTGTTATTGATTCAAAAGCAATTTCTCATTTCAGGATTTTCCCTTGTACGTCTGTGCTTTTAAGATCGTTAAACTCAGTGATAAGTGATAATAACAGAGCTGTTGGTAAGCATGATAAGAACAGCTCTTGGTAACTATGAACAGACCATTTAAGATATCTGACGATCTGAGTCACAGTTATATGTAATTCAGTTTATCGCGTATCTATCCCTTCTGGAAGCATCCACCTTGATTAAATTAGCGAGGTGCCTTCATGAACAGTTGCAAAGAAAACTCGACTGAGATGCCTCTCTCAGTATTTGTCCCGGCAATCATTAACGAATTACAAGTGAAATTTTAATACAACATATCTATTACTCATTACTGAAAACTGATGACTGCTTTCCTCTTTCGATTTACCAGATACCAGCTGCATTTAGCTATTTTTATAACAATGTCCTTCACATCCTACTTGAAAACTGACATGGAAGTGGGTCTCGCAATTATTAAATTGGAACGGCGCTACCACGGTGTTCCAGTGGTATGCAAATGAAGAACTTGATGCTTAGATTGAGTTGAGAGGTCACATGGGTAAACTCTAATTCCGAGCGACGTGAGCTAATTTTTACATCCTTCATCCATGATCAAATTTCCATTAATATTGTATATTGGTGTCGTAATTAGATCCTTCGAGAAAGAACAGTACGACTTGGCTCGATGATTGTACATCTCTGCTTAATACTCAGTCATTCTCCAACGTGGCATGCAACCCTGTATGTCACGAGTGGATACGGTCAGTGGTTGCTACAGGGCACCTCATGTTTATTCATGTCCTTAGAAAGGGAAAAATCTTGGCCAGTCGATGAATTACAGTTAAGTAAACAAGTTAATATTCTTTTTGCACATTATGCAGCCCGACACATTTTGAGTCTTTCCTTTCCTGCCTGGCTAAGGCTAAACAGGTTTCACATTTTGTTCAACCATAGCATCAATAACAACTATAGCATCCATAGCAACTGTAGCGTCAGTGACAACTATAGGATCCATAACAGCTGCAGCAGCTATAGCAACTGTAGCGTCAATAACAACCATAGGATCCATGACAAATGCAGCAACTATAGCAACTGTAGCGTCAATAGCAAGTATAGGATCCATGACAACTACAGCAACTATGGCAACTGTAGCGTCAACAGCAAGTATAGGATCCATAACGATGCACATATATGTACGAAATATGACACTTTATGATCATCACAGATGCACTCAAACATTGTGTTAGGTCGCAATACAGCCTTGTCTCCTTTGGTCGTGGTGCGAAAATATGTATCTTATTTCTTCGCAAAGACCCTGGTCTTGAGGTTCAAATTTCACTATTTCCCAACAACATGCCACTGGATCGAACTTTTTCTATTGGGTTGGTTTGAAATGCTACTACCAGTTTTTCCTTTTGAATCCACAAATATTACTCTTGTGACCAGCTTTCGGAATATTTTGGCCGTTGGGTGTTTTTCTTACCTCACTGTAATTTCACAGATTTATTAATATCGAGTTACAATAGATGTATTTCCTTTGCTCGTATAAACGCCCGGGACAAACCTATTCAGATTAACTTACCATGTTCACACAAGAATTTTAAAGAGCTGTGACAGTAACCTTGCGACCATTCCCAGTTCACAGAGACTTAGCACAAGCACCCACAATCCAAGATGTATCTAAGAAACATATGCAAGTGGCGATTTTTTAGCCAGAGAATAGAAAAGGCAGATTTTCCTACAATGACTGAAAAACTTTCAAGTTTTTAATTGTAACATACATTGAATTGACATTCTTGTAATTTTAAAACTAGACGGCAAAAGTGACCTTTTTAAATTGAGTGTATACGAATGAACACTTTAAGAGCAGTTGTTACAACATACATCAATCTTCAGAGTCCCCTCCAGACTTCAGCTGTGTACCTATCCTAATACGCAACAAACGATTCACTGCTCGAAGTTCTACAGTTACCACAGGGTACTAGTTACTTAGGTATTATTTGACTGTGATGCGTTGTGAACAGGAAGAACAAACAGGTAGTGAGCCATAGTATAACACAAATAGAAGTCAACACCACTGCTCTCTTGACCGGATTGACTCTCGTATGTGCTGAAGCTACAGCGTGCAGCGTTGGAGATTCATCACTGCAGTACACGAACACACACAAAAAAACAAAAACAACAGAAAACAAAAAAACAATTACTGCAGATAAGAGGCGACCGTGGCAACAGATTGGCAAGAGGGGTGTGATTTATTTATTTATTTGATTGGTGCTTTACGCCCTACTCAAGAATATTTCACTTATACGAAGGCGGCAAATATTACGGTGGGAAGAAACCGGACGCTGCCCGTTTGAAACCTACAACCATCCACATTTTGCTGGCTGACCTTCCCAGAGAGGAAGCCAGCATGAGCTGGACTTGAACTGATAGCGACCGCATTGATGAGAGGTTTCTAGGTCATTAGGCGAGACGAGTATGATATGCCGTTTGAGATAATATACATATGCATTATGGAAATTGTCGCGTAGTTTTTGAACCATAGAGCAGAGTTAAGTGTGCTGTGCAAACGATATCAGATCCTAGAGGCTGATTTACGCGGTCATTTTGAGTTAAAATCAAGCTCTGGCTTGCTCCCTGAACAGTCGAACATGTGGTTTTCCCTGGGTACTCTCCGGTTTCTCCTCATTATAAAGTTGCCTAACACACTCTGAATAACTCAACACAAAGCCTGGCATCGCGCCGTCAGGGCCCTTGCAAATTAGTCCGATAATCTTATTTGTCCACATCAGCCCATTCCTGCTAACCCTTTATTGGTTGAAACGAACTTCATGCTCTTCAAATGAACCTGAATTACCCAACAGAGATATCAGGGTCAGTCCTGAAGAAATGGAGGGATGTGTCCTCTTAAATAACGGGTATGAGCTACACAGGAGGGTCTTGTCGCTGCTCTGGTTTTGTAATCTTTATTATAGTTACGTCTGCCCAAGACGCCCAAGCAAATTGGATTATATCAGAAGGCATTTGACAGAGACTGATTTTCCATTTCTTCCATTTAGCTTAAATCAAAGGCTTCCATGGCAGTCCATATGCAGATTAAGTTAATACTGTATTTATTTATTTATTTATTTGATTGGTGTTTTACGCCGTACTCAAGAATATTTCACTTACACGACGGCGGCCAGCATTATGGTGGGAGGAAACCAGGCAGAGCCCGGGGGAAAACCACGACCAGCCGCAGGTTGCTGGCAGATCTTCACACGTACGGCCGGAGAGGAAGCCAGCATGAGCGGGTCTTGAACTCACAGCGACCGCATTGGTGGGAGGCTTTGGGTCATTGTGCTGCGATAACGCGCTTTCCGAATGTGCCACGGAGGCCCCCAGTTAATACTGTAAGCAATGTTAACACCACCTGTGCAGAATTTGGCCTTGATCACCGTAGGAACTCGTGTATAACATATATGCGTATACAGGTTTTCGTTTTAATGTAGCATTATAAACACGGCTCAACCATCAATCCAGACCCAGACGCCCCAATCCAAACACAATTCTCACTAGCACGTGAGCTCAAAAATATAGACATGGGTGAGCTCAGTATGCTCCTTCCCGGTTTGGGTTTGATTATTGCCAACCGCTCACCATTCCGTTCACAAAATATCAAAATCAGTCTCCTTGTGTGGTGAATTTTGTATATCTTGTATTTGTCGACGTATTGATGGGCATCGTCACTCCTGAAAGCTGCAAATGTTTTTTTTGTGTGTGTGTGTGTGTGTGTGTGTGTATTTAGTATGTATTAACGTCAACGTAACAACAGATTACATATGAGGCCAGAGGTAATGGTACCAAGCGTGTGGAAAAAGCTTGTACCTGCAAAATAAAACTCCTAAATACTTTTACGCTGTCATTTATATACATTTAATGTCCCACAATGTATCAGTTGTTGCTGTAACATTCCAAATAGTTAAAATATTAAAGTATATAATTTAGAAACTGTACAACCCATTTATTAATCAAGCATATTTTATGGAAAACGGCATAAGCAAAACTTTCTTTGATTGAACTGGACTTTGGACCTGATACCCAAAGGTGAGATCATGTACTGTAGTATCCTGGTAACAACCTTAAACAGAAATTAATGTACTTTAAGGACACACGAACTTTAATAAGAGCACACGCAAAAGTTTACTGTTTCATCCAATTTGTGAAACTTCGATATACTGCATTTATTACTTCCAATTCTCACCTTGCCACGTAGATTTGGGAGGCTCTTGAGTTGTTGCACACATTGCGCAGTGTTCTGCATCAGGATCCACTAAAACAATAAGACGTAATAGAAAAGATCACAGGATTTTTGTGACTCCGTCTATAATACATTGCACTTTGTTCCTTATTATGCTAGCCAGGCCAGTCTTTGACCTACATCTTGAGCTGCGTATGTATTTGGATACCGTTTTTTTCGTTCGCCTAAAAGATTCACCACGCCTTTTCGTCATAATCGAAAACTGTTGACTGCTTCTCTTTGTATCAACCCGTCCGAATTTTTTATATCTGTGTAATGCCTCAGTTCTTTGGTGATTTGTGTTATTTGTCGTTTTAGAAATTATTCTTGCCATTATTGACTCCGCACACCCATTTTGCTTGACGACTGGTATACGATTGTCGGATTCGACGCCTAACTTAAGTCGTGGCCGGTCACATGTTTACAACACAAAGAACGACTTATTCACCAAAGCGCAATATCGCCTATATATATATATATATATATATATATATATATATATATATATATGAAGACCTTCAAGACACAACTCAGGCTATGTCTCACGCGCATCTCAAGGTCAAATGCTGACACGGCTAGCATAATAGAGAAAAGATACGATGTATTAAAGCCGGAGTCACCACAGGAAAGACAGTAAACTTAGCACTGAAATCCAACCTATTCCCAATTTACCTCAGTTAAGGTATTATTCTAACTGTTCCTGTGCATGTATTCACATAAATGTTACCAACTGACAACGCCCCACTGCCAACAAGACATATATAATAATCAAGTAATAAAAACGTGCAATGATGTTAATTGCTATTTATTAGGCGTAACTAGTCTCGAACTACTCCAAATGCTCTGTTGGCATAACATGTAATAACCACTTCACATGAACACTGTAAACAGTAAACAGTGCATTTCAACGAAAATGTCTTGGTTGTAGTCGCGGATTGCCTCGTGTTTTGTTCAATATGTATTTGTGAGCCAAATGAAAATCTCGATGAATCACACAATGTGGAATAAGTGATGCCGAAACGATCGGGTGCGTTCGTTGTGAGGGAGAATAATGACGTGACATCTTTGAATTACTCTGCACTCCGGCACGCAAGACAGTATAATTTCGTTGATTTGTGGCCGACATTGTGGCGTACATTTAGACTTTCATCTCTAACTCTTGACTGTTTAGTTTCAATTTAGTCTCAAATGAAAAATGTCGTTTGTCTGTTGCTGTAAACTCCTAACAAATTAAACGTTTCACTCTCGTTTAATAAAGTTGTCACTACAGGATTACTCGTTGGAGGTCGTATATATGTACTGTATATATCAGCAAGATCAAACCGTTACCTTCTAAACATTGGCACAAGGGAAAATTTAAAAAAACAAAAAACAACAACAAATAATATGAAATATGCAAAGCCTAGATGCGAACGAAGTGGGTTATCTTGATTGCATTTGTCAGAAATCTGATATTTTGTGCATAACTGTATCTTTGTTCCAAAACTAAAGAAATACTTTCCTATAATTTTGGTAAAACAGTGTATAACAGTAGGCATACAGAAGGTATTACATTTCCTTCTTATACTGGCTCAGAATGCGCCCACAAGCAAGTTTTCAGGGTACCTTCCAAACAATCTTTTGCAATTTTTGATTGTATCCTACTTTGTCTAATTTTTGGGAGATCAGGTCGGCCCTTTGAAGCCAGAACTGGAGTACATTTAGCAATCTACTGATGAACTTTACGGGTATGCATCTGTGACACTCGGCAGAAAATTGGCAAATGGGCACATTGCTCTATGTTCAAATTTTACACAGCACAACAACCAACCTATCAAAATAATAAGAATAGACAGAATATATCGGATGTATATAAGGCACGTAAATCATTTTTGGCACTGTATTATTATCTTGTAAGACAATTATAATGTCTGGAATAGACAGAACGTTTATAATTGTCCACATAACTTTCCAAACTAAGAAACAAAGCATTGCATATCCTTGTATGGTACACATACTCGGGCTGCCCGAATTAGTAGGATTATCTGACAATACCTGAATCATATGATCCGTTAAAATCATTGTTGATGTCAGTTACTTGGCCGGAGCTTTTCAGTGGTATGAACAATATTTTCAAGAAATGGATGTGCTTTGTCCGAAATGGAAACATAAAGATTATTGTAGATGATAATGTATACATATATAAAAATGCTCTGTATGCTTTTTCCCAGTTCATGCAGGTCATTACCATGGGACGTAATTAGGTCAATCTCAATTACTAACAATAATGTGCACACAATAAAGGTGTAAGACGAGTGGTCTTCAACAAACATTAGATTGTGATGATTGGGGTCGTATAAAGTGTATAGACCGTGCTTCTAGCACTACTGATAATCAGGTTGTCGTAAAATAACGAAAATTTACATTATAACTACCTTCCAGTGTTTAATTTTGAAAATAAGTTTCAAATTGTTTCTGGTTGTCTATTTTATACACATATATATGTAAGAATAGTTTACTTCTTTGAATTGTGTCATAATAATGCCCGTTACAATTTCGGCGGCCTCACCTTTCTTCCTTACGACATAGAAGTTCATCGCTCAATGTTAAAACATAAACGACGCCATGTTACGCGCAACAAACGGGAGTGCAGTCCCAAGAGGACGGGTACCGTGATCAATATGGTATCGTTTTCGTTTTTAATAACACAGAGAAATGAGCTTCTACGGAGGTAAGCTCAAGAATAATAAAGTTGGGGGTAAAGAAATCATGGCGCGCGTATTTTTGAGAGTCTGTACTTGGGCAGAAGACACAAGATAAGTGGCTGAGTAGCGAGGCGACAGAACTCTGGCATTACTCCAAGGTAATTAAACGGGGGGTGGGTGTGGGGGGGGGGGGGTGTTATTGCTCCACTTGTATAGCGACATCCAAATACCGGAGCGACAGTGGAGTTCATGTAGGACTAGTCCCGGTAAAAAAATGTCGGGAGCGATGTGGATTTATAAACTTGCCAAAAACAAAACCGTTTTTTCTACACTCAATAATGTTAGCCTGTGACCAAGTTTCGATCCAGAGGGCCTGTTTGCTACTTTTTCCCATAATTTTCGAATGCCTCATAGTTTTGCCCACAGAGTCGTCAAGCTTGGTGACTTTAATTTGTAATTGATTAGGTTGTGGTGTTGTCTTTATGTTTTGTGTTTTCTTTGTACAAACGAGGAGACAAAATTAAAAATGCACGTTTGTCATTAGGAATATACAGTAGAATTTGCACATTCTTCTCTTGTGCTCCTCTTCTTTCTTAAATCAAAGAGTGTCCTATAAAATAATATTTATTTACTTATTTATTTATGTCGTTTTTTATTTGATTGATGTGTTACGCCCTACTAATTCACTTACACGACCTCGGCCTTGGTTAAGGTGGGAGAAATTCTGAAAGGGCCCGGGAGAAACTCACGACCATCCACATGTTGCTGGGAGAAAGCCAGCATGAGCTAGACTTGAAAAGGCACCTGGGTTATTACATGACGCTGGCGCGTAAACTTCCTCTGCCATAAAACCTGTAAAATGCTAGACAGCACTGAAAGTTCTATTCAACTGACGAATATGACCAGATATGTATTTTGTGATTTCATGAGCTGGTGTTCGCAACATTTTTGGCCGAAATATTGTAGGTTCTTACATGTTTCAAAAATTCGTCGTTACCATACATGTTCAGTGTTTCACAAAAAATGTAAATGTGCTGCACAAAATCAACTATTTCTTTCGCTATTTCAAAATACGGAATCGACTGTTCCGTTACCCGTTTTGTGTATATGTGTTTGTGTGATGCTCAAAATCTGCCTTGTTTTTTGGTATGGGAAGAACTGTTATCCAATCAACTTGACATATTCGCACACAAATTTCATAGAAGTATCTTTTAGTATCGACTTTTTCCCATATCCACTTTTTAGTTTCTTAACACAAACGCCCACAAGTTCAAAAATATCGTCGATAAGCATACATGGGGTTTTCCTGGAAGCAGAACAACGTTGTATCTACAGCCAAGTATTCCATTTGATAAGACTTGAAATCCATTGAATCTACAAATTTGGCGTTTTAAATCCACTATATACATGAGGTTTAAAACACGAGTCTTTATAATGTGCTTGTTTGAATTCGGTTGGCTCTTTAGATCACCATGTAGCAAGACATTCACCACGAACACAAATATCCTGACAAAGTATATGTACCCCATAGCTCTAAAGCTCCTCACCACATTGTCGTGTCACGTGGCCTATGTAATTTTATATAATAATAATCTTCTATAACATTATCGATCTCATAAATGCGGTCGCTGTGAGTCCGCTGGTTCAAGTCCAGCTCATGCTTGCTTCCTCTCTGGCGTACGTGGGAAGGTCTGCCAGCAACCTGCGGATGGTCGTGGGTTTCCCCCGCGCTTCGCCAGCCTTCCTCCCACCATAATGCTGGCCGCCGTCGTATAAGTGAAATATTCCTGAGTAAGGCGTAAAATAAATAAATAAATAATAATCTTCTTTAACAATACTGATCTGACCAATGCGGTCGCTGTGAATTCAAGTCCGACTCAGTCTGGCTTCCTGTCAGGCAGTGCATGGGAAGATCCGCCAGTAACATGCGGATAGTCGTGGCCGCATTAGTATAAGTGAAATAAGTGATTGAGTAAGGTGTCAGTCTAAAATGAAGTAAATAAATAGATAAAAGCTATGGGAAAATGACATCATAAAAGACTGCAACAGAGTAAAACCAGAGCAACGACGAAAGTTTAATTCTTGGTAAATTGCCCCAAGTGATTGTGATGTACAACCTCTTATGAATTTACCCCAGTTATGTTTGTGTTAACTGGCCTTGCCAAAAGTTTCGGTGCATGAAAAGGCTATTAAAACTGCATCAGTGACATCAGGTGGAGTTTTCTCTGGTCGTACAGCAGAACTTAAGCTCTTAAAGGTGCATCGTATTTTTCTAACGTCGCTGTTGACACTTTATGGCCCATTAAACACACCATACAATCTCAACACTTGACTGCATTTAATTGCTGACACAAATCTTAAAAAACGAGTGAAGATATTTTCAGTTACACCTTTTACTGATCCTTTTACGCAGAATAACTTTATTTTTTCGAGATCTTTCACTCCAAAAACATATGCAGGGGGAAAATCACGCCTACCATTTCTACTTAATAACTAACTTTTCTGTTACACTTTTGTCGTGTGTTCAATTTATAAGTTGCATTTTTCTCTCTCTCAAGTATTGAAGAAAGATGTATATAAACACGTGTATGAATATTGTATCGATAACGATCTTCTAATACCTAACAACTCTGGATTCAGACAAGGGAACTCTACCATATATCAGTTACTGAAGGTAGTTCATACAATATATCAAAGTCTTAACAACAAAAAAGACATCTGTTTGGTCTTTCTTGATTTGATTAAGGCATTTGAGAAAGTTTGGCACAAAGTTCTTCTGTTTGACTTGGAGCAATTTGGTATTGGAGATCCATTTTTTCTAGGCTGAATGGCTATCGGACTGGTAGACAAATGAAAGTCTGTAACAATATTACCCTGCCTCAGGGTTCCGTGCTAGGTCCTTTACTTTACTTAATATTTGTAAATGACGTTATTACAAATATTGAATGTGATAATACATGTAACATTTTTATTGAAGACACGCCCATGTTGGAAGAGATGATTAATGTGAATAACTGAGAGACGAAACGAAATCGAGATCTTGGTTGTTTGTCAAAATGGGCAAATCAATGGGTTGTTAACTTTAATGCTCTTAAAGCCGTTTACTTGCTTATATCCTTAAAATGTAACCCTTGTGACAACAATCTGAATTTACACGGTGTTCATGTAAAAAGCGTTCGGACCAACAAACATATTTTTCAGCAACATAATGGTAAATGGAACGAACACGTTAGAGCTGTAGTAAAGAAAACAAACAGGACATTAAGTATTCTTTACAGAGTAAAAAACCTCTCACTTGAAAATATCTTGTCACCCTTCCAAAGTCTAGTAAGGTCGTCAGTAGAATATGGCAATATTATCCAGCACAACGGTACCCTGCATTGTCAAAGTCTCTTGAAGCTATCTGAAGACGCGTGGCATTAGTCTGTGCTGGTAGACTGCGGCAAACGTCATGCAATAGCTTATGATATGAACTCAACTGGAAGCCTTTATACAACCGACGTAGATGCCATGAATTCTATTCTTGCATAAAAATTGTAAATCGACTTGCTCCACCTTGTCTAAAAAGGATATTAGACCATAGAAATGTCTCTGATACAAACACAGACAACCGTCGAAACAGCGGAAATATTCGACTTTATAAAACTCGCATTCAGCTGTTTTTCTCGTTTTTTTCCCCCAAACTGCAATATTTTACCGTCTCATGGCCACAATGCCTCAGTTGAAGTAGTAAAGCAATTTCTGTTTTTCAACAAAAATAAAGAGCTAACTCCATAGCACAACTTCTTCTATTCCTACCATTGTGTTATTCAATGCAGAATGACCATGGGACTTATTCCTCGGAATGCCGTTCTTTTAAAGAACAATTTAAGCAATATTCGCTGGTGCCCGAATTGTAATAATTTATGTGAAAATGTACTTCATTATTTCTTTGAATGCCTCGTATATGCCACTCAAAGAAAGCATACGCTCGAACAGATTACATCAACCATATATCCAGGCATAAACTATACAATATTTATTCCCTCGTCTTCAAAATATATTTGTAATATACTAATGTTTATATCTGCTGAAGGAAAACCTGATGAAAACAAATTAATCTTTAGTGCCATACATAAAGTTTTTGCAGACTCAAAGAGATTTTCAATCAATGGTAAGTATTTAAACAGTTATTTTTCTTCTTAAATTAAATGTTAATATTAAATAATAATTCAGTAGGCAGTCATTATGTCCTTGCTTTATAGACTCATTTTATTAATTATATATGATATGAATTGTTTGTTTGTGGTGTAAATAATTCTGTTGAGGACTATATTATATACATATACGTATAGCCTATTAGGTCTATTTCTGTTATTTGTATTTGTAATTAATTTTCTGATTTGTCCTGTACATGTTTTATATATTGTCGAGGAGACCCCAGGTGGCCAGTGGGCTGTGGGGAATCCCCCTTAAACAAATAAAGCATTAAATTACATCAATTACCTTTCTGAGAATCCATTTGACCACCTTTCCTATCATCTCATTGTTCAATAATGCATACTGAGTTCATAGCGGACAAACTAGATTTAATCTAGAACTGAGATATATAAATTTTGGTGGCCTTGTAAAATACAAATACCACTGCATGTCAGTGCATGTGGAATTATGTGAAAACTGTGGCGATAGAGTCATGGCCTTTAAATGGACACAGGGAAAAGGGCAAATACAGTCTGCTGTCAGTATTCCCTACAGCTTTTTAGCTAACTTTATTCAAACGCTCCAAGAGCAACAGCCTGAACACCCGCTTGGCACTATGATAGAAACAATAGTGGACAAAACAATTCCGCTGATTTTATTTGTAATTTATCATGTGTCACTGGCCTGGAATTACTCAAAATAATGTGCTGCCATCACATTTCAGAAAGAGTTGCCTAGAAATAATGCAATTGTGGTAAATATCACTTATAGTAAAGACGATTTACTTTTTTATTTTATTTGATTGTTGTCAGGAATATTTCACTAATACGACGGAGGCCAGCGTTACCGTGGGAGGAAACCGGGCAGTGCCCGGGGAAAACCACCACCATCCGCAGATTGTTGGCAGACCTTACCATGTACGTCCAGAGAGGAAGCCAGCGTTAGGAGGACTTGAACTCACAGCGACCGCATTTGTGGGAGGCTTCCGCGTGATTGAGCTGCGCTGGCGCGCTAACCAACTCAGCCACGGAGGCCCCAAGTAAATACGAGTCTTGTTTTCTTTTACTGTGATGTACTGTTGAATGACCAGAATTCCCCTCTGCGTTTTTCTGGTTTACCCTGCTTGCGTTTGTGTGTTCTGTCACAAAATGTTATTGCTTAGGGTATTTTGTTATTTTTTTTTTAACTCTACTGCTCGAAACCAGCAGAGGTTTACGTGTTAGTAATTTGTCGGGCGTCCGCCCGTCTGTCTGTCTGTCTGTCTGGCCAGCGTCTGTTAACTTTTTCGTTGAAAACGAGTAACGAGTGACGTCATCGTTATTTGTGTGTGATGCGGCGCTTGGCAAATCTAGGTCGTGCCGTCTGCTCGTTTTTTATGAGCTGAGCGGTATTTGCTCGTTATGAATTTCCTAGTCAATATTCGGGGGTTTTATCTGGTTAAATATGAAATAAAAATGGGAACGACCTACCTCTGAAGCATTATTCTATTGTAAGTACAGAATTTTGTTTGCGAAAAGTAGAAATTAAGCCCCGAAAACGTTATTAGTCAACTGCATGTGTTTCATGGCTAGATGTACGATTAGGGGCCTACGCCTACATTTCACGGCCAATGCAACTTTACTCCCATGCTCTAAACATACCCACAGCGTATTGCTGTTCGTCCTTCTTGATTTATATCCCTGATGACTTCATGAAAAAAAAAATTAGTCTCATTTACTTCATGGGTCCTACTGGTGTTACTCGAGTAGTTTAACAGTTTTCCGTGGCCTCGACCCAAGTTCCCGTGCCTCACGTGCACTCGTCGTACTCGTAGCTCGTTGACGAGTCGATTTATTGATTTTTTTTATTTAATTGATGTTTTACTTCGTACTCAGGAATATTTCACTTATACGACCGCGACCAGAATTATGGTGGGAGGAAACTGGACAGAACCATGCGCAGGTTTGTTGACAAGTTGCGTAACCTCTAGCAACGTGAAAACATAGCCGTACTCACAAGTTATGGGTAAGGCTATGGCATGTACCTATTGATGAAAAGAGCCAGAAAAGAATTTTGATGGCCATTCACTGGGAAGCCGTCTCACGCTGGTGCAAGGGTGAGGTGTATTTGTCTCGTTCAGAAGAGGAAAGAAAAGCTACTTGAATGTGAAAAATTTCCAGTGACGTGATTCATATTTTTGTTTTATCAGAAGACAAAAGTAATGTCAGAGGCAGATTTTGATATTTTTAGGCCTTTTGCTGAGGGAATTCCTGTGCTAATACAAATATGATAACGTGAACCAAAGTATTATTGCGTATTTGATGTCAAGCCGGAGAGTTCTAAAATGTCGCGAAATGTCATGTTGGTTCACGCAACCATATTTTTGTGAATAAGGAAAAAAAACAAGTTTTTCATTTTTCTAGGGTCCTTGGAGTTGCATATACACAATAATAGCTCATGACATATAAATCCATGCTCCCCACAGTACAGAGATAACTCTCGTGACTACTGAAGTTCTGGAGTTCCAATCCCATGTTTGTCTACATATTTTTTTCCCGGTAACAGGAATAAAGATCTAGGACTCCCCCTGGTAATCTTTGCAGGAAATAAGTCCCAAATCTCCTGAACGTGTTTTGAATTTTTACATGAACTAAAGTGTATTGTTAAATTCTTACTTAGGATGTTTTGTCTAGGATAGTGTGTGCAAGTCTCATGCTGTTATGTATGTAGAACTTCCTGAATGTCACTACAGTACATTTCAGAAAGCCGTTCCAGAAGATCAGAACCGGGGAGATATGCCAGCCGAGTGGAGCACATGTTTCCGGTTGCAGCCAACGGCCAGGAATAATTCTACTACGAGTCATATGAGTGTTGCTGTTACGAAACTGCCCGAGCCACGGCTTTGGTGACTTGAGAGAGTGTTTGTGTAAAAAAAGATGTATCTCATATACATGGACACACCTGGGTTACGTCGCTCATCATAGAAAATGTTGATACTTTAAGCCTTAAATATATGATGGCAAACAGTGTGTGCATGTACACGCTACGTAATTAAGCAGAAACGCAGTTTTGGGTTTTGGGGTACTTTAAGTGTAACACACTCTATCGGCAAGTTGACAGAAACAGCATGTTTTGATGTACTTTTAAAGTACTTGTATTAAGTAAACTTCCTACATCCAGCGTAAGACGAGGTTAGTGAAAAGAATACTTAACTTTTACAACGGCGGCCAGCATTATGGTGGGAGAAAAGTCAGCGGGGAAACCCACGGCCATCCGCATTACTGACATGTCTTCTCACATACCAACGGAGAGGAAGCCAGCGTGAGTTGAGACTGAGCTCGCAATGATCGCATTGCTGAGAGGCACGAGGGTCATTACACTGCACGACCGAGCTAACCCCGTCGATTTCTTTCTTAGAGTGGAAGATCATGCACCGACAAAAGAATAAAATACGTCCTAAATTTTACTCTCCATGTTTGTCAGCAACAATGAGAACTGTTTGTTTAAACATATTCAGATACGATGTAAAACGATTTAGGTTAGTAACTAAAGATAACATTTTACTTTTATTAAGGACAAGTGTTATGTATTCAAGGGAAGTGTAGCGGGATATTCTTCTGTGGAATTTCCCTGCGCTCCCAGCGTAGTGTTTAAAGTCGGTGGCATCTGGCCTATTCAATTGCGTTTAGATTTATTTCCCAGGGTAAATATGAGGTAATTTTACTACTAATTGATAGTAGGGCATAATACCTTCACTGTATTTTGAGAGAGCTTTTTGTTGTATGGGATTATTTCCATTAGCAGAGTGTAGTCTGATAGCATTCTGATAGTCAACATCTACAGCATCATTGCGATTTTCAGACAGTACAAAATGTAATGGAACAGGCTTTTCATCATTTCCATTTACAGCATGACGTCATTTGACAGCCAATACAGCATTGGGGTATATTTATTCTTGAGTTATTTAACATGACAGCGTTATCTTTCTCGCCTATTACAGTAACGCAATATGAGTCAGTCAGTGTTGCAAATGTGCGACAGTATTTTGACCGACATCTGAAAGAACATAAAATCATTTCGATAGTTCGCCTACAAAGCATAAGATAACCGTATTGTTACCCCCACTATGACATTTTCATAATCTACTATAATAGTCTTGCTGAAGTCAAGCAGGCATATCATACTTTATCAGTAAATATGTGTCAGTTAAATGGAAATATTAACCCCTTGGATAGTAAATTCTTTTGTCGACATGCATGCGGTCATATGCATTTACCTGCTGAAAAAAGCCCATCTACAGCCCATCCAAAATGCAGTTTTCCCGTTGAGGATGTTACGAAAAGTTGAATCCAGTCATTGTAAATGTGTCGCTAATTTGAGAACAAAAAATGATAAACAAATGGCTTGTTCAACTCTCAGACAGTGATAGACCTTACACAAGATCAAACAAAGAAACACGAAGACTCTTGAATAAATTCCATACATATAACTGAAAAAAATAGGCAAACAGTGCCACTTAGTGAAGTGAACAGTTAGCGTGTACGGCTCTCCGACCATGGTTTATATTCTACGGACGACATCGGTGCATTTGCCAGGCTTCTGTGACGCCGAGTGGAAAGTCACTTCCAGTGTGAAACTGGGGTGAAAAGCACGTAATCACACAAAGAGACAATGAACGACGCAAGCCCCAAATTACCACCTCAAAAAATAGCAAATGGTCTATTGGCGTGAAAGTCAGCAATAACTCAGCGAAATCCTCTCAAGTGGACGTAAGTAAACGACACTGCGCCTTTCATAACTTCGTCGCCCATATTTACAAACTAACGTAAATAAAATTCTGGACAGCTTGATCGTAAATATGTATACAACACGGGTAAATCTGTCTAGAATGACGCTCTAGATACAATGCCACAAAACTCGTAAACCGAGAGGCCTCCGGAACGCCAGATTGAATTACTGGGCAGTCTATAAAGTATAGAGAGATCAAAATCTAAGTCGGACCCTGACCCGATTAGTATACCAAAGGAAAAAATATAATACAATATTTTAAATACAGGGTTCATAACGGTCATCATGTCTTGGTGAAACAAGAAAACCGTGATTCAGAGATTCGTCAATGATCGACCAGTGGGTGTCCACATAGAGATCTAAGGTTGGAAAGAAGTACTACGTATCATTTTCTTGTTGTTAGTTCTTACATGACCAGGGCCAGGGACATTCAAACGTTCCGTTCACTGTAAAGTCGTCTGATCAATGAGCTTTCACAATGGAACTGTTGATTTCTGCAGCAGTAGGTCAGAATTTTTGCCAGTTACTTGGTGAACGGCAGTGGCGAACCCGTTTACATACATAAATATTCGTAAACACAGGCTGAAAAACCGGTACACACGTAGTAATACATATTCACTAGATAAGGGTACTTATTTGGGGGAATTGTTCGAATTTAATTAAAAATCTACCGAAGATTCTTTCTCCATCGCATACTGAAAGTTTAACCGTAATTCGCTTTACGTTCAAGAGTTAGGAATTCAGGCTGTCCACTTTAGCGTAGGAAAATATTCTTTGCACAATGGAATCTTGCACAGAACAAAGTTTACCTAACTTTAATGTTGATCAAAATATCGAGAAATTTTGCCCAAAAAAAATCAGACTTGTTTCTCAAAATACCATTTTTTCGCCAATTTTAAAACTTATCAGATTTTGTGGAGCAGGGCAAATCAGCTTATGGTGCCAGGACAAATGAGGATGTGGAGCCTGGACAAAAGAGGTTGTGATAACTTGACATAGATCTCGCTGGTTTAACTTGCACAACAAGTTAGCATACTGGCCTGGGGGATGACTCCAGGCAAGTGAGTGTCTTCCTATACGTGAGAATGCTGTGTAAAGACCGACCAAGTAAAGTGAATAAATAAATTCTTCAAGAACTTGACTGAGACAGGGTCATAAATATAGAGGGCTAACCTTTCTTTAGATTCATGGATAAAAAGAACTCAGCCGTTTTCAAATAGTTAAGATCTCTTCTGCGTAAAGTAGAAACGGGAGCTGAAGTGCATGTACTGTCATGCGGAACAACTGTAAAATATGGCGTTCATCATAAAAAAAAGATTGGACAAAGGACGCCTTCACAGAGGAGAGTGTAATAGTTTCAACCAACAAAAGGCTGTTTTGACAAGCCGCCATACAGGTATAAATAATAAATAAGGTTGATTCAATGAGCGCTAACAGCTTTGCGCTACTGAAAGTCCTTATATATCCCCACAGGTACACTTAAGCACGACAACAAAACATAAGGATTTCGAACGTCGCACTTTTACTTCATATTTCAGTACGATAATCAAACAACCCTTACATAACACATATTCAAACGTGGAATTTTACCTGTTATTTTTGGTTATGTCGTCGAAAAATTGATAACATCGTGCACAATTGCATTAACGGCACATCGCTTCTAACAATATCGGAACTCTCCAAACGTTACTTGTCAGTCAGATAATCATACTTGCGACCTAGCCCCCCGGGACTCTCGTGCTGTACCGTGCGAACGGTGGTTTTGATTGGAGAAGCAAATTCGATGACCTCGTTTATTTTGATCTGAATTCTCGTTTTTCATCAGATATATTTATTTATTTATTTATTTATTTATATATTTGATTGGTGTTTTACGCCGTACTAAAAAACATTTCACTTATACCACGGTGGCCAACATTACCTCAGCATTACCGCATTAATTCCCTCAGCCAAGGAGGCCCCACTTTGTCACACATAAAGAGCGGTGTCCTGCATGGAAATATAGATTCAGTATACAAGTTTTTTAAGTTAAATTAAGTACTTCACGCAGCCTGTTTTCATCTTATATACCGAATTCTGCGCAACCCATGGTGCTATTGGCTGTTTAAGTTTTTACTTCCTCAGTGACGTCCAACAAATTGAATTGAACGTCACTGCATTTTTATACCAAATTCTGCTTAAGACTTGGTGCTACAAGGGCTGTGTTTACGTGAAGAGTTACAATAAAACCATAAGAGGCGTAAAATGACAAGATTCTGGCTTTCACCTGTAACTTGTAATCATTTTCCATATATCACACTGTCGTCGGTGCTCTGGTTTAACTCTCTATGCCGCTCTTTTTTTAATCTATACATTAGACCATCAAGAGAAAAGACTTTTAAAATGTGCAGCACACAAATGTCTCCCAAATGTTAAAGCAAAGCCGCCAAAGTTTGCTGAATGAAACCTCGCATTTCTTGTTCATTTTTTCTTTATTTTCAAAATCGTTGCTCACGCCTTACTGACGAAATTTTCACTGATACACTGGTAGTTACTAAACCGATTGCCAGGAGTGAACCACTAATGACTGGCAAATTACTAACCACACACAATACTGATGAAAACCAATTATCCTTCAACAATGAGTGTCCTCTGATCACCAAGCCTGTACGAAGAGTGACAGCGAAAGGATCTGGATATTTCCTGTTCCAGACCCTTCAAGAAACCGGGCCTTACTTCATGTCCACAATCCACAATGTCTCCCACTGGACTGCTGCAGTCTTTTTTGTTGTAAGTTATTACTTCTCGAACACTAATGTAAACAGTTAAAACAGAGTCCTAACTTTGGTAATTTGATAAGAGATCTAGTTTCACCTGTAACGGGTGACCGTTTGCCATCTATCACAATGTCGTCGCTGCAATGGTTTTGCTCTCCTTGCTGTAGTCGATTATATCCTAAATGTATAACTAGTTACACCTATAGAAAGAGATCAGAAAGTAACTTGAAACATTTGTCATGATTTGGGGAAATCTGTTATATGCGATTAAGCGACCAAATTGCCCATTCCCGGTCCCTTTTAAAGTTAACGACGGAGCTTAGACTATATAATCTGCACCCAAGTTATCCATGTGGTAATTTAGCAGTTCACACGTTTCCTCCTGCAAGCAAACAAGGGAGCATAGGGTGGGAAATCACGCAACAGGAAAACACGTATTTCCTGTTCTAATTTTTTTCTTTATTTTTAAAATCGTTGTTAACGCCATACTGACGAATTTTTCACTGACACAATGGTAGATATTTTACGGAAGCGAGTGCCAGAAGTGAACCAATAACCACTCGCAAGTTACTGACCAGAGATGTACACACCATAATGATTTGTTTATTTATTTATTTGATTGGTGTTTCACGCCGTACTTAAGAATATTTCACCTATGCGACGGCGGCCAGCTCGGTGGTGGGTGGAAACCGGGCAGAGTCCAGGGGAAAACACGACCATCCGAAGGCTGACGGCGGGCATTCCCACACCATGCTGATGAAACACAAGTGGCCCTGCACATTGGGTGGCTTCTAAGAAGAGTGATAGCGAAAAAATCTGAATATTTCTTGTTCCAGACTATTTAAGAACAGGCGCCTTAGTTAATTTCTACAAACCCTCCAACTGGATTGTGCTAGGCTTCGTCTGGGACACCAGTTGGCGAGGTTTTGCCCCGCACCGAGCCTCTTTGATCACACCCATACCGGGACATTAGCCTGACAAGCACTGATGTACATAGAAAGGAGAGCAATGTTGTCTTCAATGCTTTTAACCAAGTACAGAAAATAATCAAGGTTTTTTACAGATTTCAATACAGCCTTTTATTAATGATGATATCATTGATACCGCAGCGCGAAAGCTCAAATAGTTGCCTTTACCATGAAATAGTGTATAAAAGGTTTGATCACACAGTGCTTTTTAATTCTTAAATTGTAAAACAAAAGAAAAATCTCAAAACATTTGTACACAAACCGCTCAACAAAATAGAATTTCATCTGATAAATTTTCACTCTGGCAATTAAATCCGAATCACACGTGCGCAAACTTCGCTGCATTGCAAGAATGTGAACAACTTCAACTCGCAACTGTCCGTGCATGGTATATTTTACAAATTATTTGTGGAGATTTTATCGCCAAAAGCCGCTTCCCAATCTCATGTACGGTGTGTTGTTTATCATGGCAATTTGAAACATGTGTCTGTAGAAACAAAGCTGTAGGAAATGTTATTAACTGACATGTATTCAACCACAATTTATTCGTGACTTCAAACGCCTAAACTCTGTTTTTCTCTCAATCATTTATGTAAAAAATTAAACACATATATAGAGCTGTCTGGCGCATCATTGCCCGGGGATAGGCGGCTGTGTAAGAACTTTTTAAAAAGAAAAAAAAAGAAGTATTTATTTATTTTATTGGTGTTTGCACCACACTTTAGCATATTTTAACTATACGACGGCATGACAATGAAACATCCAAGAGCAAAAAGAAAAAGTCACGTAAAACTACCGTACATATTACACATTTCCAAGCATATCGGGGTATAAAATACACCCAAAGTCTTATTATACAGGGGTGTGGCCTTCAAATATTCAATGGTAACATTGCCAGCGATTGCCTTAAAGAATTAAAACATAGTTTTACCCAGACAGAGACTTTGCCCACGTATGCCGGAGAGGGAGCCAGAATGAGATGGACTTGAACTCAGAGCGACCGCATTAGGCAGTGAAACATCAAAAGATTTATCCACTAGTCGTAATCACACTGGATGCGGCTACAATTTCTTTCCTTCTTTTTCAACTTCAAACTGTCTCCTTTTGTGGAACATTCAAAATTTGTTCTCCAAAGATACTTGCCCATTCTCCAATTGCAATTACCAAGTATACCCAAACTATTTTCCTGACATGGTCAACATAGATGGGACACCATGGCACATACACCAAACCCCAAGGTCACACAGTTGTCTTAGATTTGAGTCTTGGTCTTTAACTTGTGGTAATATTCCTGGACTTAGATATGAGCATAATTGTAAATTTTAAATTTTTGTCATAAAAATCTGTAACTATTAAAATAAGAATCCCTATGTCATATCAGATTGAGCTTAAGACTTAAGTCTAAGACGGTTTCGTCATCCCGTTCCAAATAAAGTCCCATTTTTACACGCTTTCAATTTCACGAACTCGTGTTTCTCGGGGATTTGGAATTGTTTCTTCTTGAATACTAATATGAACAGTTAAAACAGAGTCCTAACTGAGGTAAACTGACAACATCCCGGATTTCACCGATAAAGTTTGAACATTTCCCAGCTAGTACACTGCCGCCTCTGCCCTAGGTTTCCTGTCTACGCTACAGTCTTCTGTATTGTAAGTTGTTACTTCTCCAACACTTACGTGAACAGTTAGAATAGAGTCCTAACTGAGGTAAATTCACAGGAGACCGGATTTCGTGATGGGTGACCATTTGACATCTATCACACTGCTGTCGCTGCAATGATTTTACTCTCCGTACCGTAGTTGCTTATACCCTAAATGTATAACTGGTTAAGGCTATATAGAGAGATCAGAAAGTAATTTGAAACATTTGTCAAGATTTTGGAGAAACCTGTTATATACGATTAAGGGACCAAACTGTCCACTTAGGGTCCCTTTTAAAGATAACAACAGAACTCAGACTATATAATCTGCACTCAAGTTTATCCTTGTTGTAATTTACCAGTTCACACGTTTCCTCCTGCGAGCAAAGCCGACTACATAAGGTCAGCGTGCAACCTGAATGAGTTAGTATCGGATTTCCAACAACCATGTTAGATGTTCCCAATCTGGTAAAGCAAAAGACTGAAAGATAAGAAAAAAAGTTCTGCTAAACACCATATAACTGAAAAGGAACACGACTGACGCCCTTCGTCCCCTCCTCTTGTCAACCTCCCCCCCCCCCTCCGCGTCCGCCTATTCTCATCGAAGAGTCACTACTAGACGACGATTCTCACATAAATACCATCTTTATTTTCTCAAGTCGGACACTTCGCATATAGTTACACTTTCCGCCTTGATCCAGCAGGCAGACATACAGCCGATCCACCAGACTCAATTGCTGATGAATATTATTGTAAATGTATTACAGAGTTATATAGCAGTTCGTTCAGTTGACACACAGGAAAAGTGAAACAACAAAGGTGTCCAGTCACATCGCCGATGGTGAGGAAAATCAAACACAAAAGAACTTTCCATACCAGTATATATAGGGATAAAACCGACATAAACAGACAGATGCTGGCCTGCTATCATATTAAGACGTAATGTCAAAATACTTCTCGGAGCGTTCAGTCATTGAAAGGGGTGAAATCTCTTGATCATTCAACAAGTTAGTCTGTGACGGAAGACTAGAGCGAGACGGCCAGATTTAACCCAGCCTTTGTACTTTGAATTAAACCTCCCCTGGCCACGCAGACTTTAATGTTTTATGTACGTTACCATGCTGCAAAACATTACACGAGCCGGACATGACGTGGTTGCTTCTAACCTCATGGCTCGATCAACTCGTAATGTTCGTTCACCACTTGTTTAAGAGCTTTCAGTACATTTGATTGACACATATGAAATTTACCACGTGCATAAATTCTTAATTCATATACCAGAGCAGGCAAGTATCTGATTGGATAACGATGGCGGCTTTTCACGTTCGGACTGGAACAGATTCGCCCAGTCGAAAGATCAAGGCAGACAACGGAATCATAAATGCGTAAGCGATTTCACGGAGTGTCTGACTTGTCATGATGAAGATGATAAACATAAGCCATTTTGAAAACATGACATCTAGGGGAGACTACTCTGCTTGATACGCAATGTCCAGAGAATGAACTATTTTTCACACTTCTTCTTTGGTTAGTGAATTCTATGAGCACAGTAATCTCGACTTTCGGAGGAAAACCATGCAAACTTTGATTGTATAAAAATATTGTATTAAAGCTAGATTTTTCTTAGCTATTCGACGCGTTGAGTAACTTTCTCTCTATTGAGAAAAACAAATATCAAAATGCAAATAATTCGATCGCTGAGTAAATTGCAGGGACTACCCACCCACCGCCCATAAAAACAAATTTAGGGAGAATGGTGTGTACGCACATGTAGTCCAGAGGTCTGAGAATCTCTTAGTAGACAGGTCTGTCGGCGTCCTAACCACAACCCCCCCCCCACCCGCCCCACAAAGAGTGTAAGGAATCAGAATAACAGATTTCAGTTTTATCTCTGTATGCATTTGCCAGAGGTATCTCTTGACATACAGCCTTATCATTGCACGTAACGCCTTGCTCTAATGTACATGTCCCTACAGAAAACAAGTCATACACGTATATGCTGCTCACTAGAAAATACGACTTAAGACTCACTCTTATATGTGGGTTCTCTTGTAATATTGATGAGAAGTCGAAACATCACCACGTAATGTGAAACTATTTGCTATTTTTTAATATTAGTTATAAATCATATTATTTATTTATTTACTGATTTATTTTTTTGACATTTTAACCGGTATTATGGTGAGGTGAAGCCAGGCAGTGACTGGTGGAAAACCACGACCATCTGCAGGTTGCTTAGCAGACCTTTCCAGGTACGGCCGGAGAGGAAACCTGTGAGACATATTATCACTGGGACCTCGTTGATGAGAATAACCGATATTGGTAAGACTACTTCAGAACAGGTATCCAAACTCATGTAATCCATTTTTTTTATATTGTTTTTTAACATGGTTATAATCCCCAGTTTAAAACGTTTGTCCTAGTCAAGTGTCAGTCCTCAGGAGAAAGTCTGTTATCGCCAGACCAGATGAAACACATCAATGCCATGTTGTTCCGATGTAATATCAATATTTAGGACGACAGATTAGCTTGTTATTTATTTATTTATTTATTTATTTATTTGATTAGTGTTTACCCCGTCCTCAAGAATATTTCACGTATACGACGGCGGCCAGGATTATGTTGGGAGGAAACTGGGCTGAGCCCGGGAGAAACCCACGACCATCCGCAGGTTGCTGGCAGACCTTCCCACGTACGGCCGGAGAGGAAGCCAGCATGAGCTGGTCTTGAACTCACAGCAATCGCATTGGTGGGAGGCTTCGGGTCATTGTGCCAGATTAGCTTGTCTCCTGGCTATCTGTAAAATCAAAGTCAAATCGACTTGAATGACATGTATACCACCCCTGGACCTTCGCCCGGATGTTGGAATATGGTACTTGATTCACCTTCGAAAATTTCTAGCCACGCCAATATATAACAATGTTATCTTCATATAATTGGTATCTCTATAAATGGAACGAATTGTGGGCTTTAGACAAAAATACATTTGTCGGAAGTAGGTGTGAGGCCAAGGAATAAGGGAGAGTAAACTTTTGTGACAAACGGTGTTGAAAATATAGAAGCATTTCTCTGTAGAAACCATTTTTGACACGAAAAATAAGACTTTTGAAATGAAAACTGGCCAGTTATCAAGTAAGTTCACGTGTTAGAATAATTCTGCTGACCACATGCGAAATAGATAGTTGACCAAAATTTAAAATAGTCCAACTTTTGGGAGAAAAAGACATTTATTCCAAAAGTACATTCTAAGTTTCGAAACAGGTAAAGAATTAGATCAAAAGCAGTCAGCACGGTTATTTCAAAGTGGTTTAATTTTTATTTCAAAAGTGAAATAGGTGAAGTTTTTAATCTATGAGTCATATCAGGATTTTAACACGGATCTCCAGAGTCCGACGCTTCTTTTACTGTGGTGAATACAAATTTCTAGTACCTGCAGCTAGTATAAGGACCGCGAATTACGTAAGGCTCTGTCTCCGTTGAGAAAGTTCCATACTTTAAACCGTGGGGGTACCGTTTCCTCCAGCCATAAAACTGACCGCTGTCCTACAAGTGAAATACTCTTGCCTGTTATATTCAGGAACACTACGTAAAATAAACCAGCTATGTATTTATTTATTTACTTATTTGATTGGTGTTTTACGCCGTACTCAAGATTATTTCACTTAGAGGACGGCGGCCAGCATTATGGTGGGAGGAAACCGGCCAGAGCCCGAGTGAAACTCACGACCATCCGCAAGTTGATGGCAGACCTTCCCATGTAAGGCCGGAAAGGAAGCCAGCATGAATTGGACTTGAACCAGCTGTGTACTATATTCTGCATTATGACTGTTTACGAATCTTCGCGTCTTACCATTTCTAATGAGTTTAGGAGTGGCATGTTCCACCGTTGTTCTCAACACAGGTTCGATCGTTGTTCTCAACTCGGGTTCTTCTGAAGAGAAAAGATTCAAAGGCATGGCTTATCTTTAACATGGGTGAAACAGACCTTATTAGTCATTTGCGTGACGTACAAGTTGCTTAAAGTGTTGAGAATTTATGACATGTTACAATATATTTTAGCTGTGATATGAGTTCAGATAAATGCGTGCAACATAAGGCCGGGATTCCTTTAATGGGAAAGATGTTGCAAATATGAAGTTATGTTGAGGGGAAAAAAACATTAAAAACTGTATCAAAAAATATCATCACTAATTTTTTTTAGATTTGTTTTTCCACCAAAATAATTGCATTGCCATGTCTGGACTTTACGGTTGGCTCTGCGGATCATGTTAATCATGCGGTTCACCAGTGACGTCCCGCCGACTTGTCTATGATGCTGATGTCAAAATCTAACGTCGTCACAGCTAAGCATGACAGGAGCACTCTTCACAAAAACTGTGATGAGAACTGAATATAAAGGTTTACAAAAAGATATGTGACGTCACTGGAGAATCACATTAACAGTATGGTCCATAAAACCCACCATTCTATCAAGATATTGGGTGTTATGTGGTGAAAAAAAGTGAAAAAAAATGAGTGAACGTATTTTCAGATTTTTCGTAACCTTTTTAATCACTGTAACTTCCTTGTTGTGTGGTCTTTCCCTTTAAAATAAATGCATGCAACACCTGCACGGAATAGGGGCATGTGGCCTCTAACGTTGATTTCTCGTATGGTACGTCGGCAAGGATCTAAGTGTCAGGTCTGAAGTTCGCTTACCACTTGCTAACAATAGCGGTCAGTTCCACGTCACTAATCGCCACGGCTTTTCATAAACAGCCTGAAAGACCCTTTCCCAAAAGAATGTGTTGGAAATATAACGTACAAATATTTTTGAAAAGCTGGTAATGGAGGCCGGGGAGAAGGACGGCAAACAGTTATCAGTGATGCATGGTAGACAGAAGTAAAATTTTTCATGCCCGTAATCCATGAGTAATGTCCATGTCATTCATTGCTTTAAATTACAGGACGTGTACTTCCCCTGTGTGGACAAGTTCTCAGAACAGCTTATTCTTGCAGATTAGCTTACCATATTCACACAAGAATTTAGACGATGTATCACAGAAGCTTTGTATCCATTCCCAATGTTGGCTGTGAGGACAGAGGCGAGCACAGTCATTTCTGAATCTCAGAAATATTTGAGTGTGGCGATTTACTGTCCAGATCACAGGTGATACACGAGTGCCTAAAATTGAAAAAACAAAAAACATTTTTCCAAGGGATAATAATCCCTAATACTCTGAAAAATATTTTGACATTCACACAGATATTCATTGAGACCTGTCACTCCATAATAATGGAGGACCTCTGCCAGGTCAGTTGAACAGTAGACATTGGGAAGTTCCAGGCCACGTGGAAGATCATGAAGCCGTCCTTAGTCTTATCGTCAAGAATTATTCCTAAACTTAGATTTGAAAATGACTGCTTGGCTCCACATCGGTAATATTTCAGCCATATCGTGGTTAAGGAATATTAAGAAGTTGAGACCAAAAAGTCTGGTTTAAACTTGACACCACGGAGTCGCGCGATCCTGGGGCAAAAAGACGAATGTAACGGTGACGTGGCACGTGCTCGAAGGGCCGATGATGGTGTGACGTCACGTTTGACGTCTTGAGTAGTGGAGTGAGTTTTCCAGTGTGCTTCTTTGATTTAATTCATTATTTGTTTAAGGGGATTTGAACAATAAAAGAAAATAATTTATATACGCAAATTATAATAGAAGATAAATAAAATATACATCACTTTACGGAATGAGTCATAGGAAACCATAATCGGAGTGAAGACAAAAAGTTCAATCAGTACTAGTGTGCAACGAGTTGACGTGGCCTTGCATAAAGCACAGGAAAAAGTTTCTGCATATACCTTCCATTCCTACCGGACAGTGTTGTAGAATTTGTTAAACTGACGCGTAAAATCAATTGATATTCATTACTGTTAATGTCAAATGACGAAAAATATTAGAGCAAGTACATAGACGGATGAAACGAACATTCATGTACAGGATCCCCAACCAAAACGAACATTCATGCACAGGACCCCAAACCAAAACGAACATTCATGTACAGGACCCCAAACCAAAACGAACATTCATGTACAGGACCCCAAACCAACGAACATTCATGTACAGGACCCCTAACTAAAACGAACATTCATGTACAGGACCCCAAACCAAAACGAACATTCATGTACAGGACCCCCAACCAAAACGAACATTCATGTACAGGACCCCAAATCAAAATGAATGTGCAGGATCAGTAACCGTAAAACCAAGTCCATAAAAACAATATTCAATGCAAATCACCAAAGACCTAAGAAGCCGTAAAGAAAACATGGTAATCACATTCAACGGGATATTGAACATGCCCCTCGTGGAATTCGATGCAATTATGAAGGCATCATGCGAAAGATGTTGGACACTTCGTAATGTTTACAGAGCGGAGATCTATACTCCTTGTAATATTTAAAGACCATAAAATTAACACATGTTGGTGGAATATGCATGACACAATAGTTTTTGCAGCAATAGCTTGTGAGGGTGACTGAATTGTCTCTTCTCATGTTATACTTTTGAATCTCGGTGGTGTACAGGTAAAGGATTTCATTGGCGGATTTATAGGAAGGCAAAATGCTGTGAGGTCGACGTCAGTTGTACAAACGTCCATAGAACAGAAATTTATAGGTAATGCGATGGACGTTGAATGTTAAGTTGGATAGTGTTATGATGTAGTTGTCAAGTAAACAATTCCCATATTTTTAAGGGAGAAGAAAACATGCAAATGATGCCAAATCAGATGAAAGAGCGTCAAAACTCAGTTGCAAATACGGTCTGTAATCTTTGTTTTTTGATTTCTTTTGGTTTCTTTTCAGGGGAAAGGAGTATTTGAAAATCTTTGAATGATGAATTTGTTTGAATGTAAATTTCTTGTTTATATCTACACATTTAACCTCAATTATCATGAAATCCAGGATAAACACCTTTGTTGGCTGGAAAAGGAAAATTCCAGTGCAAAAATATGTATTAAACATGTGATGTATCAGATATGTGTCTCAGCTGACATTATTATTCCATAAAGACCATCTACATCAAAAGGTGGGTCCAAAATACCCGCCATACAAAAATATTTTCCGGTGTCTTTTTCTCCCTAAGGAGAAATGGAAACAAATACTGAAGACCACATTTACAACTAACTTTTCGCAATCTTTCATCTGAACTTTATGTAATTTTGAAGTTTCTTCCACCTTTAACAAAAGACTTTATTAAGCTGATCGGTTAGCAATTAGGCTTATAAAAACTGTTTCATTAACTAGGTAGATTGGTTTGTCTCGAAGCAAAGAAACCCCCATATTCCACTGGAAAAATGTTAACATACACCCACCGACAATGGTTAGGAACCATATAATATATACTGCATGATGAGCAGAAAGTCCCCAAACCTCTATGGAGGTTTTTCCCTCGATAATGCTAAGGGCTGTCAATGACATGTACATGAAATATCCATCTATTAGGACTTGCTACACATTGTGTGATAAAGCGACACGTGCAGTAGGTATAACTTGTTACGTGTATCCATAACGGAATGATGTTACTACAACTGCTAACAATATGGTGTTAACTGCTGCAAGACGACCAGCGTGTACATCTCTTCGATTCGACCTATTTTATCACACCTCTTCTTTAACCAATTAGCATACATCGCCCATAATACTACAGGTATCACTTTTAAGCATATTCGTGTTGTGAAAATGTGTTTAAAAGACAATCAAAAGTTTTTTGTTTGTTTGTTTGTTTTTTGTTTTTTTGTTTGTTTTTTTTATTTTGCTTTTTTTTGTAACAATGTACAATGCTAGAATAAAAATCATATCTTGTTAATAACGACGGACAGAGTGATCAGACTCTCTGCGACTCTTTGTAACTGTGTCTAGTTCCCTTTCACTCGGGGCTAGGGGCTGTATGTTCGTCGCGCTTAATGCGATCACCAAGTTGGATATCTGAACAGTTGCAATCAAAGCTCAGCTGAGACACATACCTGATTATTAAAACCATATATACTAAAAGGCTACACCATTTGGAAGCTGAATAATTCATCTGCCTAGAGCATTTACTACGTCTTTTCGCCATAATTGAAAACTGTTGATCACTTCTCCTTCCATGAATCCGTCCTAATTTTTATTATATATTTTTTTCAGTGTTTTGGTGGTTATTTGTCGTTTTTGGAAACAGCGATTATTGACCCGGAACACATATTATGGTTGACAGATAGTGTAAGAATATCGGTTTCGTACCGTCCATCCAGACCCAGTGCGCTTCAGATTCCCGATCTGATGCCCCTATCCAAACACAATTTTCCCCAACACGAGGCTTCAAGAATGTGATAAATTGTGCACTCAGTCTACTCGTGGCCGGCTGCGGTGTGATTTTGGCCAAATGTCCTCCATCCCGCTCACAAACAGCTGCTGCGGTTGCAAAATCCGTCTCAGTATCGACAATTCTGTACACCTTGCCATTGCTGATATATTCGTTGACATCGGTACGGCTGTCAGCTGAAAATATGTGATCACCTGACTACAGTAGCTGACCAGCCAGCAAGAAGTATTGTGACAGGCCTAGGTGTATCGAAAACAAAACTACTGCACAAAATAATGCTTCATGCCGTAGATATCGTCTGATTTCAACACCAGAAAAACAGAAAACTGCATGTTTCTTGAGATTTGTGAGATAGATTTTCCTCTTTTTTTCGCGAATGTTATAATTTTTAAATGTCCTTGCTTGATTAAAAATCGAGACACGAACATCAAGGACAATTGCAGGTATTATTTTACGATAGAAGTAATGTTAAACGCTGTATAGTGTGTAAGAAATGAATACACAAAGATAAAGAAATATATATATATAGAAGTGCACGCTTTCGTGCATTTTGAGACACATTTAATATTTTAACTCACACCTGTCTGTGCCGATTTGGGAGGTGTGGATGCTGACAGACACGTATCTACGCATCCCTCTGCATCTGGATCCACTGAAACACAAAAATATAGATACGAAGGATAACATTACCACACAATAAGGGGTCCGCATGGAAAATGTTCTTCACAATGAAAGATCACACCAAGTTGAGCATAGAACAATTGTATATGAAAATATCTTGACTGATTTTATTTTTAGGTTTGTGCTCACCAAAATTAATCTCAGTCAAATGTTTTGATTGTATGGTGGGCTTTACGGACCATATTGAACAGACTAAAGAACAATTATGTCACACTGCTATACAGCCTCTGGTTTCCAAATTAAATATAGACACAGCTCTATAGAACTACCTGTATATTGATCCAAAACATAAACATATAGCACTTAGAGGCTGTTTCTGTACAAAGGTGTACGCTTTAATTTATGGATACCCTTAGAGTCTTGTAGGATCCAGACGCAGTATGCAACGACAACGTTTGTTTTTATTTCCACAATTCCCCTTCCATACGGAGGAGTATGTTTTAGTTAAAGGATACCCTTAGTGTCTGGTAGGATCACGACCCGGCATGCATAGGTTACATTGGTTTTTACTGACATAATACCGCTTCGATACAAAGGAGTACGTTTTAGTTTAAGGATACTCTTAGTGTCTTGTAGGATACAGACCGCCTTGCTCCAATTCGATTTGCCCACCTCGAACAGTTGTTGTTCTCGGTATTTTAAGGTCATTATGTTGGTTCACATATTAAGTTGTTTTGAAGGAGTTTACCTTCCACGACGATGACAAATACTGTGAGGTCATTCTGTCTGTGAAAATCTTTGAAAAACGTTCTGGGAAAGTCGAAAGTCTTAGTGCTAAGGTTTCCTGAGGACGCATAATGGTTTTCTATAAGCATTACTCTGACCGCGAGCTTATAAGAGAAATATTGCTGAATGCAGCATTACATAATATCGTTCCACCATAATGCTGGTCACCGTCGTATAAGTGAAACATTCTTGAGTACTACGTATTACACAAATGAAATAAATAAATGAGTGTATAGATGTCTGGTGGTCTTACTTCATACAATAGGACCAACTAACTTGATTAAAAAACAAGATGCCTCATCCACATTAGGCCATTGGCTTTGCACCCCTCAAATTATGACATTTTTATTGATCTCTCATGGGAAACCCAAACGCGCACTATGAAAACAAAAATCACCTTCGATGCAAAATAATATTACATTGCGAACACTGCTCGGGGGCAGAAGACCTCTAATTTCCGCAACGTGCAAATGTTTGAGATCTGGTGTCCAGCGTTTTTGGTATAACGGAACTGCATCCGTCTATCTAGACACATTTGCCGGCCCTTTATCCCAAAATTGTTTTTCTTGCACAACAGAGAACACTGAGAAAAAACTTTGGGTCGACAGACTCAAATGACTCAGAAAACTCTCTCTCGTCGAATTTAATCATTTTCTCCGTAACCTTTTTTAGTAAAAATGAAATGGTTAGAGCAGATATAAGAATCGAACTCGAGATTGTCAGCGACGTGAGATACCGCTGTACTGCGGGGAACAACGCCCTACAAACAATGAACTGGAAAATATGCAATTCCAATGATCCTTCAAAATATTACATTTTTTTTTTGTTTTTTTGATTTTCAGAAACATGATTGCTTGAACCAACATGATATTTCGATACTAATTAATGGCGGGAGTAACACCTCATGGGACTTGTTCTATCCCACAATGGTTGTTACGAAAGGTAATGTTTTTAAACAGATTGGTAGACATTTTGATTCCGAGATGAAATAGTAGAGAGAACAAATAAAAAACTTTTATTGAATGAGATTAACCAATCAAATCACCAAGCCAAAAAAATATGACTTAATATTCCTTTTAAAGAGCGATACTGACGTGCAGTCTTAAGTTGGCTGAGCAATCTGTTCCGTTCTCAAGGACATTTATTTGGTATGGAGTAGACTGAAAGCTCTGTTCTATGGTATGGTCTATATAAATTGATGTAAGATTATCGGATGATCTATTGGTGAACATTATCGGTTTTCTGAAAGACGTCGTCTGTAAATGAACAGGCATCAGACACGGATAATGAATAAATCTATGAACAAGTACTATAAATTTGCTGAAACTGTGAATCCGTAGAATACCGTACTTCCTGAACAGAGGAGCGGTTTATGTATCATTGGGTATATTTGGGTATATTCGAAATGGCTTGGATACCTTTTTTTCTGAAGATGACCAAGCAGAAGTAAATGAATAGTGTAAGTATCCCCCCTCCAGAATATTTTTTCTTTACCTGAGATCAGGAGAAATGAGTAAATGAATAGTGTAAGTATCCCATCTCCAGAATATTTTTTCTTTACCTGAGATCAGGAGAAATGAGTAAATGAATAGTGTAAGTATCCCATCTCCAGAATATTTTTTCTTTACCTGAGATCAGGAGAAATGAGTAAATGAATAGTGTAAGTATCCCATCTCCAGAATATTTTTTCTTTACCTGAGATCAGGAGAAATGAGTAAATGAATAGTGTAAGTATCCCATCTCCACAATATTTTTTCTTTACCTGAGATCAGGAGAAATGAGTAAATGAATAGTGTAAGTATCCCATCTCCACAATATTTTTTCTTTACCTGAGATCAGGAGAAATGAGTAAATGAATAGTGTAAGTATCCCATCTCCACAATATTTTTTCTTTACCTGAGATCAGGAGAAATGAGTAAATGAATAGTGTAAGTATCCCATCTCCAGAATATTTTTTCTTTACCTGAGATCAGGAGAAATGAGTAAATGAATAGTGTAAGTATCCCATCTCCACAATATTTTTTCTTTACCTGAGATCAGGAGAAATGAGTAAATGAATAGTGTAAGTATCCCATCTCCAGAATATTTTTTCTTTACCTGAGATCAGGAGAAATGAGTAAATGAATAGTGTAAGTATCCCATCTCCAGAATATTTTTTCTTTACCTGAGATCAGGAGAAATGAGTAAATGAATAGTGTAAGTATTTCCCCCCTAGAATATTTCTATTCTAGCTATTTCCTGGATAATCCGTCAGTCTGGTCACCGTGGTTCTGTCAAATATATTGCTAAGATATGGTAAAACAGAAATTAGCCGACAATTCTGTTTTAATGACTTTTCCTTCGATCTGTAAATTGGGGTAACTTTTGCCATTTTCAATAACGAAGGAAACACGCCAAATCAAAATAACAAATTCACTATATGGCATTAGACACCGGATATAGATTATTTAAGAGGTTTTACAAGAGAGCGATTTACGCCGTTTATTCCGCTCGCCCCATTCTTAAGGCCGGATGTAGTATTTTCTATTTCTGTACTATTGCAAGGCACAATTACAAAATTCCCAGCGAAGGGTTTTGGGATATTCATCAAATGCTTTACTAAGTTGTAGTAACTTTTGTTCGAGTTCTCAGCCTGTATTTGAGAAATATTTATTAAAACCGTCGTGATATATTGAACGCCCCATCTTGACACCAAATACGCACAAATAATTTTGGTTCAAGCAATCATATTTTGCTATGATGGGAATTCTCTCAGCAAAACGCCCCAACATGGCGAAATCAGCTTTTGATTTTACTTTTGCATTCTGATCAGACCAAAGGTATGAGTCACACAACTCCAATTTTTCACAGATATTTTGCATAGTAATTATACTTCACATTCAAGTAAGTTTTTTCTCTTTTTTCTCCACGAAAGAAATTTCACCTGCCACCTGCCACATCGGGGCACGATTTCCCGTCCAGCTGCTAGGGGTCCTTTAACAAAACATAACAACGTATTACAACATCACACTTTGAACTAAAACAATACATCAAGTGAACATTCATATAGTCCGTTCACTTGTATTTCCTTTTTTTCCACTTTTGGCACCTGATGTCTTATCGTCTCCGTTGCATATTCATGGTTTCCTTGGTACGGACAATGTGTCGGAGAAGGAACTCACCGTATTCACATACAAACTTTAAAGTTTTACCACAGTCTTCCGGCTTCCAGACCCACTTCTTGTCATCCTGGCATAGTCGCCCACAGTTCAACTCATATCGTACAGAGAAATATACTTCGGGTGGCGGTATCTTCCAGGGTACCCAATAAACCGGTGTTCCTACAATGAGAAGGCGGGATATTTTTAATCCCGTGAGGTGGCGCTAGTGTGAAGCAGGACCTCACGCCCTTGTCACGTCAAAACTTGATTGTTGCGCAACGTCTACAATATTACGATGTATCGGTTTCATTTGTAACGTCGCACTGTCTTTATTTCGGCGTCATTTTAATGAGGAGAGAAAGGAACATTTCACGTCAATAAAATGACGTCAAGGCCCTGCTGTCAGATGTCTGACGTGTCCCATTAAAAGATCATGGTGGCTGCTGTCAAATATTCCTGATGTTGTCAGAAAGGACCTCAACTACCGTTGTCCCACTCAACCATGTTAAGGACATGTTTTATAATTCTTTCTATCTGTAGAATGTACAGGAGGGATGGGCCGCTCTGCCTCTCAAGATAGACTTGGTGATATCTGCATAAAAACATGCATTTTTTGCCTGTCCTGCACGGATTTTCAATTCAGAAATGGATTCAAGCAACCAGTTTTTACTCTACATTTATGCAAATAAAAAAAAATCATGAAGTGCCTAGAAAATTCAAACAGAAAGAACAGTTACGTGTAATTTGGATTCCCCTTATGATTAAAATCACTGAAAGACCCGTACAGGTGGCATATTTTAATCCGGCATATGGAAGACAAACTGCAAAAGTTTTACGCAGGCATACATGTATCGGTATAGAAACAACGTTTATTGCATCAGGTGAGATACTGGGGGAAAAAACCCTCAAGAGAGTGGTTGTCTTGTTCAACACGAACATATTATTCAGCTTTGTGACAATGTAAAAATCATATCCTACCTGAATTCAAATGATCCTGCATGTGCTTCTGTGATGTAGGGGTTGGTATGACCTCTGGGTCCATTTTTGTAAATGTAAGTCCTGGACTCAAATTTTTATCAATTTCTTTTCATGTTTGCACAGCTGAAAACAGTGCAGAATATGCTCTAATTCTTTACTGTTACAGCCGTGTAGCAGTGCCATTTTTTTACTTTTCATGGTCAGCATCAGTCGAAAGGTAAAAGGCCAGTGCAGCCCACTAAAACTACAAGTCTATTCAGTTACATTCACTGCGCGCGAGTAGCGACACATAATGTTTATATGCGGCTAAAAAAATTACATGGCCACTCCACTACGCTATAGCGCCATGAGAAAGCCCCGTTGAACATTAATGGCGCAGACTACCGTCCGGGTGTCACCTGTTCAGTTCTGCTCTGATTTTGTGTTGCATTTTTCTCCTAAGGTTGGACGCTCTGCATCCGCCTGCGGCTAAGGCTTAAAATTTCACACCGAAGGTTTAAAATCCCCATATAACCTTCTCAACACGCGGATAATTTATAATTCTATGAAGCTATAATCTCATTAGTGTTCAATATTTGATGCATAAAAGTGTTTATAAGTGACACATCGAAATTTTCAGTTTAAAAACAATGAGTGAATGATTATAACTTTACGCCACATCGGTAATTTTTGCAGCCATATCGTGGTGACAATGAAAAAAGAAACTAAAAGTACACGTATGTCCATGTACATGAATTGTATTTGACGTTTGGGTTTAGTTTCCTAGTGACTTACCGAGGAACAAAGGTGACACGTCCATAACGTTTTGCCTTTGGCCTGTGATGCCAATAAGACACTTGACGCATACTCGACTACATAGCCTTGTTTTCGAAAGGCAAATAACCAAACGAGCGTGATCTGTCTTACAATATTAAAGTGGGCACATCGTCACCGGCTTTTCACTGTTTTTTTTTATTACTATTATTTTTTAATTTACTCCATTTGTTCCTTTTTTTCCTGCTTATATATTTATGAAAAAGCAGGTGCTACCGGGTAAATGCCATAAACCGGAAAGAAATCAGCAGCAGTGTCCTCGTTCTGAGGTTAAGAGATAGGCTGACTTTGGTTATTGGTATGTCTTTGGAAACGAAGCTTTCAGTATCCAGGTAGTCGCGCATGCGCCTAATAACCCAATAATAAGCGTAAGGTGGCTTTTTACCCTACCCCGTGGATAGAATTTGACAGAAGCTTCCAATATTGCAGGCCAGCAATATGCGTATGGTCGTGGGTTTCCCCAGGGTTCTGCCTTCTTTTTCTCTCACCTTACTAGTGACCGCCGTCGTATAAGTGAAATATTCGCGAACAAGGCGTAAAACACCAATCAAATAAATAAATAACTAAATAAATAAATTTAATGGTATGACCAACAACCTTGAGTTCTGAAGTTATCAAGATGAAGCCCACTTTTATTTAAATAGTAATTCGTCAGCTTCAGTAACTTAATATGATAAATAAGCGCACAACTAGCGCTTTATCCTTAGTTCGCACAAACAATCAAGCAGGGATAGCTCTAGGATGTAGAATTTATGTATAAGCCCGCCTCTAGCATCCCGCGTCCTATCAGATGCATTATTTCCCTTTGTTCGCCTGTGAAAACAATGCCTGTGCAGCGATACGCCGGTATATGTGCCTTGGCCCTCTACTCTGTTTTGCTGAGTCTTTTAAAGCAGAATAACTTCGCTACACGGATGCATAATGACAGGATACAGGAATATATGGCGTTTGTGTATACACGTATAACTCTCGATTTGGGTAAGGCTGGTAAAACGTCTACGTGTAACTGTAAATCTAGCCCCACAGTTTCGAATCTTGTGAATGTTCCAGCACTCTGACCAAATTTCCTTGCGTTGCGTAAAGTTCCGTGCTGACAATGGCGAAGATTGGAATAAGCGCATATAAAATGTACACATTCCTTTTTAATTCTTAGTGTTCACTTCTTCTATTGTCCATTTCACTCTGATATAAGCAGTTTCTTAGTCCTTTCTCCGACAACATTTTCACCTCCTTTTGTCATGTGACCGCAAAAATGCAACTCGATATACGATTTTGTGATGAACAACATTTCATGCAAGAATTAATTTGCATAAATCGTGAACAACATTAGGTACAAATTCTATTAGTTGTCTAGGAGACAGTACAATATAACAGATTTAGCTAATTTTAATGTCAACTCACGAATACTTCTCCATCATAGAAGCATAACCATACTGAGAAATCGTGACACATTACCAGCAACCGGAGGATGGGTTTCCCACTGTCTGCTCTCTCTTTTCTCCCACAATAATTATGCAACATTCTCGAGTTAGGCTTAGAACTCAAATCTAGAGTAAATAAACTTGATTTGTTTGTTACTCAGATGTAACACATGACACACCAGTCTTACCGTCAGTCCATTCCCATATGCCCCCACCTGTCTCATCTGACGCCCCGATCCATGCACAATTTTTATCAATATGACGGCTCAGAAATTCGGAAAACCGTGCGTTGAAGTTGTCTGTTACTGTTCGTTCTGTAATTTTGGCCATCATCCCACCATCCCGCTCACAATAGTCTCTCGCGGATAGAAAGTTCGTCTTGGTGTCAACAACTTTGTAGATCTTGCCTTTGTAGATGTATTGGTCGGCATCGGCATAGATGAAAACTGCAAAAGTTTAATTCAATCAAAACTTTGTCAAGCCAACGAAATGGCAAAGATTTATACACGTGGAAGCCTATTAGAGAGGATAGAGAGTGAACCTGTTGTGGCGGATGAACCCGACGTCAAGGCTACTAAAAGCAGGAAATGCAAGAAGTGGTCAGTCGTAACAAATCCTGAAACCTGAAGCAAACTGATAACTCAAAATAAGGCAACAGCTGATACAATTTATGTGATTTATTTATTCGATTGATGCTTTACGTCGTACTCGAGAATATTTCACTTAAACGACAGCGGCCATCATTATGGTGGGAAGAAACCGAGCAGAGCCCGGTGAAACTCACGGCGATCAGCAGATTGATGCGGGACCTCCCCAGGTACGACCGGAGAGGATGCCAATGTGAGCTAGGCTTGACCTCACAGCGATCGCATTAGTGAAAAGCACCTGGCTCATTACGCTGCACTAGTGCAATAACCCCCTCGGCTACGTAGGCCCCGAATGATACAAGACTGTCTACACAGAGCTACCGAACATAAATACATTACTACAAATTCCTTTTTTATTGTACAGGGGTGCGGGCATACTGTATTCGAATGCTGTATCAGCTTTAAGGCTTGGTCTTTGACCGATGCACGCGTCCCTCGGACAACTGGACGAGTTCCCTCTATACAGAAACCTGAATGCCATTGTGTTAGGTGAAAAATTATTGAACTTGGGCTTAAGCAACATTCAGGTAAAGAAATAAACAGATATTTAGATGAATATATAAGCCATAATTGAATGTGAAGTTTTCTAATTGTTGACACAGATACACATGTACCCACTTTACTTCTGTAGGTCGCCACAACATGGCTGAAATATTGCCGATGTGGCTTTAAGCCATAGTCATTCATTCATTCTTCAGTAGGCAGGTAACATTTCCTCACATGTATGTTTGGAGATTTTCTATCAATCACTATCAGTAGGACTGCTATGGAAGAATAACATAAATTGTAATCCATAAGAGAAAGGTTTAGAGATGTAAAAACATCATCCAATACTTCTAGGTGTTCTTTTTTGCCGTTAGCTCAAAAATTGGCTGACTGCCGTGAATCAGCCGGGTAGCTCAAACCGGGCTTCTTTCCGTCTGTATTCGTCGAGCTCTTTGCACAGCCAAACCTGTACGCTGTGGCATTTTTCTAGCTGTTACTCAGGAGTATGCACAGAAAAAGCAAGGTGCAGCAGCAAACCGTCCGTAATCGAGTTGATTTAGCATAGACATGAGTAGCATTGTGTACAGGCATCGAATGGTAGGTGGTTACACGCCCGATTCATGTCATATGCGCTAATGAATCGGGCTTTAAATATTCCAGCTTTCTGATTGGTCAAAACTTTTTTTATAAATACGCTCTCTACAACTTGGGGATATTTACTCTTTGTTACTGAGTGTGTGTGATGATATACCATGAAATTGGTAGGAACTAAAAATCCTCCGAAACACTGAGGGTCGTTTTTCAATCTTCAAACCATACTCTTTTACTACAAATAGCCCAATACTTCCCTTGGTTCGTGGGCCATTGCGTTGCACTAGCTCGCTAAGCTTAACCCCCACCTCCACCACCAAACTGTCAGTGTGAGATATACCTATAAACTCTATCGTCTACTCGTTCAAGAATTGCATTTTATAACAGACAAATTGCGTTCGCTTTGTGCAGGATACGTCTGCAACAGTTTGGCCCTAAATTGTAAGGTGTGTATACAGATCTTCATCATGAGTGGGCTAGCGGTACTCACGGTTTAGAAAGCCATACCAGGAGATCAAAATCCTCAAAGCGGCAAGAAGTGTGGAACACATTTTTGGCTTTGTAGAATTAGACGCGCTGATGTAGGCCTATTCCAGCTAGACACCTCCTAGGCCACCGTTGAGAAAACGTACATGTCTTGCAGACTTTACAAGCTACACACTGGTGCCTTCTCTCTAAACCATAAATAAATAAACATTCCGCTCAGGTGTATGTTACAAGTTAACAAACAAATAACGTTTGTCACCAAGTAATCAGGACCTATATTAATCTTTTGGCAACTTGACAAAGTTGCTAACGATCACATTGATCCAAATGGTGAACTCGCAAAGCTCCTTAGTTTAACAAAAGGGTCCAAAGCTGTGTACTCTTTTTTTTCATCCTTGATTTGGACCCCTTTATGTAGACCCTCAGAGTCTCCCACTGCAACACCAATGCGATTACTTTCCCGTGACTAAAATTTATTTATTTATTTGATTTACGTTATTGGTGTTTTTATGCCGTACTCAAAAATATTTCACTTATACGACGGAGGCTAGCATTCTGATGGGAGGAAACCGGGCAGATCCCGGGGGAAACCCAGGATCATCCGCGGGTTGCCGGCGGACCTTCACACGTGCGATCGGAGAGGAAGCCAGCTTGAACTCACAGCGACTGCATTGATGAGAGGCACAGGGTCATAACGCCGCGCCTGCGCGCTAACCACTCGGAAAAGATGGCGTCTAAACAAACCATGACTAAAAATAATGTCACCTTTTCCCACATATACTTCCCCTATTTATGCTTCATTTTTACTTTACTTTATTTCGCAATATGTCCTTTTCTGGCTTCTCCTATGCCCTGGAAATTTAGGAAGACAAGACTAATTCTAACATTGAATTGAGTCATTTGTTTCAACGCTTTTAACTTTGTTTACAGCATACATCAACTGGATGAAGACATAGCCATTTTACAAACAGCATGATAACAGTAAAAGAGAAAAGCAAAAGTAATATGTAAGGTTGAGATAGTTGGTACCCATAATCCATTTCTCTAAAAGTGCCATAATTTATCACATGCACTTATAACTGTGTCAAAAAGAAGAAAAAAAAACATTCTCAGCCTTGGCACAAAACGCAAACACAGTTTCAAGAAAGTGGACATCGTGTACACGTGTCAAATGTGATGACAACACCGCACTTTGAGTAAATCTAGACAAATGACGTCAGTACATTGCATTGAAGAGTGCTGTATTTTTTAACCTAATTCGGCTTAAGCCATAGGGGGGGTGTAAGTTATTACTTCCTAACCATTTACATGAACAATTAGAATAAAACTCAAAGTGAGGTAAACTGACAAGTATTTCGTCGTATTTCACCGGTAACGCGACACCATTTCCCAACTACCACGCTGTCGTGGCTGCCATGATTTTACTCTTTATGCTTTAGTCTTTTATAAAAATTTTTGTGATTCTTGTTTCACGGCAAGAATCTGTTGTAGTATTTTACGTTTATATCTACATCGCTATGCACCATGGCCATGCAAACATGCAACTGCAGCAGAACCAAATGCCAGTACCTTTGTGGATTATCTAGCACCACCGTAGCACACACAGCAAATAGCTAGCAGAATATATGTATGTAGTGCAGGCTCCAAGTAGTAGATGGTAAAAAAATATACGCAGTTAATATAGTATCGCTATTCTCATCAATGGGAAAGAAAAACCACAAAAAAATTATGAGAAATAGAAATAAAAAAAAATTCAGAGAACTGGGCGACATGCGCACCTGCAGACAGTGCTGTGGTTTTGTGTGTTTAGATTACAGCATATTTATAGCGAACACAGAGCAAGACCTTCTCTTTAGATTACATACATTATCGGCACCAAGACACAGGCATCAAATGATATTTATTACTGGACATAAACACTTCATTAAATATTACGCTTAGAAATTACATATTCTTTCGATGCATTTAACCACAGTCAGCCAAAGTCTTTCCTGCCAGAAACACCTAGTTGTTTATTTGGTCTCGAACTGTCAAATTCAACATTTAACACCAACACAGTCAGCCAGGGCCGACTTGGTGGCCCATTGTGATGATAGCTTCCTATTGCACTACTTCCGGCCAGGAAATCCACAGATGTTTCCGTGACTAAAAACACTTCCGTCCGCGCAGCAATGGTGGGTGCTGCGAATGTACTAATTTTTGTCATGGCAGCATGAATAAAGGAAGGAATGGTAATGGAATCGTCACTGCATATGAAATCTGAAGGTGTGTAGTAAGTATTACAACATTTAAAACCTGGTTGACTTTGGTATTGGACGCCGTTACAGCATTCAGTGTCCTGGAGGGAGTAGAACTGTTCGTTAGAACAGCCGAACGCGAACAGCAGGAACTTGAATTCACTTGTCATTCTGTTGCTGGGGATGTTATGGCTTCTTGTGTTGTTGTTGTTGTTCTTGATTTGGGCTCAAACCGATCCTTCTTGCTGCCTCTCGTCCTTTGGGCAGAAATGAGCAGAGGAGCAAACAGAAGGCAACTAGCAACTTGTGACCCATAGTAAAATCACTGTATCGTGAGTTAATACACACTGAGTTTGCAATCCGCAAACAGCGTTTTAACAGGGCATAAGTGTTTATTCGTGTTTGCTATTTTCTTTTAATCTGACTCCATGTGCACGTCTCGGTGAAATTTGTACGTTTTGTAGTCACTTTGTACAATAAAACATCTCGTATTTTGCACTCGATGACCAATCTTTTAATTTTATTACCATTTACATCTTTGCAAACATTTAGTTAAAACGTACAGATAATGTATCATTTAAAATGTTATAATTATTATCTTAAAACGATGTCTTCAATATGCTGTGTTCTTTCTGATTCACATTACGTAAACTAATTTTTCTTCCTGGGTTTTAAATTCTGTAATCTTTTTGATTCGCCAAATTTAACGTTCGTATGGGAAGAGAAACATCGCAGTTTATTAAATTATATACCGCATATAAACGCACGTACGCGGGATCTGGCACGGAGCCAATCAGCATCGCCCTGCCTCACCTATAGATTGCTTCCCCATTATTTACTTTTTCCTGCGGCACAAGATTTAAGCGTCACGCCCATTATTATTGGGTTAATTACATCTGCCCGCCTTTGGGAGTTAGTGGTGTACAGTGCTGTGATACAGCGTATTGCTAGGAAGGCTGCACTAAGTACATGTAACACTATGTAGTTGTGTGTATTATATATATAGTCAAATACATCTTCAGATATTGAAATATTACTGTCCAGTGTTGATATGTTAAAAGTTAAATTTAACCATCCTCTATTTAGACAGCGGTGAGCACAGGGGGCGTGAGGCCAAGTGCTCGATCCATTTGGGCTGTTTCCACTACGGAAAGGCCAATGGGCCTCTGAGGTACTTGTCAGGGATCGGTGGTTTTGTCCGGGCTACCCGGGTTTTCTCTAACCATAACCAGAACCACCGTCAAGTATCTGTAAGGCTCTTGAGCAGGACCGCACACACCAACCAGGGAAACAAATATACAAAAGTATTTGCGAGAAAGTGTTTTTTTTTTGTCTACTTTGTTTTAAAACGCACACGTATGATAAGCAGACAGGGATGGGCCAATGATCGATGTGCCTGGGTGTGTAATCACAGGGACATGTGGTTTGCTAAGAACCCACACTACACTGCGTTTTGCATTTGTCACAGCAGAATGTTTAAGACCTGCCAGGGGTTACAAATTTGCCTTACCTGTCCACACACGTTAAATATCCGTACGTGTAGGTAACAAAATTGCACTAAATCAAGGTTCATAGCTGGATCAACTTTTACAGCACTTCGTGACACTGAGTTTCTTTTTGCTTTCCACGAATATGTGATGAATTTTTTATATGATTAAACACTATCTCACTGTCAGTGCCACAGGTACTTATATAACTTTTTGTTCAGATAGCCGCTAAGGAACCCATCGAACCAGTCAAGCGTATATATGACGTAAAGAAAGTACGTTAGAAAAGATTGTTTAAGTCTATAAATCAGTTGACACTAAAATTGTAAGTTGTAAACTGGTACATGTACAAATTCATTTAACCACCCCTGGGCGTTGACATTATTATAGAAATGTTATTAACATGCACGAACTATCAGATTGACGATACATACAGCCGATTCCGTCCAGTTACTTTTGTGCATGTATCGTGTTAAATATGGGCGATATTTTTGCGTGCTTTTCTTGAGAATACAGATATTGTTGTTGCATAATTATCTGTTGCATACAGATATTGTAGTTATCTGTATAGAATACAGATATATATATATTGCTGTTCCGTAGTTGTTAATAGTGTTCAGATACGGTCCATAATTATGAAACAAGAAATGCTGGGAATAAATAATATCTCCCTTTCTTCTTCTCAAACCTATAGTCTCACGCCGTAAAAATTATTGGCCCACACCTTTGGAATAACATACGCAATATCTCTGTTTAAATGGAGACTTAAAAGGTATATTTTGTCAACATGAATACCGATGTTTGTGAAACTCATTAGTCCAATTGTTCAACTGAAAACGATGGCCGACTCGTGACCGTAAATGTATTTTCTTTTCCTCTGTTCTTACGTTCTCCTGATTTAATGTATTTTGGTTTGTCATTACTCTGTGTTCTGTACAAAACGACCTATAGGACATTTTTATTTATCTGCGTTTATAAAATAATTTGTTTCACCTAAAATGATAAATCTAGGATCAAACACCCCACCCCCTCCCACCATCACCACCCTGGGATTTTCAATGTACATATATTATTAATTATTATTATGTACGCCCTTGTATGTACTGGTGAATGCAAATAAGCAAAATGAAATTGTTATTATTCATAAGATCGTGTAACGTTAGCGCATGCGTATGTGTCATGTCTGTGACAATCGAAATATGTTCCAAGTACATTTCTTTATCCCTTTGTAACAGTGATATCCCACAGGGTATCTTCGTATTAGGAATTTTTAACCTCTAATATATATATACCATGTGAACTATCAGAAACCTGAGACAACTGTATATCGAATACATTTACTATAACATGGGCATCGGGACAGTTCACAAAAAGTTATTCATAATAGACGAACAGTAGAGAAAATTATGGAGCTAAACATTGGTGAAACGAGGACGTTCTTTGAAAAGGGTGTAAATCACAGTAATATAATAACTATAATGGTTATGAATGCCATGAACACATCAAAGTAATAGCTTTAAAGGGAAAGATCACATAGAAATAAAGCTATGCGGAGTAAAATGGTCGTCAAAAACTGTGCCTTAAAATACCTTCACTGACTTTTTAAAAAATGTTTTCTTGACTAACAGTCAAATGTTCTGATTGTATGCTGGAGTTTGTGGACTATATTGAACAGGATGTAGCGGTCATGTGACGTCGTGCATTGCATTTAGCTCCTAAGTAGCCTCTCAAAATTATATTTCCATGTTAAATATAAATACAGGTGTAGCACTGTATGTCTGTGCATATGGAACGAAAACCTATAACAATAGGGAAGTTTCGAGTTCGAAATCTTTTGTCGCAGAAGGAATAGAGTTCAATTGTGTCATGTGACTTGTCAAATATGTCAGGCTGTTTTGTTGATTTTAATTTACCGATCACCTGTCAGAGGTACAAACGACTTTCTTTTCAATAAGAAGCTTCTTAAATAAAAACAGCTCCAGCTCCGTGGCTCAGTCGGTTAGCGCGCTAACCCAGCACACTGACCGAAGCCTCCCACCAATGAGGTCGCTGTGAGTTCAATCCCAGCTCATGCTGCATCCCTCTCCGGCCGTACATGGGAAGGACTGCGGATGGTCGCGGGTTTCCTCAGGACTCTGCCCGTTTCCTCCCACCATAATGTTGGCCGCCGTCGTATAAGTGAAATATTCTTGAGTGCGGCGTAAAACACCATCAAATCAAATAAATCAAAACACTTCAGATATATGGATTAACTGACCAGTAGAGAACCATGTTTGTATGTATTTCTACAGACAATACGTTGTAGAAAAACAGTAATAACCGAGTTCTGATCTCACAATGTCCCTGCCGATCGCCCCGCTATGTTGTTACATGTGGGGAAAAACAAAATGTGAAATACTGGTTTCCTGATGGTATACGATTATCGATCTCTTCGCCAAGTTTCAGTATTTTTACAGCGGGATTCGACATCTTGTCGCAAATGTGTGATATATAACCCCTGTTCTGTACCTGTCCACATTTACTTGTTTATTTATTTGATTGGTGTATGATGCCGTATTTAAGAATATTTTACGTATACGATGGTGGCCAACATTATGGTAGGATAAAACCGGGCAGAACCCAGGGCGCAAAACCATCACCATCCACACGTTGCTGGCAGACCTCTCCACGTACGGCCGAAGAGGAAACCAGCATGAATTGAACTCAAATCAACCGCATTGCTGGGAAGCTTGTAACTTGGGGGAATGTTTAATCGTCTTCTTTCGCAGTCCATTACAGTTCCTTTATGATAAGACACAACACGAGGCGTTTCCATAACTAAATATTTAAACGTATACATAAATTAAATTAATTACCCTACACTTGAACGTGTTTTGTCTCAACGCAGTGAGTGGGAAAGATAAAAGGGAAGTAGAAACACAGATTTCCATTCTCTTCTTGAATTTTTTATTTTCACAATAAATATCAGCATCAAGTGACAGACTGAAAAATCTCGTTACCACAAATACTTCGTTATGTTTCTTTTTTTTTTTTTTTGGTCTCCAGCTGTCAAATTCAATACAGTCAGCCAAAGCCTCAGCGGCTCACTTTAATGATAGCATCCTATCGCATTACTTCCGGCCAGGAAATCCACAGATGTTTCCGTGACTCAAAATACTTCCGTCCGCGCAGCAATGGTGGGTGCTGCGAATGTACTGATTTTTGTTGTGGCAGCACGAGTAAAAGTGCGAATGGTAGGGGAAATTATTACAACATATAAAATCGGAAGGTCCGTAGTAAACGTTACAACATTTAAATCCTTGATGACGTTGGTGTTGGACGCCGTTACAGCATTCAGTGTCCTGGAGGGAGTAGAACTGCTCGTTACAACAGCCGAAAGCGAACTTGTCGTCGTATTCTCCGTTGCAGCAGATTTCAATATCAGGTATGTAGTAGACATCTTTGCAGCACTGCGCATGGAGACCGGTGTCGGCATCGATTTTCGAGTAGAATTTGTTGTCGCAACATATTTCTGAGTCAGGAAGATAGTAATCTTGTCCGCAGCAGACTTTAGGGTGAGTTTTGTTGGTGTTTTGGAAGTAGACACCATCGCAGCAGATGTAAAAGTCTATCGGGATTAAAGTGTCCGCTTCGGGGCCACGGCAAACCACTGCAACAAAATACCAGGCACGTGTTAAAGTTGTTGCCATTTCAGTATAGATGTATATGTAAACAGTTTTACTCTTCGTGTTTGCTTATACATATACTTCTAGATGTAACACCTTGACAGTGTTTAATTGACTAACTTGTCTTACAGTTTTGTGTTAGTCCAATCGCAATCTCGGAAGAAGGGTACACAACGATGAGGCTGTGTGTGAGATGGATAAATTGTTATTAACATAGCATATGAATTAAGCCGAATTATGGATTTCTAAAGCCTTCTAGATATATGTAAAGGAAAGAAGGAAGTAGTCCTATGTGGACTCCTTCCACTTACCATAATTAAAACCGCCAATTACGATCACTTCGTCGTCATTAACAACTGGCTGTCCGGGCAAGTTACCTCCCTTTCCGGCCGACGCATGTTTGGGGAGCTTCACCAACACTATCGGCTCCGGTAGATCGGAACGACCTTCGCTTGCCACACGATTGTTGGCAGTTAAACGACGATTTTCCGAAGCCGTCCGTGATTCAGCCTTCCTTCCCGCGGCTGCGATGGATCTTGAATTCACCGGTCCTTCTGTTACTGGGGATGTTATTGGTTCCTGTGTTGTAGTTGTTGTTGTTGACCTGGGCTTAAACCGATCATTCCTGCTGCCTCTCGTCCCTTGGGCGGAAACGAAGTATATGCAGAGGAGCAAACAACACGCAACGAGCAACTTGTGACCCATATCTGAAAATAAAAAGAATGTCAGTTGAAAAAACATTAAAAAATCAGAGTAAAATCACTGAATCACGAGTTACTACCGGCCTAGAGGCGATTTAGATTTACAAAAAGCAAAAGGGATGCATTTTTAGGAGGACTCCGTTAAGAACGTTTTAACAGGACACAAGTGTTCATTCGTGTGTGCCATTTTGTTTCGTTTTTTTTTTCGTTTTTTTTTGAAATCTGAGCCCCTTAAATGTGTACTACTGAAATGACATCAATTTTTTCCATAAAACATGTCGTATTTTGCACTTGACACCCAACGTTCTAATGTTATAGACATTTAAATACATACATTTAAATTGTACAGGCAATGCAAGTGTTCTAATATGACGTTAGCTTGTGTTATACCTTACCCTGCTGGCAGATTGAAGTTCTGTCACGGTAATGTCTACCCTACTATACCCAAAACTTTTTCTTCTTCATCAAAATATTTAACATAAAGAAACCAATTAGATACATGTATATCTTCCTTTCGATGACAACATAGTATAATACAATCGCCAAAAGATGACTTCAGCATGCTGTGTTGCACTGATTTTGTAAAAATATCTTAGCATTACCTTTAGGTTATTCTCTTGACCAGTCCAAGGTAGCGTTGCAAGTCGCTGAAATTCTTGTACTGAGGACTCTAGTTGTTCGAACGAAGTGATCGTCTTTATATACACTTTAGCCAACGCTCCCCTCCTTCTGATTTGCTGACCAAAACTACTGTTACGCCTGCTTTTTAAGTTCCTTCATCCGTCTGATTGGTCAAATTGGACGTTCGTATGGGAGGAGAAATATCGCAATTTTTTAAATATTCAACTTTATGCTAAATCATATATGAACGCACGTGCGTAGAAAAGGGCGCGGAGCCAATCAGCATCGTTCTGTCTCGCTTGTTTCCCCAATTTTTTTTTCTGCTCCGACACACGACAAGATTTAAGCGCCACACCTTTTTTTTATTGGGTTAATTATATCTCCCAGGCTTTGGGAGTTACGCTTGAATTACAATGCAGTGATGCTGTGTGTTGCTAGGAAGGCTGCACTAAGTACATGTAACACTATGTACTTGTGTGTATTATATATATATAGCAAAATACATTTTCAGATGTTGAAATACTACTGTACAGTGCTGATATGTTAAAATTAAGTATCCTCTGTCCAGACCGCCGTTACCACAAGGGAGTAACGTCAAGTGCTTGAATCCATTCTTGGCTGTTTCGACTGCAGCCTTTATAACTCAAGAGACCTCTCAGGTACCTGTTCAAAGATTGGCGGTTTTGCCCGGGAACTTCGAGTTTCTCTAACCGTAATCCATCATCGGTTTAAGTGAAAGATTCTTGAGCAGGGTGGGAAACACCAACCAGCCAAACAAATATGAAGGAATACCCGGGAAGGAGGCTTTTTGTCCCCTTTGTTTTAAAACTATAACCGGTGTATGATAAGTAGACCAGTATTCGATATGGCGGTTGTGTAAGCACAATACATACAGTTTGCTAAGAAAACATGCTCCATTATTTTTTCCACAACAGGATTTTTAAGACAAGCTTGGGGTAAAAATTTGCCTAGCCTGATTACTCATCTGTTAAATGTAGGTCACAGAAGTGCACTAAATCAAGGACCAAGGTTGTATCCATTTATTTAAAGTTTCACGACACTGATTCTCATTATTTTACACGTACAGGAACAAATGATGTATTTCACGAATGACTCCACTAAGCGGTGTTCTACTCTCAGTGCAAAAGGTATTTCAGTGCTTTCATGTTTTGGCAGCCGCGACACGAACCCATCTTGCCAGTCTAACATGTATATAACATCAGGAAAATACGTGATAAATGATTCTTTTAAGTCTATAAAACGGTTAACACTAAAATTTTAATTTGTAGGCTGGTACACGCACAAATCCACTTGACTCGGGCCTGGTCGTTGACAGTATCGCGCAAACGATGTCAACAAGCACGAGCAATCACACTGACAACGCTAGTAGCTGTTTCCGTCCAGTTACTTTTGTGAGTGTATTATGACTCTCAAGTAAGGGAGTGCGAGTTTATTCTTGGGATAGCAGATACTTCTTCTCCTTCGGATAATGTTGTTTCGTAATTATCTATAACATACAGATATTGTAGTTATCTATATAGAATTGAGTGATATATTCCTGTTCCGTGGTTGTTCATAGTTTTCAGATACTGTCCATAATTACGAAACAAGAAATGTTGAGATTACATTACATCGCTCTTTCTTCTCCTCACACCTATCGTTTCGCGTCCTGAGTATTATTGGAGCACGTCTTTGGAATAATTTGCCGAGAGACCTACAAAACATCACATACCCAATACCTCTGTTTCAGTTGAGACCGAACAGATATATTCAGATAACATCAACACCGCTCTTCTTTTTAAAGTTGATTAGCCCTAAGCAAAAACTATGACCTATCTTAGACCTCAAATAGGTTTTCTTTGCCTCTGTTCTTTCCGTCACCGAATTTTATGTATATTTGTCGCTCATTACCGTGTGAGTATTCATTATTTTTTACACACTTATATGAAATAATTTGTTTCACCAAATATGATATATGCGGGATAAAACAAACTCCCTGGAGTTTTCGTTAATCCTATATTAGTGTAGGCATAACATTAGTTCTATGTTACGTAAGTACTTGTATGTACTGGTGAATGAAATTAATCGAAATGAAATTGTTATTGTTCATAAGTTTGTATAATGTCTTGCGCATGTGTATCTGTCATGTCTGTAACGGCGGAAGTGTTACTTCGCATATACCCTCCTTCTGATATTCCAAGTACATTTCTTTGTCTTTTGGCCACAGTGATATCCAATCGAACAGTTTCGTGTTAGATCTCTTTAATCTTTAATATATATCATGTGACCTATCACAAATGGTAGGCAGCTGTATATTCCATACAGTTACTAAATGTATAACATGGACACCAGGAAAGAGTTCACAAAAAGTTATGCAGAATAAGCGAACAGTATAGAAAATTTTGGGGATCGGCATTGGTGACCTGAGAAATATCTTGAAAGAAAGGTGTTGTGATTTGTGCGCGCGGAATACTGCAACTCGCATAATCACAGTAGGCCTATTGTAATATATGTAATGATTGTCGTAGTCATACACACACCAAAGTCATAGCCTAAAACGGAAAGAACACACAGAAGTAAAGTTATGGGTATTGAAACGACCATTAAAAATCTAAAAATACCTTCACTGATTTTTTTAAAAAAATTTTTTTAACTAACCTAAACGCAATCAAAAGTTTCGGTTGTATGAGAGAATTCATGGACCATGTTGAACAGGCTATACCACAGTGACGCCCTACTTTCCCCTTAGCTGCTAAACAGCCTTCGTTTGTTATATTTACATGTTAAATTCAAATAAAGCTATTGTGTTGTATGTCAATTCATGTGGAGCGCTGACATATAAAAATTAGAGGCTGTATACCAGCTAACAGGAAAGCGTGACTGTTCAATATGCCCTAAAACGTCCAAATAGATTCAAAACATTGGACTGCGTTTAATCTGGCGGGAAAAAAAAACGAAAAAAACTAATCAGTCTTTTAAGATACAGTTTTCAATGGTCTTGTCACTCACCATAAGTTTATTTCTGTGTGGTGTTTAACATTAAAGTTATAATTTTAACACCTAGTGGTGGCTGTTGTAATTGTATTTGTGCATGCGTTCGACGTTGTAAAGTTAAAAGGATCGTCAGCTCCTTTTGTTCTTTTGATTTTGCTACAGACCTCGTGTTCGATGGTTTGTAACAGCATTGTTACAAGCAAGCCACTCGACACCTTGTGGATCTTCTCGTACGTCATAAGCAAATCAACAAGTTAACAGAACTCTCTACTATATATGAATCATCTGTGAGACTTCAGATATACACGTTTTCTCAATATCATAAAGTCTGGATCACAGAAGGCTCTGTGATATGTTAACCCTCGCAGACGACTCATAGGATCGTAGGAGGTTTTGCTGCACTTCAAAGAGAACCTCGTTTCGTTTCGAGGAAGTTCTGTGGTTTGCTCTCTATACCGGAAGATGAATCCTCAGGGGGTTTCTTTTTTTCTTTCTCTTCAGGGATCATACAAACCAATCTATGCGCCATGAACTAACTGGCTTCAAAACACTACAGATGTGTGAATGAACTGACCAGTAGAACCATATTTGTATGTATTTCTACAAACTATACAAATTTTTTTTTTGGATATGTCACAGGCACAGCGAAAGAAATGTACTTTCTTTGTGTTAAGTGTAAATTGTAATTCCAAACCGTGTTCTAGGATCAGAAATTCATGTAGAAAGTCAAGGTCTGGTTTTGGCGTAATTTTTGATTTGTTAAACAAGCTGTTTTTTAACCGACAGGATGCAAGTGGTATGCCTGCAAATGCGGTGTTAGATTGGTAATTCCTATATTCCTAAGCTCTGAAGTTCGCAGATTCTTCTCGCGGAGAACTAAGTGATGGCTAAATATATATAAGTGCTTCAGGGATCATATAAACCAATCTATGCGCCATGAACTAACTGGCTTCAAAACATTACAGATGTGTGAATGAACTGACCAGTAGAGAACCATGTTTGTATGTATTTCTACAAACAATACGTTGTGAACAGTAATAACCGAGATCTGATCTCACAATGTCCCTGTCGATCGACCCTCTATGTTGTTACATGTGGGGAAAAACAAAATGTAAAAAAACTAAATCAAGGACTACCGTAGAGAAAATCAGATGGCAATGAAATCGCAATTAAGATCAACATCTGATTTACAACACTATATAAACTACAATGCTACGCGATTTCAATGCTGACCTTATTCATTCTCCAAGAGCGTTCATTGTGTCTCATCGTCATCATTGAAATGTGTTGACTGATTCTCCTTTCATGAATCCGCCCTAATGTTTTAATTGTATATATTTTCTTCGTTCTTTGGTCGTTTTTGTCATTTGTTGTTTTGGAAACTGGTTTTCTGATTATTGACCTATAAGGCCCATATTGGTTTCCTGGTGGTATACGATTATCGGGCTATTCGCCAAGTTTCAGTATTTTTACAGCAGGATTCGACATCTTGTCGCAAATGTGTGGTATATAGCCCCTGCGCTGTACCTGTCCACATTTACTTGTTTATTTATTTGATTGGTGTATGCTGCCGTATTTAAGAATATTTTACGTATACGATGGCGGCCAGCATTATGGTGGGAGAAAACCGGTCAGAACCACGACCATCCACACTTTGCTGGCAGACCTCTCCACGTCCGGTCGAAGCGGAAACCAGCATGAGTTGAACTTGAATTCACATCGACCGCATTTCTGGGAAGCTTCTCCATCATTAACATGCCCACATGTAACTTGGGCGGATGTTTAGTCGTCTTCTTTCGCAGTCCATTACAGTTCCTTTATGATAAGACACAACACGAGGCGTTTCCATAACTAAATATTTAAACGTATACATAAATTAAATTAATTACACACGGAGTGAAGAGATACGTCATCAGGCTAATTTGGCCTGACGCAGTGCGTGGGAAAGATAAAAGGGAAGTAGAAACACAGATTTCCATTCTCTTCTTATTTTTTTATTTTCACAATAAATATCAGCATCAAGTGACAGACTGAAACGTCTCGTTACCACAAATACTTCGTTATTTTATTTTATTTTTTTTTTTGGTCTCCAACTGTCAAATTCAATAGTCAGCCAAAGCTGCCTCAGCGGCTCACTTTAATGATAGCATCCTATCGCATTACTTCCGGCCAGGAAATCCACAGATGTTTCCGTGACTCAAAACACTTCCGTCCGCGCAGCAATGGTGGGTGCTGCGAATGTACTGATTTTTGTTGTGGCAGCACGAGTAAAAGTGCGAATGGTATGGGAAATCATTACAACATATAAAATCGGAAGGTCCGTAGTAAACGTTACAACATTTAAAACCTGGTTGACGTTGGTGTTGGACGCCGTTACAGCATTCAGTGTCCTGGAGGGAGTAGAACTGCTCGTTACAACAGCCGAAAGCGAACTTGTCGTCGTATTCTCCATTGCAGCAGATTTCAATATCAGGTATGTAGTAGACATCTTTGCAGCACTGCGCATGGAGACCGGTGTCGGCGTCGATTTTCGAGTAGAATTTGTTGTCGCAGCATATTTCTGAGTCAGGAAGATAGTAATCTTGTCCGCAGCAGACTTTAGGGTGAGTTTTGTTGGTGTTTTGGAAGTAGACACCATCGCAGCAGATGTAAAAGTCTATCGGGATTAAAGTGTCCGCTTCGGGGCCACGGCAAACCACTGCAACAAAATACCAGGCACGTGTAAAAGTTGTTACCATTTCAGTATAGATGTATATGTAAACAGTTTTACTCTTCGTGTTTGCTTATACATAGACTTCTAGATGTAACACCTTGACAGTGTTTAATTGACTAACTTGTCTTACAGTTTTTGTGTTAGTCCAATCGCAATCTCGGAAGAAAGGTACACAACGATGAGGCTGTGTGTGAGATAGATAAATTGTTATTAACATGGTGTTAAACAACAGTCACATGAATTAAGCCGAATTATGGATTTCTAAAGCCTTCCAGATACATGTAAAGGAAAGAAGGAAGTAGTCCTATGTGGGCTCCTTCCACTTACCATAATTAAAACCGCCAATTACGATCACTTCGTCGTCATTAACAACTGGCTGTCCGGGCAAGTTACCTCCCTTTCCGGCCGACGCATGTTTGGGGAGCTTCACCAACACTATCGGCTCCGGTAGATCGGAACGACCTTCGCTTGCCACACGATTGTTGGCTGTTAAACGACGATTTTCCGAAGCCGTCCGTGATTCAGCCTTCCTTCCCGCGGCTGCGATGGATCTTGAATTCACCGGTCCTTCTGTTACTGGGGATGTTATTGGTTCCTGTGTTGTAGTTGTTGTTGTTGATCTGGGCTTAAACCGATCATTCCTGCTGCCTCTCGTCCCTTGGGCGGAAACGAAGTATATGCAGAGGAGCAAACAACACGCAACCAGCAACTTGTGACCCATATCTGAAATAAAAAGAATGTCAGTTGAATATATATTCATGAAGACACCTACATGGCCAATGAAAGAGAACATCAAAAAAGCACATTAAAATCACTGTATCACGAGTTACTATAGGTCTAAAGAGCCTAGAGAGCTTTAAAGAAAGCAAAAGGAAAGCCAAAAGTGCTTGCCAGAGCTGTCAGTAAAGAACGTTTTAACCGTGTGCAATTGTTTATTCGTTTTTCCTATTTTTCGTTAATCTGATCCCTCTCGTAGCGCGAAACTCGCTGAAATTGCGTCAATTTATACGATAGAATATCTCGTACTCTGCAGTCGATGTGGAAGTGTGTTGTACCTTCACTTTTGGACAAGCTCAATGTCTGAAACCTTCATTTATACCACGCCTAACTTAAAACGCTGTCTTCAACCACACGAAGAGTTGACATAAATAAAGGAATTATACATATCTTCCTGTGCGATGGCGACATGGTATATTACAAGATAAAAAAAAAAGATGACTTTAGTATGCTGTGTCGCACTGATTTTGTAACAATATCTTAACATTACCTCCTGGTTATTTTCCTGACCAGTCCAAGGTAGCGTGGAAAGTCGGTGTAATTCTTACGTTGAAGACTGTGATTGTCTAAACTCGGAGAAGTGATCGCCCTTATATACAGTTCGGCGAACGCCTTTCTCATTCTGATTCGCTCACGTAAACTATATTTTCGCTTTTTGGCCATTCAGTTCCGTAATCTTTTTGATTGGTTAAAGTCAATGATGGGAGGATGAGATAAGTAATGCTAGCCATGGCGTGTCCATGCGAACAGGTATTTTTTAAAGTACATACCATATATGGATGCATATGCGTGGGATATCTGCTTCCTGATTGGGTTAAACATGGCACACGACGAGATTTAAACGTCACGTATTTTTTTCATAGAATTAATTACTTCTCCTCGCCATGGGCCGTTGCGCATGGTTGCCAGTGACGCGAGGCTGGCACGTAAAATGTAACACCTGTGTCACGGCGGCACTGATACACACACTTTCTTATTATGATCAAGCGTAACTATGTATATTTTAACACAGGATTATGAGTATTCGAGGCTTTTATGATAAATATTTATTTAATTTGGCTGTATATTGACAATTTGCCTTGTACGCCACCAAGCTCTATATGATTAAGGTCGAGAGTTGCGAAAATGTTCTCAATACGGCCATAAGAACCATTCAAATATTTAAATAGTAAAATAAATAAAAAAATGTATTTATGGTAGAGTGGAGTAAAAACGATAAGAAATAGATGGCACAAGCCAGCAGGGGTGTGCCAATTCGAAACAGGTATGGGAATGTAAACACTGGTGTACAGTTAGCGCAAAGCATACATTGTACTGCACCTTTCAGTCCGTACAACAGGATCTTAAATCTAGCCTCAGGTAAGATTTTTGCCTAACCCGACCACACACCTGTTAATTGTCCTGAGATCAGAGAGGTACACTCTCCCAAAGTTCATGGTTAACTGAATAATCTCACAAGGCCTATGATGCATGATAGTGGTTTTGTTTTTGTTTTAAACATGAATGTACTTTATACATAACAAAAGAGTATATGTTTTTCGTCTTCATACATTGCCACTTGCATGAATTTGTATATATAGAGCTCTAACGACATCTTAATAAGTGTGGAATACACATATGACAAATCCAGTAAGTTGTATACATGGCTTAAATCCATGTATACATATGACAAATCCAGTAAGTTGTATACATGGCTTAAATCCATGTAACTGCTAACAGAGCAGTTAAATGTAATAAAGGCATGATGGTTCGTGACCATAATAAAAATGCTAAACATATGCTGGCGGGATTCAATTGACAGTGTTTGTGTAAAGTTGTATTTGTCCATAAATCATGACACTATCAAACTTGCCCGCAGGCTCAGCTCGGTTTCCTCTCACCATAAGGCTGTCCACCGTCGTTTAAGTGAAATATTCTTGAGTACGGCGTAAAAAACCAATCAAGTAAATAAACAAACAAAATACCAGACTAGAGGAGTACTTTTATTTCATAGTTTTCAGTTTTCAGTTCAGTTTTTTTTAGTTAAATATTGCTGTTGTATATTTTGTGTAATTTTGTAATTCTATATTCTGAGATTCTAATTTTTTAACTAGGTCGGTTTGGCATTGCAACAACAAATCCTATTTTCCTTACCAAAACTACATCGTAGTGAGTAAACCTGGAACAGCGACGACAGTGAACTAGTTGGTGAAATGCCACTCGTAAATGGCCACAACTGGCCTCATGTCATTTTAGTCAAGCCGTTCGTCTAAATGGATAAATGAGGGCAACTTACACCGCCCATATCACCGTGGTTTAAGCAGAATTGGGTAAAGAATGCAAATGAATTACAATTTTTTGTAATTCTGTAGGCTGATCTGTAGGCTGGTTCAAAATGCTTTCTTGTCATCACATTTTGTGTAAACAACCACATGTGAAGGGACTTGGTCTTAGGAAGGCTTTGTCCACCAGTAGGACCCTGAGTTAATATGTATAAGTATGTATTTTTAAAAACTGCAGCATATTTAGCGAAAAATCCAAACACAGCTCGGACAATGTGGTTGTTGGTAAATGGTTTTTGGTCGTCTTAGGTCTGTTGGCGTTACACTACAAGGTTTGATCGCTTTGTTTTGTCTCACGGAAAACATGTATGAACAGTCAAAATGTGATTTCTGTACCTGTCGAACTGAACGAATTCCGTATATCAGCTTATAATTAGCATATAACTTATGCTAATTTTCACGTGGCACTCGAAACTGAGAGATTAGTGCAAGGAAAGAGAACTGGCCGGCCAGGAGTCATTATAATGTGACTGGGCGGGGTGTCACGTCTGGTGCCTCGGGCAGGATGCTTTGGCGGTATGGGCTCGTCCTGCCACACGGAAACGCCACATATCTACATTCTGTGGACTCTTCTTCGTCGTGTGCATATGACTGAAAAATTGTTGAGTACGACATAAAACCCCCGAATACATACAGACATATTTTTCATGACCTCCTCATTTGCTTACATCGACTGGATTATAATGTGACAATAAATGTGGCACTCTACTCATATTCTAAAGGAAAGCCGTGACATAAACCTTCCTGTTGACAATTTTAGGTACCGGTAGTTACGAAGGTGATGTGCTTGTATGTGGCGATGTAGTTGTATGCGGAGATCTGATTGTATGCGACGATGAGGTTGTATGTGGCGATGTGGTTGTAGCTATGACGGCAATGTGGTTGTACCAGAGATTACAAACGTAAACAAATCGTTTCCTCCACCCTTGTCCATGAAACTGACAGACATGATATACGTGCCAAAATCTTGCCGTTAAATAAATGAACTAAATAAAAATGCGATTGTGAATTCTGCTATCGTCTTTTTAACACTCCATGGACTGATGATTTCAGCTGTAATTGTCTATGTGCACAGAGATTGCTACTGTGAAGAAATAAAATAATTTATGACAATCTAGGCCTATTTAGGCATACTTATAAAACAGTGGTTTATGTCCTGGCGTGGCTGCTTTTATTACTATCACGGCGTTTGTTGGGTTGTAACAGAAGCGTGACAAGGAAAAGCTGAGTCACGTGCCTAATGATTTGTAACATTGGTGTCAAAAGAACATGATTCATTATGTTTAATGTGACAAACTGTACTTGGTTCTGACCACTTTTTCAAAGCTTTTAACTTAAATGTAAACTTAAACGACGTTATAAATGAACATTTTAGCGCCTAAAATGTATCAACAGTCCGTATTTTCTTTAGCAGATCGTGACTTCAAGCACGGTAGCACAAGCATGTAAGTCCTATGTATGGACACACCCATTTGCAGTGGGCAAGAAAACACGACGTTGCACGCGATGAACAGGTAAGAAAATTTCCATGATTACTCACCGAATTCAAATTTGATGAGACATACAGAACTAGATGGAACTCAGAATTAAGATGGATACTTAACTGACTTTACCGGGTAAAACTTCCAAACTAATCGTCACTAATCATACACGGTTGTCGAAAATAAACTTGACCTAAAGTCGTTTTCCTCGAATTTCATTTTTCTTTAAAAAAAAATAGCACTGCGGTAATTTATAACAGTACAAACACAGAACATAAAGTCCGTGCTTCGTGTAAGTCACGTTTTTCCTAAAACCTCTCCTGAAAGACGTCGTCTCTGTCATAACGCCATAAGGCCGAATGATTTTTGGAGAAAAGTTGCGTCGAAATCAACATTCTTATAACAGCCGTCAACAAACACGGGCGTTCCGGGTCTATAACAGACTACAGCTTAGAGAGTAAAACTAGAGTAGCGACGAGTGTGATTACCCCACTTAAGGTTTTACTAACCGCTCACATAAGTGTTTAGGTAACTACGTAAAGGCCCCCTAGCACCATGGCTTAAGCAGAATTAGGTAAAAATCATTGCAGTGACGTTCATTGTAATATACTGGACGTCAGTGGTCCAGGTTTACTAAATACTCTGTGTTTTGATTACATTCAATACATGTACACAAACGCGTGAAAGTAATCCAAAGAAATGTACCATGACATTGAAAGGTAATCAAATATTGTATTCAGCATGGAATGTTATTGATTTATTTGGTCGTTGTTTAATTATTGCAGCATGATATTTTGGATAAATATACATATAACATACTGACACTGTGCTTGTAAAATTGTGTGCATCCCTCGAAATAATTTTATCTATCGATGTAAAGTTAATGGAAATCAGCCAGATTTGTTTCATTTAGTTCTTCGTGTGTACAATATTGTAGTCTCATCAACAAATCCGGGCTACATTCTTTCGAACTCCCGGATGTTTTCCGTGGTATCCAAAGAATGGGGATATATGGAGATGTATATTATCCAATCAGAAAGCCATGATTTATTCACCTCTGACTGCCTTAATACCTGTACGATGCATCACGCATCTAACGTATAAATAATATCTTAGTACTTTCCCGAAGGCTATAAATGTTCTAAATAGACCCGATGGTACCCGTGAGAAAATGAGCCGCACAACAGTTTATGTCACATACTGTCTGGTTGTGTGTTTACACTAAAGGTTACCCTTCTGGGTTAAGGACAACAATTTCTAACAAGGAACACCACGGTTATAGTTTTTTTTTTTACCATGACCTCTCAATGTTCACGCTTGAGTGCACTTTTCGACAAGGTACAGTATGAAAGCAATGGCCTCGTCTGTTCACAAAGAACACGTATCATTAACGTCATAACTCGTTTCTTTAAAACATCACAACAAATAGAGACAAAAATGTCACGCATGAACGATTCAGCTCTACTGACGTGAGTAGGGTTAACATGGCCTACATGTACGTACTTTGTCACCTCGCTTCGCTCTCTGGCGACCTTAATCATGTCATTCCATTGTTATCTCATATCATGCGGCTTACGCTCTTTAACAAGTCGTTAGCAGACGTTTTACTGCCTTCAATCGAAAATGTTAAACTGTTAATTTCTATAAAATTTGAAAAAGTTAGGTCGCCTAATGATTATTTGCAATTTGGATCATGGTGATAGTTTACAAGTTTTTCTATCATTCACAAGATAGAACAAACAAACAGGTGTCAACTTTTGTATGCTAAATTTTCGAAACATTTTGCATATTGTTAATTTTCTAACACTGTAGACAGCAATGAGGTGACATTGTGCATTAGCCCTTCACCCACCGCCCCTACCAAATTGTTGGGTTTGGCATTACTAAAGACATAAGCATGTGTACAACTTGAGTTTCCAAAGGGTACGTAACTGTTAGAGGTGATATTGAATATTGTCACAGTTGTGTTTAATAATCTCAGATATCACGTAAATATTATTCTTGTTATGATACATATCACATATATCTGAAAAAGTTGATGGAGAAGACACATGTAACAACATATAAACCATCGATCGACACAAGCAAAACAATTTAGCAAATAAATAAATAATAATAACAGTGACTGTTCGTGGTGCCTTATGTGCTGCCAGTGAACGATCGATCACTTGTCTTCCAGCAGTGTGGCCGCATACCAGTAGGTCACATGTGGAAAAGTTTATCAGTATTTTGACGCAGGCCGCAGGCTTCTTCCAGTCATAAACGGAACAAAATCGTACACGTGTATACATGTAAGTGATGAGTTCTTGTGTATGGCTTTCCTCAAAGAAAAAATTATTACCACGAAAATGTATTATGGAAACGCATATGGACTTTGTCAAAAAAAGCAATAATCCAGGAAATTCTTGATTTATTATTTAATAAAGTTCTGGATATTCTATGAAGAGAAATGAGGCAACCCTCGACTTTGACTGAGGTTATGTGTCTGACGATATAGCATTCATAATCTCGTTATCTCATTTAGAACTCCCACATGATGGTGCTTTTTAGCTGCTCTCTTGAATACAAGCCCGTTGAACTATAGCAAACGATAATTTGTGAAGCTTTCAAATATTTGTCTGACTTGGAAATGCTTAGTGAATATGGACCAAAGGTAACTAAGCCAGAAGTTCGCAAAGATATCAATTTATTTCAAGAGCAAATTTATTTTCCCCGAGTTCTGCCTTGTTTCATCCCACCATAATGCTGGTCGTCGTCGCATAAGTGAAATATTCTAGAGTGCGTAGTAAAACACCAATGGAATAAATAAATACAAGCAACCTGATGAACTGTTGAGAGCCATATTTTTTTATGCTTTCAAATATTTATGTAACTTGTTTGTGAACCCAGATTGAACTAAATTAAAAGTTCGCATACATGTCAATGCATTTCAGAAGTAAGTATCTGCACTTAGTATCACATTCAGGAGTGTTCAATGCTATTGTTGTGAGTAAATTATTAGTTCTCATCAACGTACTGAACAGGATGTTAGGCCATTACGTTAAGGCATCTCGTCATAAAAAAAGAAACGCTACGCTCCTAAGTAATTACGTCGAGCAGTGGATTGTAAATGTAACCCTGAGGCAAACCGCAGTATACACCCACAAGTAACTCTGTTTTGGGTTACTATGCTGATTGGGTGAGGAAAGTGGGAGGAAAGTTGTCGTTGAAATAAATAGCTCCCAACACTTTCTGTTGAATGGATTAGCGAATAACAAAACGAACTCCAATGAGGCTTTTGTTATAATTGTCTGAATAAAGAATACGTGTAATACATTTGCTTGAAAGAGATTTGGTATTACATTTAATCTCTCTATATGGCGGCTGCTGGTATCGTTTTGATAATGTACAAGCTGAGCCCGTCAACATTTGTTTGGAATTTCAAACTCGAAACAACATAGTTTTAAGTTTATCTTGCTGAGCAGTTTTCAGCGGTCATTCAAATTATCTTCCAATACACATCATCTCAGTTCAAGTGCTTAGAGGGAGAATGTGTTTTGGTGAGTGTCTAAGAAGTGATCTCTGAACCCACTGGTTAATGCATTACCCATAGCATATTAGACTATCATCGATTTGGCGAAATGAGCGAAATAGGACAACATTTGCGATATGACACACTTTTGTGACGCATTTTAGCACACGCGACTCACAAAGCGCACTTGTTGACCTTCAGAGGAAATAAATTACAGTTCCGATGGACAAGGCTCCTAAAGATATTATCTTTGTATGCAAGAATTATTACTATCAACTTCTTGTACAGCAGTTGAATAAAGCTACCACAGTTGCCTCTTTATTCACGTATTCTTTTGCGACATATACCCTGAAGAATCTCTTTAAAAAGCACCAGGACTTTCTAAAAAGAAAGGCGATGTATGAACCTTCCCGCCATACAGATATACCACAACCGTAATGGATTCCCAAAATGCATAAAACCACATATATATATATATATATATATATATATAGCTCGCTTTATTGCGGGATCAGGAAGCTGCATCACGAAGTTTGTATCTCACATACCATTTAAGGACATTTCTACTCCGGATTTCTCTGCTCTGTATATACTACTATACCTCACAGAGATTTAACGGATAGAATTTCGTCATTAATTGTTTGGGCCTTTAACAAAACCGCTCACCTCTACGTCAATGTCCGTGGCAACAAAGCCTTCTTCATTTCCACTACATACAAGGGTTGACTCGTTGTTTATTGAATTACTTGAATTTCTCATTAATAATATCTAATATTTAAAAATTTGGGAAGCCATTTATCAACACTTGTGCCCGTTGTCATAAAACTGTAACGATAGTTAGGTCTTACCTGGACAACAGGGGTTTCCTGTCACGCCAACTTCACGACAAGAAGGATAGTGCCGAGTTTGATATTGTGAATTATCGATACTTCATGCATTTGGATAGCACTTTACGGAATGATCCTGCATAAGGTTATACATACCTCGCCTTGTAGCTTTTATTAGATCCTCTGTGACATGCTTTCAATCAACGTCACAAGTTATCCTTGCACAAACTAATGGTCACTGATATTGCATCAAACGCCTTCACTCTGTTTCTTAAATTTTACGATGCGTACACCCCTTTTGTAAGCAAATATGGAGGAGGGAACTGTGCTTCATTGCTATGTTTAATTGAACTCAACCTAGCACTAGGGCCCGTAAACCTGTGTTCACTGTGGTTGACTATGATCGTTACGTTGATATGCGAACACGCAGCACAATGACCCGAAGCTTCCCACGAATGCTGTCGCTGAGTTCAAGCCCAGCTCATGTTGGCTTCCTCTCGGACCGAACGTGGGAAGGTCTGCAAGCAACCTGCGGATAGTCGTGGGTTTCCCCCGGGCTCTGCCCGATTTCCTCCCACCATAATGCTGGTCGCCGTCGTATAAGTGAAATATTCTTGAGTACGACGTAAAACACCAATCAAATAAATAAATAAATAAATTGACACGCGAACAGTTTCAATCAAAACGAGACATATGTTTCATTGTTGATAGCCGGTACCATACATACTGAAATGATACACGATTTGGATACTGATTTCGTTCATCCGACTAGAACATCGATTGCGTTTTTTCGTAGTCATTGGAAACTCACTGATTCTCTTTGTATGAATCCGCCTTAATTTCTTTATTTCATATCTTTGGTTTCGTGCTTGTGAAGATATGTTAAACGTTTGACAGCACAACGTTTTGAAAAATTCTAGACAAATGATGTCAAGTATATTGCATTTAATATCATTGCAATGGAAATTTTGTAAAACCCCTTCCGGCCTTTAACAAAGGGGTCCACAGCCGAGTGCTCCTTTGTTCTTTCTTGCATTACATCACAATTCTAGATGCATGTGTGCTCAAAACTTAGGTAATACACAAAGACTGCAGCTTCAAGGCATAAAGCGATACATTTAGATCCTGCTGTGTATAGCCCGTTGGTGCCAGGGGGCATGTCAGTTGTTACTTCTAAAACACTTACATGAACAACTTGTTTAAGTGGCATTTAGAAGTTTGGATGAAAGTACACTGGAACATGTCTTTCTTATGGATATACAACTTCTTGGTTTATTATCACGACGTTTCGATGTAGATACTAACATCGTTATCAAGTTCAAATAAAACCATGGCTGAGGTAAATTGACGTTAGGCCGGATTTCATTGGTAACATGTGATCATATGTCAACCATGACACCGTCGTCAACGCTGTATTTTTGCTTTCTCTGCTGTGTACTGTTGTCTGACTTTTGTGTATTATTTACCTGACGTCTGGTGAAATAATGTCGGTTTCCACGTCTGGGTTACACGTATGTGCACACCATGTTGGCGAAAGACAAGCAGCTTTTAGGGAAAGACAAGTAGCCTTCGCGAACCGTGCCCCGAGTGTCAGTGTCAACTCGCTGTCACCAAATTTCCACGACTATCCGTACAAATTCCCTGTCCCAAAGGGAAGTTACTCTAACTGGGGAATAGTGATTCGTGGAGATAGGTATATAAAATTCATTTCTGTGAAAACCGGTTCTGCAGAAATGAATGCTCACCCTACTTTTCCTTAAAATGAAACATCTGTGGTTATTACAAACTGAAATTTTGATACATTTCATCAGTAGAAGTGAAGTCATGTAAGAACTGTCATCGCATTAGTACATGCACCCACTAATTGTTCCAAAACATGACATTTTTTAAAATTCTTATACAAAGACAGCACCTTCAAACAAATTGTATAACACATAATAGGCAGCTCAACTTTTATACATATTTTAATCCATGCTAACAGCAAATATAATGCTTTTTGATCATTTTGCATGTGGAAGATTGACATTAGATAAATGCGCATTGTCAAAGAAAGTCTAACATGAAAGCAGTGCAGAAAAATGGAGTGAAATGACTGCTTATGCCGTTAAACATACACACTAAAACAGTTCTGGTCTATTCACGAAAACAGTGTAAGGTCATTTTCACACATTTACAACTGGGCCTGAACACAATAAAAGCGACACGGCAGAACTGGGTCTGTTTCCTATTGGTTCCACGAGTGCATTGATTTTCTTTATTATTTATCTGGTAAATTTGTCAACTTCAACCCCCAAAATATATATGCCCAAAGTTTCGCATGGTGATATGCCATACCACCGCACACAGCCTGGACTTTTCTCTATATCAAACCAAGATACCAACATAGCTTGACCACCATTTTTCAGCTGTTGCTCCTGGAAGCGAGGTCATAGCAATTTGTCACCTGTATAGCCCCCACTGGGGTGGATAGTGTGGCAAATAGTTTTCAGTTGTATCCAAAGCAGATAAAATTATGGTATATTTCAACTAGGTGTAAAATGAAAGCATAGAAATTTATAATGTGTCAACAACCTAGACTCTCTGTGTGGCAATATTATCCCATCGATGCTCCGGCATTTATCAATTCGGAGCCAAATCTTGAACCCAACTAGTTATACTTGTATCCTGAAGGGGAGACAACACTTACCAGCATGTGCTTTCGTGTAGTTTCACCAGGTTGTGCATTTATGTACAGTTTTCTTAATCATGATACGCTATGAGCACAATATTCATAGGACACATAATCTAGGGTAGATAATTTAATATAAAGCACCATGGCAAGGAGAGTAAACCAAAGCGCGGTCTTTTGTCAATTTACCTTAGTTAGGGTTTTATCCTAAGTGTTCATACATATTTGCATAAACTATGGCAAATTACACGCCCGCTAGCACCATGACTCAAGCAGTGCCAATGAAAGAAATTCGGTGACTTTCTTTTTTAGCGTTACTGATATATAATCGCTCAAACATACATTTTGAGCATTTTTGCAGACAAAAACAAAAAAAAAAAAAAAACAATATGGATAATTTCGCGGTTGCTGCCCATCGTCATACTTCAGATGTTTTCGGTTATATATTGGCGGCTGCTGATATATAATAAGGACCCAGGCGTCGAAAACGATAATAGTATAACAGCGGTCAACCAAAATGTGTACTACCGGTCAATTATTGCCAGGCCACTTTCTAAAACGGCAAATTACACAAACCACAAACGGAAAAATTAAATATATGAAAAATATTTAAAAAAATTAGGACGGATTCATACAAAGAGAAGCAGTCAACAGTTTTCAATGATGACGAAAAGAGTCAATGAATGTTCTCGGAGAATGAATAAAATCAGTTTTCAAATCGCCTACCAGTTTAGTATAAGTGATGTCGATAATCCAATATGTATCTCAGTGGCGCTTTGATTGAGACACCGGATTCTCCTGAGTAAGCTACTAACGAAGATATCTTTGCGTATGACGTGGACATTTGTATGTAATACTGGTCGAAGGTGAATAATCTTCAGCGACAGTAACACATGAAACTGGAGACATCTAATTATACCGCCCTGTCCGAGCCTACATGTATGATTAACCGCACCCCAAAGATCACGAAGTTAAACTTATGTCAAACATTGTCTTATCTTGTTGTATTATTTATGAACTTTGACAACTCTTGACATGAAAAATAAAAATTCGTTGGGTAAGTCACAGTTTTCATGTGGTAAACTGGCTCGAACTTAAGACTAAGTGTGACTTGAGTGTAAGAAGGCTTTGTGATCCTGGGGCCTGGGCCCGGTTCATGAAGCGTACGTAGTGCTAAGTAGCACTTAGCTAAGTGCACTTCATATCTCTACAGCATACGTTGTCATGGCAGTTAAGGGAATACTTAGCTAAGTGTGCTTCATGAAACTGGGGCCTGCTCGCTTAGCATTGTTTTCATTTTAATGTTTAATACATGTGATAATACCACAGCATGTTTAGCAGTTCAGTTATTCTAAACCGGTAACATGAAACAAATCGCAATAACCATCAACTGACTTGAATGTCTATGTCTTGAGTCTTTTAAAGCGTTGAGTGGATCGAATGCTCACTTATGTTATGCTCAGTATAAGGAACAATCCCCTTTTGGGTATATTAATGGAATATGAATGTCGGATGTGACACCTATATACAGTCTTAAATATATCCAGGAAATTGCCAATTTAAGGGATGACACAGCAATTTGTATAGTTGCCATTTGGGATCTCTAAATAAACCAGCATACATCCCTACAACGCATACACATCGGTGATTTTAAAGTTTCACTTACCCAGCAAGTAAGAGTTTTTAACAACGCACGTTTTGTGAGTAAATGAGTCAATAACCAATCGGTGGACCAAGTCATAAAGAATGAATGATTCATATTAGTCAGTTGTATGCAAAACATTGGTTACACAGGAGTAATTCGCCATCCACCGGATACAAGGAGGACGTAAAACCATTTTATTACACAAGACCAACAATTTATTTGGCACAAACATCTTTGTAATAAATGGACATAAATAAAACACATACCACATAAGTACACGTCTGTTATTCACCCTGACAGCACCAACAATAACTTGTAATAATCTCATTGTAATAAAGGACACTAATGCATAAAAGTAATTTTTTTACCTATCATCTCGAGTTACAGTATTGAAAGGCTAACTTAGAGTGACACCAGGAGTGGTTTTGATTCCAGATTGTGGAATAACATGTTTAATCAATTATTGAGCTATGACGGGCAAAATGTTCAATTTGTTTAACTGCTTATACCCGTGCACCACGTCGTTGGTTGGATGACCGAAAAATTAAAAAGGATAAAAACCGCCGCCGCATGGGTTACCCTTTGTTCGCTTCACAATGAAAGCTCCAGGGCAACATACTTGCACACCTGGATTGAATTCAGACAAGCCACAGCAATGTCCTTTTTGCACAACCTTCCTCCCGCAGCAAACAGAATCCCTTGTGTCATAGGCCACCCCGTCACAACAGTCCGTATAATCCTTCGGACTGACGACTTGTTGATTGCAGCACTTTTCAGAATTTGGATCGTAGGCATTGTCATTACAACATTTGCCCGTACTTACTTTTTGCCCACAGCAGGTGTGTGTGTTAGTGTAGTATTTCTGTCCGTAGCAACAATCTTCGCCATTCGCCTTGTTGATGACATCTTTGCCGCAGCATCTGCCCTTCTCGGCGACTTTATCTCCACAGCAGGTGTGTGCGTTGGTGTAGTATTTCTGTCCGTAGCAACAATCTTCACCATTCGCCTTGTTGATGACATCTTTGCCGCAGCATCTGCCCTTCTCGGCGACTTTATCTCCACAGCAGGTGTGTGTGTTGGTGTAGTATTTCTGTCCGTAGCAACAATCTTCACCATTCGCCTTGTTGATGACATCTTTGCCGCAGCATCTGCCCTTCTCGGCGACTTTATCTCCACAGCAGGTGTGTGTGTTGGTGTAGTATTTCTGTCCGTAGCAACAATCTTCACCATTCACCTTGTTGATGACATCTTTGCCGCAGCATCTGCCCTTCTCGGCGACTTTATCTCCACAGCAGGTGTGTGTGTTGGTGTAGTATTTCTGTCCGTAACAACAATCTTCACCATTCGCCTTGTTGATGACATCTTTGCCGCAGCATCTGCCCTTCTCGGCGACTTTCTCTCCACAGCAGGTGTGTGTGTTGGTGTAGTATTTCTGTCCGTAGCAACAATCTTCACCATTCGCCTTGTTGATGACATCTTTGCCGCAGCATCTGCCCTTCTCGGCGACTTTATCTCCACAGCAGGTGTGTGTGTTGGTGTAGTATTTCTGTCCGTAGCAACAATCTTCACCATTCACCTTGTTGATGACATCTTTGCCGCAGCATCTGCCCTTCTCGGCGACTTTATCTCCACAGCAGGTGTGTGTGTTGGTGTAGTATTTCTGTCCGTAACAACAATCTTCACCATTCGCCTTGTTGATGACATCTTTGCCGCAGCATCTGCCCTTCTCGGCGACTTTCTCTCCACAGCAGGTGTGTGTGTTGGTGTAGTATTTCTGTCCGTAGCAACAATCTTCACCATTCACCTTGTTGATGACATCTTTGCCGCAGCATCTGCCCTTCTCGGCGACTTTATCTCCACAGCAGACGTGTGTGTTGGTGTAGTATTTCTGTCCGTAGCAACAATCTTCACCATTCGCCTTGTTGATGACATCTTTGCCGCAGCATCTGCCCTTCTCGGCGACTTTATCTCCACAGCAGGTGTGTGTGTTGGTGTAGTATTTCTGTCCGTAGCAACAATCTTCACCATTCGCCTTGTTGATGACATCTTTGCCACAGCATCTGCCCTTCTCGGCGACTTTATCTCCACAGCAGGTGTGTGTGTTGGTGTAGTATTTCTGTCCGTAGCAACAGTCTTCGCCATTCGCCTTGTTGATGACATCTTTGCCGCAGCATCTGCCCTTCTCGGCGACTTTCTCTCCACAGCAGGTGTGTGCGTTGGTGTAGTATTTCTGTCCGTAGCAACAATCTTCACCATTCGCCTTGTTGATGACATCTTTGCCGCAGCATCTGCCCTTCTCGGCGACTTTATCTCCACAGCAGGTGTGTGTGTTGGTGTAGTATTTCTGTCCGTAGCAACAATCTTCACCATTCACCTTGTTGATGACATCTTTGCCGCAGCATCTGCCCTTCTCGGCGACTTTATCTCCACAGCAGGTGTGTGTGTTGGTGTAGTATTTCTGTCCGTAGCAACAATCTTCACCATTCGCCTTGTTGATGACATCTTTGCCGCAGCATCTGCCCTTCTCGGCGACTTTCTCTCCACAGCAGGTGTGTATGTTGGTGTAGTATTTCTGTCCGTAGCAACAATCTTCGCCGTTGTTGAGCACATTGTCACCACAGCAACTGCCCTTTGTGGTTACTTTCTGCCCACAACAGACGTGAGTATCCTCCTGGTATCTTTCACCATAGCAACAGGCCTCACTGACTGGTATGATCGTTGTGCCACAGCATTTTTCCAGCTGTTGGTTATATCTTCGTGAACCGCAACAATAAGCTCCTTGGCATCCACCACCTGACAACATAAGAGTTTAGTTTCGCTTAAAGGAAAAGAAATACGAATGTCTGGTTTTGGATAATAATAATAATAATTAGGGAGGCTAAAACCATAAGTCGTGGTCAAGACTTCGTAAAAAAGAATGCATTTCTAATAAATCCAAATTAGCTAAGTGACCACTAACACATGTACTATGCAGCTTTTAATTCCTTAATTCCATAACAGTGACATTTTCTTTTATCATCACAGAATGTTTTTCTCTTTATAATCTGATTTGCGGGTGCGCAAGTTCTTACATCTTAAACACATACATGATTAGTTAGAATAAATCGCTAGCTCAGGTGAACTGAGACCGCACTTCAAGGGTATCATGTAACTATAGTCCTCCCTGTTCTAACTTTAAACCTGGATGTGGTGTAGTCTTTTACATTTAAAGGAAGTAGGGCCTTAAGAAGAAAAATAGAAAGAATTGTTGTGGTAAAACCCAAATCTGTGTAATACATTAAGGACGAAACTCACCAGAGGGAGATCGTGTGTATGTCTCAGCTCTTTGGTATCCAGTTTGTCTCTCCTGGCGTCCGGAACCGGAAACGGAGACGACGTAGGCGTAAACTACCACCGTGAGTGGCATCAGAAACGTGAGGAGGCGCATTCTGAAGGTCGAGGTATCTCTGCATTTGAAGAAAATGAACCATATATTGCGTTTCTTATTGTTCATTGATTCGATTGTTGTTTAACTCCTTACTCAAGAGGTTTCCACATATACCATGCCGGTCAGATTACGGTTAAAAGATGAGAAATTCCCCAGGGTAAACCCCCGGCCTTAGGTTTTATAACGGACGAGGCTTAGTACACGTGGCCCCTGCTTCAGATAGCAATCGTAGACTAAGTTGATTGTAACTACCATGACAACCCACGTTAAAGAGATAGGTAGCCATGGTAGTTACAATCAACTTAGCCTACGATTGCTTTGTGGAAAAGGGTCCTGATGTAGAAATATCCACATCACACAGGCAGAAGATAAATGGTTCTGGTCGTAAGTTACGCTACGCAAAGGGTCGTATGCGTGATCGTCGTTCTCGTCTTGTCACTAAAACTGCAGAGCGGTGAAATCTCTGGCGTTGTAGGCAGACATAAAGATGATGTATCAAGAGCAAAAAGAACTGATTGATCCCAGCCGTAATGTCATGATTTGATGTCGTAATTGGGCTCAATTCTGTGGTTAAGTTGCCGAGAGTACGGTTAATTTAAGAAAAGCAGTATGAGGTATGTTGGAAGACAGGATTACATGGAAGTGTACTTTCATCACCAAATGTACTATATTATGTATATAGTATTTGGCTCCTAATACACACTAACTTCGCCGAATTGTTTTACGGGGAAATAGTGTACTACACCCATACGTGAGAGTTTCTACAATATGAAAGGAATACAAAAACACGATTTGCGCTATACGGAAAACATAGCTTTCTTAGGCATCATTTAACAAACGTTCACAATCACAATAAAGTCCAAATAGTTTACTACACAGTGTGGTCACTATTGTGATGGGCCTCCGTGGCTCAGTCGGTTAGCGCGCTATCGCAGTGCAATGACCGAAGCCTCCCACCAATGTGATCGTTGTGAGTTCAAGCCCAGCTCATGCTGGCTTCCTCTCCGACCGTACGTGGGAAGGTCTGCCAGCAACCTGCGGATGGTCATAGGGTTTCCCCCGGGCTCTGCCCGGTTTCCTCCCACATTATTGCTGGCCGTCGTCGTATAAGTGAAATATTCTTGAGTACGGCGTAAAACACCAATCAAATAAATAAACACTATTGTGATAAAGCTGATAATCTGTATATAACATACCTTGTTCACGAGAAGTCACGGTCTGTTGGTATCTGTAGCGCTCACGGATTGGTTGATGTGTGTCCAAACCTCTCAAGATCCCGAGCTTTTATACGATTCGGATCCTACACAGATTTTTTTTATGCAAATTTTATAACAGTACGTAATACGGGCTCGTCTCAACACTCCAACGCTTTCATATCGCCTCGGGGCAGCTAGTAGACTTGAACTAATTAATATACGTCATTTTGATCCTCCACCTGAGATTGTTTTCGTAACGGTTTATGAATATAGTTTAATGTGGAACTAAACCGGATGTATTCTGCACTATTCAGGCCAAACCTCAAATACCTCAAACCACAAAATTAACCACATCATGTCAAATAATGTGACCTCGGTTTAACTAAAGGCGATGATTATGTTTCAGGATGCACACCACATAGAAAGTAGGTTAACAAGTACTTTGCAATGGGACACTGTTCTTACCTAAATCAAAAAATGCACCGTGTATTAACTTGAGAGAAAAGTATCTGCATGTGAATCACCGGGGTCCTTAGCTTAAAAAACTACAAAATGAAATAATAACGACGTATTATATTCAAGTCTTATCTGCACACGTAAGAAAAACTATATCTTTTGAAATCGTCGTCTGATCCTAAAGTAGTAGTTCTCTAAATACAACAAATTGTGTGGAGTAAAACATGTTAGCAGGACTGTATCAGTCATATACGAGTCTGTATTAATGAATCGATGATGAAGTTTCTAGGTCCGAGTTTCGAAATCACGGGTTGAACCACACAGTGACGAGCTGATTTGTACAGCAAGGGTGATGCCATTTCAACAACACGGCTACAATCTTATTTTTTGTTCTGGCACCACTGAGTTGCCAAAAGCAACAACGACGAACTCATTTGTACAACACTGGCCATGATATCATTTGAAAATCAGCCGTCAAGATGTGATTTGTAGAAAGTTATCACCGTCTTATTCGTTCAACACTTGTTCCAAACTAATTTGTACAACACTGGTCCCAAACTAATTTGTTCAACACTTGCCCAAACTAATTTGTTCAACACTTGTCCCAAGCTAATTTGTGCAACACTGGTCCCAAACTAATTTGTACAACACTGGCCCCAAACTAATTTGTTCAACACTGGTCCCAAACTAATTTGTACAACAGCCGCTAACTGATCTGATTTTATACAAAAGCGCTGACGACCTACATAATATTTGTAAAGCATCACAGGTATATATTTTTACCTAATTCCTCTTCAGCCGTGGTAAGTTGTTATCTCATGGACACCTACATTTACAGTTAGAGTTAAAGCCTAACAGGTAAATTTATAAGATTCCGTGATTCATTGGTAACGTGACTCTTTGCCAATTGTCACACTATCATCGCTCTCGTTTTACTTAATGTGCTGTAGTCTATAACATAACACTTTAGCAGTTTGCTGCCTTGACATAGATTCCTCTATAAAATTCGAAAACTAAATTATCTACAAATCCGAAAAAGAGAAATGCAATGGAAGGCTTTTTAATGCAATGCTTTAATTTTTTAGTTTTTATTGTAGTGTATATTTCCTGCACCATATTTATGCTGAACTGTAATAATAATACAATCTTTCGAGATTTAAACTGATCTATATTGAATTTCCACTTGTGGTTTTATGTTACGATGATTTAACAGCGTAAAGTTGTATTACAAAAGATTATACATTATATAGGTTTTCTTTCAATGTTTTTTTACAGATATGTTTTATTAGCTCCAGTTGTCCTGGTTGTAAAGCACTTCAGATTAGTCCCGCAAACCACACTTCACAGTCTTGGGTTCCCATACTACCAGACCGTAATTGACGATCACTGACGTATATTTACTTTTCCACCTGCCTAATTTGTGACACTCACTCATGCATGAAGCTTTTTGCTGGCCTCTCTCCCGACGAGTGCGGGATGACGTCTACATGATACGTCCTAAGACGCACGCATGGCTGCTCTCACATTGATGGATGACAACGATGTGAAACGAGGGGAAAATAACTAAAAAAAATACTACGCAACAATTAAAAACAGATGAAGATTTTTGGGTACAAATACAAGACTGAGGACACTGTTGTCGTAACGAGTCCCCCTTATCAGGCAAAGCTTAAGGTGTTTTCTCGCCCACGACATAGAAGTCAGTGTTTCAAATCTGATTGTCCAATCAAACACGGATTCTTCTACACACCCGTTTGGAAGTTCTAGACGCAGGTGTGTAAGAGACAGAGAGCGTAAAGGACTGGACCTATGGCGGCGAGTGGATTGTGAATATTGTGAAATAATCCAAAGTGGCTGAAGTGGGTGTGGGGTGACAGGTACATTTGTAGGCGAAATTAAGTGTAGATGTTTCCCAGTAATTTACTTTAACTTTGTAGGCATTGATGTACAGACGTGCTGGTAGAAACAGCATTGTTGATATTATATGTACATGTACAGTGTACAATGGAATCCATGACAGTCTCCTGACTAAGGCTTAATCTTACATACTGACACTAGGTCTGTATTTCTGCAGTAATGATTTCTTTAGCAAGTTAATATAGCTAATTTAATCCGCAATTTAAATGGAAACTGCTTCAATAGTCTTACACTAGTAATACGTCATTATGTGATGAGCTGAAATTTGCACAAACATTCAACACGGCATCAGAAACAACTTTCAAACCAACTGAACTATCGCCTCACTGTCGGCCAAATGGGACATCTTTGCCACGGTAAATACTCCCGTTTAGTATCCCGATTGCCCGAGGCTAAACAAGGTAGGTCATTGAAACTGATTGACCTGCTTTTATGCCCATACCCTATCACAACTGGTTGCCCACAGGGCTGGGCCTTCATGTAGAAAGGGACTACTTGTATGCATCACTGACGTCACCTTCATAGCCAAGATAGAAACTTGTTTGTGTGTTTATGCAAATTTAACTAGGATTTGTCTTATTCAGTGGCGCGTGACCATTTGCCAACTGTCACACTGTCGCTGCTGCTCGCTGGGCTGTAGTCATTTATGTTATGTGCTGAACATTGTGTCGGTTTCAGGTATTGTTGTTAAAAGAGGGGCTGATGTTTACTGCTGTATTAAAGCCTGGATTACCTCAAACCACAGAATTAACCACTGTTTCTTTTTTTTTTTTTTAATTTTGAGAGATGGTTTTGAATTCGATAAAGTTTAAAATTACAAAAGATGAAAATTCCAGATATAGACAATAACTAATCCAATGTAATTGCAGAAGTCAGTCAATTGTAATAAAATTTAAGCTATATAAGCGTACATTTAAGCAATTGGCGACAGGAACAGTGTACGGTTATTGACAAAGACTTTTCCTTACAAAGTTCCTTGGCAGACGACTTCGGAACGAGAAAAAGCATTTTGTTCTATTTGTCTCGATTATCCGATGTGCTGCTTCATGGTTCAAAGCATGTTCCACGACATGGCTGAAAAATTGCCGATGTGGCGTAAAAGCATTATCATTCATTCATTCATTCGATTATCAGAGGCTAAAGAGCATTATTCATGTCAAACCAATTACTCTGAATAAGCAGGGAAAGGCATTCAAAGATACCTGAAACAACACCTTTGATGAAGACCTAGATTAGAAAAAACATAGGAGAAATATATATGTAAAGTCGATAAGCAGTAAGAGAGAAACTGTGAACAGTTTGAAATAATGGCGGGCGAGAATCAATATTCTGAAATATCATGGAACGGGGTATTTCGAAAGTGTTTACAAATTTGGGAAATTTCCAAAGTTTCCTCCCCACTCCTTTCCGCTGCAGAGAACCGGATGCTTAAAATCTAAATGTCACATCAAAGGCAGAATCTAAAATACATCCATTTGGAGCCTATGGTCGTAACATCTCTCGTCGTAAAGACAAAACAAACGCTCGCACCTACAAATAGGTCGAGCGACAGAGAGTATAAATAGCCCAGGGGCAAACCGCAATGTTAACCACACAGAAAACTCTGTTTGCTGTAGGTTAATAACGTGGGACGAAAATGGGACGATGTATGTTGTCGTTAAAAAACCTCCCATCTTATGGACTAGTCAATAATGACGTTATATATATATGTATATATACAACCAAGTCTGCTCTCCAGCAAAAAATTTGGTGTTCTTAGATCTTGTTATCCGTGTTGTTAAACGTTTCAATACTCAAGATTTCAAGATTTTGGAACATTGTTCCATGGACAGTCTCTACTGTACACCGCGACCACAGAAATGTGTTTTGGTATGAAAAGTCGTATATATAGTCGAACACATCGGTTGTTACGTTATCTGTCCTCATGGTAGATTCTTGTAGACTGAGCTATAGCTATAGACACACTAAAATATAGCCTTACTATTTATGCAGTAATTTCACAAAGAACACCCTCCTAAAAACTGTATTCCTACGTTTCGTTGGCCCAAATGAAACATACTGCCAAATAACTAGATGCCTGGCCTACAACATATCGAAATATCATTAGCAGTTGACAACCATTTTCTCAGAATAAATCAGCAGGTGAGCAGATACTAGCGTCCTATCGCCATAGAAACAGGGTGTGGTGGGCACTTGCGCATTGGATGATATTTTTCTCTGTTTAATTGTGGCCACAAGTAATGGACTTTTTGTGCAACCATTATTTGTCATAGTTTATACCTGCAAAATTACCCGGCAGTAACACAACACACTTCAGAGATACAGCCAATCCCTACCCGCCCCCACCATTTTCTGTGCGCCTGAATCTTGGATACAAAATCGAATTAGTGTTTTCATACCTATAACAGTGAAATACGACAACATTTAGCCCATGACACATTGTTGTAACGAACTTCAGCACGTGCGATATTTTCTACGTGTAACGTAACGTACACTCTGGCATATAATGCTGTCAAGCAAAATGAGTCAATATTGACAATCTTAGCCATGTTTTGTCTGTATGTACGGCTTACCAAAAGCCAGAGGCGGTATAAACACATCACAAGATTTTAAAATCTCCACTGGGTTTATCTGAGCAGCCACAATAAAAGCTTCACAGAGATGCTTTTATAACCTTTCATTCTTTGTAGCGGAACTTTTTGTAACATGAAATTGGTGGTCTTTGGTTGTTTGAGCATGAAGTGTTACGGATCACCTCCTGGATTTGATGCAACGCACATTGATTGTGTTATTGATTACCTCTCCGACATAGCTGGAAACTGACTTCTTATATTCCCTGGTAACTACCTTCCATTAGTGGAATGAACATTTGAAGATCTATTTATTGGGTTGGTGCTTTACGCCGTACTCAAGAATATTTCACTTATACGACGGTGGATAGTATTATGCTGGGAAGAGAAACCGGGCAGAACCCGGGGGAAAATCCACGACCATCCGCATGTTGCTGCCAGACATTCCTAGCTAAGGCCGGAGAGGAAGACAGCATGAGCTGAACTTGAACTCACAGCAACCGTATTGGTGAGAGGCTTCTGCATCATTGCGCTGTGCTAGTGCCCTAGCCGACTGAATGATTTAAGGGACTGTCATCCTGTACTGAAACTTATCTTATTATCGGGAATTCAACTTCATATACCATATTACACATTGCCCGCCTGAAGAGCTGTTTGGATATTTCGCTCACAACGTTTAACAGAATAGCATGGTAAAGTAACAGCACATTTAAGCTAAGATGGAAGGGTTCGCGAACAACCGTGATACAAAACCGCTTGGAGATCGAGAGACGCATGTCTATATCGTATTACTGTTGACGCAAATCCACATAAGGCTCATCATAAACTTACATGAGCTGTTTTTTGCATATTTTCAGTTTACAAATTAAAATATCCGTAAGAACTATTCACCGGGTTGTCTAGTTAACATATTTAAGTGCTGGCTTATAAAACAAGTTATCAGGAGACCAATGCGCACATAGGGTTACCCATCAGATGACATGTATCGTTATTAGGCATATTCTCAAGTCTTATTGCAAGCAGTATTTATCATGTAATACCGTTCAGACTCAAGTGGTAATTATGTAACACTTCCTTACACATCGCCAGACACACAATGACGTGTACTAAACATCAAACATTTGCTTTCAAACCTCTTGTCTTTGAGATTGTCTTCATCAAACTTGTGGGAAATATAGAAGAAAAAAACCGGGGAAATTCGAGCCACTGCAGACTGCATTTCTCTTGTTATAGCTTTCAAGCCTTAGCAGCGATTGGTGTCACACAATACAGCTAACATGTTGTTTGTAGGCTTGTCTGATGGTCGTGCACTAGGGAAAAAGTGAACCAGCACTATTCCGAGCGGCTTGGGTGCTAGCGCAGCACGATGATTCTGGAGCCTGTCGCCATGCAATACGGTAGCCGTGAGTATAAGCTGGTTTTCTCGCCAGTTTTACAGGCCGCATCTTGCGGATGGCCCCAGGTTTTCAACGAGCTCTGCCCGGAATCTTCCCACATTAATGCTAGCCGTCGTCTTATGAAATGAGGTAGAACACGGGCAAATAGAGTTTGAGTCTATCAACAAGAAACCTGCCAGCCACCTGCGGATGATCCTGGGTATTCCCTGGACTCTATCCGGTTTCCTCCCACCATTATACTGGCCGGTGTCGTATGAGTGAAATATACTTGAGTACGGCGTAAACATCAATCAAATAAATAAATCAATCAACATGAATACATTCAGTAAGGATATCTTTTTGTATACAGGTGTAGGCAAAGTTCATCATAATGTAATAATTTTACAAGGCTCTTAAAACACAGATGAACGTCCCGTTATCCTTACGGAAATAGAGGCCCTCAAACGCAACACTCATTCATTCACGACTAGAATACGAATGTTTGTTTCGACCACTAGATTTGGATTTTACTGTAAAAGACATCTTTCAAAATATCACTCATTACTGCTTCCTCCTTAGATGTTAGAAGTTATTTTTACTACTTTCATATTATATTTTTAATGCTGTTGTTATCGAAGTGAATTTTGAGTCATTTCCAGATGAAGCCACACGATTCCAGGCAGCGTACACAACGGTAATTTGAACGTTTCACTCACCAAGCAAAACCTAGTTTTCACCAAATTGCCATTTTATCAGCACAAAAAGGCAATAAATATTACGGTGAGTTCACGCCCAGGTCATGCTGGATGGCTCATTGTCCTGTCGTATGTGGGAAGGTCCAACAGTAACCTGCTGATGCTCGTGAGCTTCTTCTGGGATCTGCCCGGTTTCCTCCCACCATAGTGCTTGCCGACGTTGTATAAATAAAATAATGTTGAGCACGGCGTAAAACGCCAGTCAAATAATAATTTAAATAATAAGTATTGCTAGTTTGGAGAGCATTTATATATTTGTTTGGTTGGTGTATATTAGATGGTGTTCTGAACCAGAGTTATGTTTATTTTGGTTTGCTATGCCTGGTTTCCTCCCACCCCTGTTCGGTTCTCCAGCAAAATGCTGGCCGCCGTCGTATAAGTGAAATAATCTTGAGTACAACGTAAAACTTCAATAAAGTAAATAATGAAACAATCACTCGGCCAACCAGGCCATGCCGAATCAACGATTCACTGTGGCTTAGATAAAATACTGCAAATGGGCAACATGGAATCAGTCATCATACAGACTCAAGAAGACACCATTTTATGACAAAAGACCAGCAATTTATTTGGCGCGATAGTTTTATCGAAACACGAAGCCATAAATAAAAACACATATCACATATGTGCATATGTGTTATACACATAGTGCGCCAGCCTTACGTTTATCACGTTTTAATAAAAGTACATCACTGCATGAAAAGTAAATTTTACACCTTTGTTCTGGAGTTACAACATTAATATTGGAGCGCAAAAATTATTCTCTAGCTAAATTACAGCGCAGCAGGAGAGGCTTTGATTCTAAATAAACGAGGGAAAAGTGGATTACCCCATTAATGCGTTTTTTTCCAAACCAAAGGCAATATTTATTTTGTACAATTCATTTAAACACAAAAATCAATATGTCAGTATCGTCCATTCGTTGATCCGAAGTTTAAAAAGGATAAAAACTGCCACCGCAAGGGTTACCTTTTGATCGTTTCACAACAATATTTCCAGGGCAACAGATTTCCACACCGGGATTGAACTCAGACGAGCCACAGCAGTGTCCTATTTGCACGACCTTCCTCCCGCAGCAGACAGAAACCCTTGTGTCATAGGCCACTCCGTAACAACAGTCGGTGTAATCCTTTGGGCTGACGACTTGTTGATTACAGCATTTTTCCGAATTTGGATCGTAGGCATTGCCATTACAACATTTTCCCGTACTTACTTTTTCCCCACAGCAGACGTGGTTGCTAGGGTAGTATTTCTGTCCGTAGCAACAATCTTCGCCATTCGCCTTGTTCAAGACATCTTTGCCGCAACAGCTGCCCTTCTCGGCGACTTTCTCCCCACAGCAGGTGTGTGTGTTGGTGTAGTATTTCTGTCCGTAGCAACAATCTTCGCCATTCGCCTTGTTCAAGACATCTTTGCCGCAACAGCTGCCCTTCTCCGCGACTTTCTCCCCACAGCAGGTGTGTGTGTTGGTGTAGTATTTCTGTCCGTAGCAACAATCTTCGCCATTCGCCTTGTTCAAGACATCTTTGCCGCAGCAGTTGCCCTTCTCGGCGACTTTCTCCCCACAGCAGGTGTGTGTGTTGGTGTAGTATTTCTGTCCGTAGCAACAATCTTCACCATTCGCCTTGTTGATGACATCTTTGCCGCAGCAGTTGCCCTTCTCGGCGACTTTCTCCCCACAGCAGGTGTGTGTGTTGGTGTAGTATTTCTGTCCGTAGCAACAATCTTCGCCATTCGCCTTGTTGATGACATCTTTGCCGCAGCATCTGCCCTTCTCGGCGACTTTCTCTCCTCAGCAGGTGTGTGTGTTGGTGTAGTATTTCTGTCCGTAGCAACAATCTTCGCCATTCGCCTTGTTCAAGACATCTTTGCCGCAGCAGTTGCCCTTCTCCGCGACTTTCTCCCCACAGCAGGTGTGTGTGTTGGTGTAGTATTTCTGTCCGTAGCAACAATCTTCGCCATTCGCCTTGTTGATGACATCTTTGCCGCAGCAGTTGCCCTTCTCGGCGGCTTTCTCTCCACAGCAGGTGTGTGTGTTGGTGTAGTATTTCTGTCCGTAGCAACAATCTTCGCCATTCACCTTGTTCAAGACATCTTTGCCGCAACAGCTGCCCTTCTCGGCGACTTTATCTCCACAGCAGGTGTGTGTGTTGGCGTAGTATTTCTGTCCGTAGCAACAATCTTCGCCATTCACCTTGTTGATGACATCTTTGCCGCAGCATCTGTCCTTAAGGACAAGTCTTTGCCCGCAGCAGGTGTGAGTGTCCTTCTGGTATGTTTCCCCGTAACAACACTCATCACTGATTCCGATGATTGTTGTACCGCAGCATTTTTGCAGGTTTTGGTTATATCCCTTGGAACCGCAACAATAAGCTCCTTGGCACCCACCACCTGCCAACACAAGATTAAATGTTCGTTTAAAAGGAAAGAAATATGAAGGTTTGGAGAGCACGAACAGGAAAACCACTGAAACTTCATTTAAAAGCACTTATTTTTGAGGTTTTGCGGTTGGCTAAAAGACAAATTATATACGGTAAAGGCAGGGAAGCTGTTTTCCTGATATTTTTTAAAACTAATGAGTGTCTAATGATAGAAAGGTTTGTAAAATGACATTACGTGTACTGTGCAAGTTTAAATGGGAGTATTAAGGAGGCGGTATTGTCTTGTTACGATTTGCATGTAAGTTTCTTGTCCGTGTGTCAATCACAGTGAGTATATGACGGAGCAATAGAAATAACAGTTGATTAACACATCGGGTAAACGCTGTGTATGGACAAGTATGGGTGTCTTGTTATTCAATGCTGCCAACATTAATAAGTGGTGAAAGTGCCCTGTACTTAAGCAAAAGCTGAAAACAGTGAGCACAGTTCGCTTAGAAGCCGTGAAGCTGCATACAGATATAGTTGTATCGGCGTTTATCTGTGTCGACGTGAAAATTAATAACGGCTTATTCTTTTGCATTCTACATCTGTTATTTTGGAATTCTGAATTCATTTCACTCAGATCACTTTGTAAATTGGACTTTTATATCTGTCTGATATTTGCTATAAATATATCTGTACTGATATTAATTAATAATCTAACAATTGTGAAATAAAGTCCACAGCGCTCGCAAAAGAAATCCAGTTTGATGAAAATTCTTGAATAGATTTTCTCAATTTTGCCATATTTTATCCGAGAAGAATTCTAAATGGCTATCTGATACATGTATGTGTATATGCGATATACAAAATTGTGAAGGTTCAAATACTTTTAATTCCCAAAAAGGAGAGCTTGTTGGCATTGATAAAATAATCATATATCCGTGCTGTGACTGGAATGCCACCTCTCTCACACACACAGAGGACATTCTCTTTGTTCAGAAGAGATATCTCAGTGGCGAAAGAGTTATGCCCAACCCTGTCGCACGTGTAGGACTTGCATCTTTAGCAAGCTTCCGAAATGGAAAAACAATAATTTCAAACTTGTATAGCTGCACAGGTACATTTCTCTGTGTATTATAGTGTGTGTATTTATTTCATTTATTTATTTGATTGGAGCTTTACTCCGTACTAAAGAATATTTAACTTCGATGAAGGCGGCTAGAGCTTAACCCGGTTGGAAGAAAAAAAGAGTCCGTTGGAAGAAACCGGGAAGAGCCCGGGGGAAACCTACGACCATTCGCAGGCTCCTGGCAGACTTTTCACGTACGGCTGGAGGGGAAACCAGTATGAGCTGGAGGGACCGACATTGGTGGGAGGCTCCTGGGCCACTCCGCTACTCTAACACTGTAAGCATCACTGAGCCCTGCAATAGTGTGTGCAGTAAAAACGATAACCCCCGGCCAAATTGTTACAAAGGTGATTTAATGATTATATATTTATAAAGATATTAATTGAGACACCCTAGGAAACATATATTAAAAATAAAAACGATATATATCTTTTTTTCAGTTTTGAGAAAGAGCCACGTAGAGTGTTCTGAATGTATAGACATTAAAGAATACATGTTTATGAAAAGTTGAAGACATATAAGCCAATCCAAAGCTTACCAACGGGAGGTCGCGTGTAGGTCCCTTGTCTTTGGTAATCAACCTGTCTCTCCTGGCGCCCGGATCCGGAAACGGAGACAACGCAGGCGTGCACTGCCACGGCCAGTGGTACCAGAAGCGTGGTCAGAAGCATTCTTAAAGACAAGGTGAGTCTGCAAACAAGAAATCCGTTTATACACGTTTTTTCAGCTAATTATTTTTCATTTATTTATATATTTACACCTTCACAACTCGTGATAAACAACCGAAGTTTGGTATGGTGCTTGGGCGCTTTAAGACAAGAGACATAAAACAGACAGATCATGTAAGTGACAGGCAAATAGTGGACGTCCTACTGTGCATCTGAACACAGGAGCATCGTCCTCGGCGGCTTCTTGTCGTGGGGTAAGGTCTCTGGTATTGCACGCAGATATAAATTTGACACAATCAAGTAAACTCGATGTATCAGCAGAAACTAAGACTAGCCTTGATCTAAGCAGTTTTGTGATCATTTGACATTACCATTGGAAGAGTTTATTTTTTTTTCTCTTAAAAATTTCGTCCATGACCAAGTTAATGAGTTTAATTGATTCTTTTGTCCAAGAAGAACTCACCCATTCTACGAGTACCATTGGTGTTAGCAAGGAATAACAGGTATGTTTGGAAAGTAGGATATAGCTCTAGTTGACCAATTTATGTAAACCAGTTTTAATACATTCTAGCTTTTGCTTGTTTCTAAAAGCCAAAAGTTTTGAGTCAAGTGTTAAAGACAAATACAGTACTGCATTAAATACTTAAGATTTCTTTCTCAAACGTGAATGGTATACTATGAAGTTCTATGTGAGACAAAAAATACAGTAATGTTAAATATCAATTACAAAGTTACATAAATACTTTACATTTTAAAATGTTTTACTACACAGTGTGGTGATTCCTACGATGAGTACGACGTAAAGCTCAAGCATATATACATAGGGCCGACATACATACATACATTTACATTGCTGTGATAACGCTACACAATCTGTGTATAAGATACCTGGGGCCTCCGTGACTCAGTTGGTTAGCGCGCTAGCGTAGCGCAATAACCCGAAGCCTCCCACCAATGCGCTCGCTGTGAGTTCAAGCCCAGTTAATGCTGGCTTCCTCTCCGGTAGTACGTGGGAAGGTCTTCCAGCAACCTGCGGATGGTCGTGGATTTCGCCCGGGCTCTGCCCCGTTTCCTCCCACCATAATGCTGGCCGCCGTCGTATAAGTGAAATATTCTTGAGTACGGCGTAAAACACCAATCAAATAAATAAATATAACATACCTTGTTTAGGAGAAATCACGGTCTGCTGATATCTGCAGCGCTGAACGTTTCGGTGATGTGTGTCTAAACATATCAACATCCCGAGCTTTTATACAATTTCTATCTCACATAAATTTCTTTTTTATTCGAATTATCCAATGGAACAATTTCATAATCGACTCACTTCAAAACTTCAGAACGCTTTGCCTCGAGACAGAACACTTGAACTAATTATAAATGGCCACCTTTACCCTTCGTTTGGGTTTTCTCTGATGCTTTAGACAAATAATATTATCTCGATTCAAACCGGTTGTTTTCTGCATTGTGAAGGCCTAACCACAAACCACAAAATTAACACCATGATGATGCAATTATGTGATGTGCGTTTGATCTGCGTGATGTTCCCGGATACAAACGCCATAGAAGTGAATTTGGCAAATACCGTTCCAAGCGACCATGAGGACAATGTTTGTATATATTTTACGATCTCTTGCTGTTCTTTGTAACTTGCTGACTTGTATTTAGGTCAAAATTTGAAATGTCATTTCACGCCACATAAGGTACGTTTACGAACAATTATCAAAACTTTGATAAAATAATCGCCTTTTGGAATCGACACCTGGTGTGAGAGTAGTGATTCTTTAAAAGCGGGCAAATGTGTCTCTACATAAGATGAAACTAAACTCGATGTCATACAGACTTATGGGAGTCTTAATGAAACGTGGACAAATCAGCTTTGTTTAAGTTTCTTGGTCGCAGTTTGTGAACTTATATCAGCGGTTTATACGATACTCACTGGAAAACTTTTTTGCATATATGATGATGATGATTGTGGTTGTGGTGATGATGATGGTGATGGTGATGATGATGATGGTGATGTGTGGTGGTGATGATGATGGTGGTGTGGTGGTGGTGGTGATGATGGTGATGATGATGATGATGATGATGGTGGTGGTGATGATGATGGTGGTGATGATGATGGTGGTGGTGATGATGATGGTGATGATGGTGGTGGTGATGATCATGGTGGTGGTGATGATCATGGTGATGATGCTGGTGGTGATGATGATGGTGGTGGTGGTGGTGATGATGGTGGTGGTGATGATGATGGTGGTGGTGGTGATGATGGTGATGATGATGGTGGTGATGGTGGCGGTGGTGATGATGATGATGATGATGATGATGATGATGATGACGACGACGACGACGACGACGACGACGACGACGACGACGACGACGACGACGACGACGACGGCGGCGGCGGCGGTGATGATGATGGTGGTGGTGAAGTTGGTGGTGATGGTGATGATGGTGGTGGTGGTGGTGGTGGTGGTGGTAATAGCAATGATAATAGCAATGATGGTATTCATAATAGCAATCATAACAGTAATAATGACAATATTATTAATAATAAAAAGAATAATGATTTTTTTTTTCAGACTAGGTAGATATGAAAGGTAGGGTTTACAATAAAAGTAAGAGAAACAGCTGTTATGAGCACATGAGCTCTGGATTACAGCCGTGTACAAGTACATGTGGTGGGTACAATCTCGAACGTTATTCGATTTGAGCAACACCCTTTATGATCTGATAGATTTACTATCGAATGTGATCTGATTTGTTCAACATCCGTGATAATCTGGTGGGAACATCTTCGAACTTGATCTGATTTGTACAACATCCCTGATAATCTGGTGGGAACATCTTGATCTGATTTGTACAACCTAAGTGATGACCTGTTAGGTACATCATTCAACGTCATCTGATTTGTACAACATCAGTGATGACCTGATGACTTTTCGTAGCTTACTGTTTAGAGAGTGAGTGCTTGGGGTTCAACGTCGTACTTATCAATGTTTCAGTTATATGCCGACGAGGAGTCCTTCTGGTGTGTGCATATAGTGTGTCTTGCTTTATGTTAAAGTGTAAATCATATACAATTCTAAAGTAGAGAAAGGCAATAGAAATACATTTGATTTATTTATCTATTTATTTATTTGATTGTTGTTTTACGACGTACTCAAAAATATTTCACTTAGACCAAGGCGGCCACCATCATGGTGGTAGGAAACTGGACTGAGCCCGGGGAAACCCACGACCATCCATAGGGTACTGACAGACCTTCCCACGTACGACGGGAGAGGAAGCCAGCTTGAGCTGGACTTGATCTCACAGCGACCGCATTGATGGGAGGCTTTTGGGTCATTACGCTGAGTAGCCCGCTAACCATCGAAATACATTTGAATATAATGTTTCAATTTGTTTTGTTCTGTTGAAAAGCATATCTTCAGGACTACGCCCATTGAAATCAACTTAAATAAACATTTGCGATTTAAACAAATCCATATTATCTTCAATAGATTAGGCTGCAGACAAGAGACACACTGTACATGTACACTGAGGCTCAGTACCAGGCCCTTTCTCAACGCATCTTGTCAAGACTGCGGGGCGTAATTAGCAATCAAGGGCGTACATTTACTTTTCCACCGGGCTACTTTGTGACATTCACTGATGCATGAAGCTTTCTGCTAGCGTCTCTCCAGGCGGGTGCGGGCTGACGTCTACAGGATACGTCCTAAGATGCACGCATGGCTGCTCTTACACTGATGGATAACAACAATATGAAACCTAATTAAAATGATAGAAGAAATAAATTACGTTACATGGGATGATTTATTGCCCTATTCACAAATGGTAACTGTTATCTTAATGAGGCCTCTTATGTCAGGGGATGGCTTGAAGATGGTCTCCAGGGCAGAAAACCTGAGGACGAAATAGCCAATGAAAAACAGATTTTTAACTACATCCGCTTTCGAGGCCATAGAGGTCGCTATGTAGTAAATATACACAGTGTAGAGTTTTAAAAGGATGGTGCCCAGGGACGTGGGTTGACACGGGATTGAGATGGGAACATGAGTACTTAGCCAAAATACTGTAATTCCAGTAAAAATGGACCCATGAGCATAAATATATACACATATATAATACACCATTCTTGTATATACATATATATATATATCTATAAAACAGATAGCTCTGACGAATCGTTATGATAAGGTGAAACTACATGAGTAGTAAGCCAAGTCAACGCAATTGAGTATGTCATGTTTATCCTCGACTTCATATATTTATATATTCAATGCATTTTAAGCAATGTCTATCTACTAAGTTAGTATCTCGCCATCGAAACCGACACTTGTATACCAGCCGTCAACCAAAATGAGCGTTCCGGGTCAGTAAGAACAGTTTCCTAAAACGACAAATAACACAAACCACGAAAGAAGTAGGAAAATATATAAAATGTTAACATTAGGACGGATTCATGCGAAGAGAACCAGTCAACAGTTTTCGATGATGACGAAAAGAGGTAATGAATGTTCTAGGTGGATAAAGAAAATATGTTTAGTAAAATGGTTTACCACTTTAGTATATGTAGTATTGATACAGAAATACGTACACCATACTATGTAAAATGGATTTAACTGAACTTTTGTTTCAAAGCCGTACTGGAGATTTTTTCGCGTATACGATGAGGATCAACATAACCGACCTATTGGTAATTTACTGCAAAGCGTGCATATCTGATGAACACAGGTGGCGGAAGACAAGCCGTCTTTAACAGGCGTTATACTTTGCAAACGGACTCACCGTCGGGGTGAGTTTATTGTCACCAGGGGCCCCACAAGAGGTGGGAGCGGGGGAATCTACAAATTGCTAGGACAGGGCCGGGTTTGAACCAACATGTGGTGTGGCCCATCCAGCCATTGAAAGGCACGCAGCTTTACCCAGCTGCCCACAGCCCGCTCTTCAGGCTGAAATGGAAACTAATTCAAAAATCGTGGACGACTGAACAATATGCAACTATGTTATACCAGATATTCCAATGTATTTATGTACATGTGTTATTATCAGCTCTGTCCGGTTTCCTCCCACCATAATGTTGGCCGCCGTCGTAATAAGTGACATATACTTGAGTGCGACGTAGAACACCAATCAAATAAATAAATAAATATGATCAACACTCACCCTATTTTACAACTTTATACAACACTGGTCAAGGCCTCATCTGGACAAAGTAATAGACTGATGTTATACTCCTCATGTTTTGTGTATTTCTGAGCCTTCATTCAGAGATGTTAATGTTTGAACACTAAATCCTCACAGCGGAAAGAGCACTGGAAATACATTTAAATGTCTATGAATTTATCTGCTTTGTATTGTTATAATACCGTATATTTCTCGAACTCATTCGAAATCATTCAATTCTACTATAAATTCTAGCGCAGGTTACAACATATGTGCCAACAAACTGAACTGTCGCCTCAAAGTCCGTCATATGGGACACACTTTTCCACGGAAAACTCTCTCACTTATATCTCCCGATAACCCGAGGCTAAACAACGTAGCCCTACGCCATGTCAAACTAATTGACCTGTTTTAATTCCCCAATACCCTATTCCTTTATACAGCTGGCAGATTACCCACGGGTTGGCAGTCATGTATGAAGTGATTACTAGTGGGCTGTGTGCTGTTTGTGTAAATGTTTTTCTACTTTCGTTAATGTGTTTTAGTTTGTACTGTTAGATATCTGCAATTGAAAGACTTGTGCGGCTGTCTTAGGGCCTATGACAACCCCCCCCCCCCCCAAAAACAAAGTTAATGACAAAATGTTCAAATTACGCGATAAAAGTTTACATCGAAGGTCAGGGTGACACTTATGGATGCAAGCTCTCTAGTGTTGGTATTCCCGGATGCAAGCCCTCTAGTAATGATGCTCCCGGATGCAAGCTCTCTAGTAATGATGCTCCCGGATGCAAGCTCTCTAGTAATGATGTCCTCGGATTAAAGCCCTCTAGTAATAATGTATTCGGATTAAACCCCTTTAGTAATGATGCTTCCGGTAAGCCATCTGGCAATAAGGTTGGTGAGTACTTCACAAGCTGCCTACCGGACGCACACTTTACATCACTGTCTGATCCTATGATAGTCATTATTGTAAAATCAGACACATCCATCTACTATAGCACATGTACCTATAGAACAAATGCATTTGATAATAAGACGACATTATGCTGTGATTCTACGCATTTAAAGCTACTAAACGATTGCTAAGCATGTATCATTGCATATTTTTCTCTTTTAGAATTTGCGAATTTGCCGCAACTAAATCAAGAAGGTTTGTCGCAGTCTTCACGGGATAAGTACATGGACTCACGACAAGTGGTATAGGTTGTACAATACTGATAACATTAACACGACCCGGAAGATCTTGGTGAATGGCGATATTGCAGGTGAGGTTTCGATGGGTTTAAGTTCACAATTACCGCAGATAAAAGTCAGAGATATAAAATCAGCACTGGAAACAGACTTAAATAGAATTTAGTCATCAGTCAAGGTGTTTCCCTATATGTTTCAATATTGTAGCGTATTGATATTTCCTAACTAATGTAAAGTGGCTTTATTGAGATCGCCTATTTCCACTCAATCTAAAGCGGAATATACCAAACGTTTACATCGAAGGTCAGGGTGACACTTATGGATGTAAGTATGAAACTAAGAAATATACGGTTAATGGCGAAACGGTTAATGGCGAAAAATTTTCCATGGTAAACATGGTAAATCTCATTTGTATCGGACTTCGGAGCGAAGAAAGATATTCTAATCAATGTGCCTGGGTGTTCCGCTGTTGAACTAAGAGGGCAGCTTAGCCATAATGTCAAAATGGATAGATTGAATACATCAGCTTGATGATCAGATTTGGGAGCTGCTTATTTGCTTCCAGTTCTCATGGGCTGGGAACTATATAATAATTATGCCGTAGGAGCCGTATGTCCATCGTGGTGAGTATGATTGTCACGCTGTATGTACGAACATTTGCAACAAACTGCAATCGAAATACATATATTCCAGAGTGGTACACGATTTGGATACTGATTTATTTCATTTGCCCAGAACACTCATTGCGTCTTTTCATTGAAAACTTCTGATTGTTTGTCTTTGTGTGAAACCGTCCTACTTTTTTATTTTATATACTTTCTTAGTTGTATGGTGCATTGTTTTGGAAACTGATCTTGCGATTATTGACCCAAATTGACCCATTTGCTTCACGGTTGGGATATGAATGTAGGTTTCGATGTCTGAGTTACATGTATAACACTGTATTGTTAGATATTTGTAACTGAAAATTCAGTTTCTTGCTCTCCTCTAGCAGTATTGCCACACCATAATTAGATGATAAATATAATGTTCTCCATTGTATTTTATTAGGTTTGCTGGTCTAGAATTACTTGAAGTGAAAGACAGCTCATGACTATATGGTTATGACAAAGATTACAAAATTCTCTTTGAATACAAAAATCTGTTTGAATGTGAATGAATTCGTTGCTGAATTGTCGTCGTTTGACGTTTGGAGTATTTTGCTGTCAGCTGGGGATCTGAACATGCCCATGTGTTTAAACGTATGAGAGACTGACCAATCGTAGAGCTAGAAGATATGACGTGACTGTGACGTGAACTTTCTGAGTTGTACATTAATATAACATCAAATTACATAAGGACAGAACACTCTTTCAACGTTATAGATTTTAATTATGTCAAGTACAGGTGTGAAGAACACTGCAAATTATTTCCGAACTATTGTGTTATGAAAAGAATAAGTTTCTAAATCATTTCATATTATAAATTTACATATATACCCAAGTTTCAAACATAACCATAAGATCATACTACAGTCTCAAGTTACAAGAGTGTTCTGCGCTTGGAACAATTACGTCACGGCCCAGACAGAATGGTTGCGTTTCATGCTGGTCGATGGAGCACTGTCTAATGTGAATTTCTACTGTTGTAGTGATTGATTAAAATACTTTATCGAAATTAACATAATATTGTTCAATCTTCTTGACAAACTTAACTTAGAACATGAGCTGTCTTTCATTTTAACATGGTATTCTGTTATGTTATTTAATAAACAATTACATGACAACAATGTTTAACCAAAACAATTTAACCGAGCTGTATTTAACCGCAATGTGTTTACATTATACCTGGGATGGGTTTAAACTCAAGGCGATGATGATACTCCCGGATGCAGGTGACCTACATGGTGTTTACGACCCATTTTAACTGTTAGATACGATATTTATATTTACAGGCGGATTCAATAGTATTTCTTACCCCAGAACAAACAGATAAACTAATTTTCTATTCTCAAATTATTACAGTTTATATCCAGACTTTTGCCGCTAAATCGGGTTCTATAACATGCATGACCGACAAATTTTGGGCTTCCATAGGAAGGTGGTATTTTATCACCATTCTCTGCTTTATTACTTATATGTACCTACATATCCTTGATTTTAATATTTGGAATGCCAAAGCAGTCAGCAATACTTAAGGTATATACCTTAACCACTGGTAATGATACATGCTTGATCAATCTTCTGTTGAAAATATCAAGAATATGCATCTGTCCGTGTCATATTCTTTAATATTATAAAATGCAATTGCCTTGCTGTAAAAAAAACTGGATCTGAAACGGCTTTTATTCCTCTTTTTCTACATTTGGGTTGCAATTACACAGAATTTGCACACTCTTATCGTTCCACGTTTTCCGATGACAAGGAAAGTCAAGAAATGTCGTTTTATAAGAGCAAGTGTTTTACTCATTACAGTTAACGCACTTTACGCTGTCGTAAAATGTTTGGTTTTAGTCATATTGCCGTAGTTTATATATTGTTGCTTACAAAAAAGACTGCCATAACATCAGAGTGATTTATAAAAACGGCAACCACGGTATGGGTGAAATATTGCTGACGTGGCGAACATGATGGACATTATATTGTTGTTGTTGTGTTCTTGTAATAACGGTCCAAACCATCAAATTAACCCCACAATTTTCGTTATCATTTTTATAAAAACGCACGATGATGCTAGTGTCTTATGTTCACCAGACATGGTATCTAACCGCATCATAAAATACGTAATATAAAGACTAGAGCATAATAACGGTCCATCTGAGAATAGGCCGTGTTCCTGTACTAATATCTTAATCAGTACTACTTCCGGTCAGTCTAAAATGCAAGCTAAAAACACCTGGTTGCCGTTCCACCTATAACCAGTTTTTGCCGTGCGTGTATTTTCCTTTAATATCGACACTACATGGAGGTTAGCAAAAAAACAGTCATGAAAAATATCTGTATACGTAATACATACAACTAGAATGCTGAGCTGTACACTCCTACGAACAGGGGAACCAGTGTGATTTCAATGACGATAAATGGCCTCTGAATAATTTTCGTTATCATGCAGACTTCGTTAATTTGTTAAGTCGATCTTCTCTGGACATCTAATTGACCATTTATTCTTTGGATTTAGACTTGCTCGAGTTTAAAACATGATATAAATACAAGCCTGAATAAAACAGAAGACGGGATATAGATTTACAGACAATAGTCTATAGCCATTTATCGATACATTTACTGCGCTATTGCCTATTTTCTGCTGCAGTCTAATTTTGTTTTGTATGAAAATGACACAATTTCACTAAGTTTTAATCGGTGCCTCCGTGACAGTCGTATAGCGCGCTATTGCACCACAATAACACGAAATCTTCCACCAGTGTGGTCGCTGTGAGTTCAAATCCAACTCATGCTGGCTTCCGCCCCGGCCGTACGTGGGAAAGTTTGCCAGCAACCAGCGGATGGTCGAGGGTTTTCTCCGGGCTCTGCCCGGTTTCCTCCCACCATGACGCTGGTCGTCGTCGTATAAGTCGAATATTCTTGAGTACGGCGTAAAACACCAATCAAATAAATAAATAAATAAACAAATAAGGTTTAACCCACACCTGAAGAAACACAGATTACAGAATATGGCTACCGATAACGACCTCCCATCCATTTACTTTCAAAATTATACTACACCCGTTTAAGCTAATGGAAATCAAAGGAATTTATTTTACCCCGAGTTGGCAAACAAAAATATTCATTTTAAACCGATCGGCCTATACTAATTTTCAATCCTATATGAGGCTGAAGAAACCACTTTCCCGGCATATATGGTGTGAATACTTGTCGGCGCGGACCACACGACCTTTATATCCTGGCGTATGATCTGCCTAGATCTGTCCATATCAGTTAACACGATGGACATTGTGTTGTTGTGTGCTTGTAATAGAGGTCCAAACCATCACATTAACCACACAATATTAAAATTACGCGAGATGGGTGTAAGCGCAAGGTCGTGGAGATGCTCCCGGGGTTGACGAGTGTAAAGCGCTGTGTGGTTTACAACCTGACTCCATAGTGGTGATTTCTTTACTTAGTTGGTGTTGTACGCCGTACTCAAGAATATTTCACTTATACGACGACGGCCAGCATTATAGTGCGAGGAAACCTGGCAGACCCACGACCGTCCACAGGTTGTTGGCAGACCTTCCCACGTACGGCCGGAGAGGAAGCCAGCATGAGCTGGACATGACCTCACAGGGACCGCATTGGCAGGAGGCTTAGGGAGTGAGGCTAGCGCGCTAACCGAATGAGCCACGGAGGCCCCATTGTGGTTATTAGGTAGGTATACATGTACATACATGAACATGTATGCTTGGGGTTTTACGTTGTACATAGCAATTTTTCACTCATACTGACGACGAGGAGCTTTTAGAATGTACATATAGACTATTCTTGTGGCAGGGCGAGCCCAAAGTGCTGCGGCCTGTGGAACATCCTGGGGAAGACATCAGACATGTCACCTCACCCAGCCACATCATACTGACACCGGACTGACCAGTCCTCTTCCTTGCTCTAACCCCTCAGTGCTGAGCGCCGAGAGATGTAACAACAAGTACCAGTCTGAAAGTGTTTGTTACGACCCGATCCGGGAATGATTTGGCTATTAGTTCAATTTAAGAAAAGAAATAAATAAATACGTGTAATTAAAAAAACTTAATATGTCAGATAGTCATTATTCTTTCTTCGCGAGATCGTGAATTCACCATAATAGCTATCTAGGCTGATGAAACGTTGAACCATGTTGGCTTTGTGAAACAGCCGATCTGATTTGAGAATTGTTTTTTCTTTCTTTTTTCTTTTGGTCACTTTTCAGAAGTGTCTTAATTTCATTAATATTCACTTTTGTTTAAAAGTGAAATCACCTACAATTTTGAAACAGAAATGGACATTAGAAGTGTTTGTTAACACAACAGTTTAGTCATTTCTTTATTTTCTACATTTTATTACAAAGCATGTTTCTGGACATCACTGTGTTCCCGTACAACGGTGAGCTCCAGTTAGAGGAATGCAAGTTTTCATACAGATGGAAAAGCAGGGTTTGGCCTCAACATATTCCGTAACACACACGCACAGAAATTTAACGTAAATATTTATCGTGCAAAACCCTCAATACTACATGCGTCGACTGTATACTAGACCTCGTCAAGGCAGCTTTTCAGAAGAGCCTAAGATAACGAAGGTAACGATTGACGTGAATTTAATTTACCGGTTGGCTAACCCGTGATGTTCATTGATCCATGAAGCCTTTTGTTACCATCTCCCCGAACTTTATCATTACATAAAACAATTGTATGCAAAATATTTATTTATTCATTTATTCATTTATTTATTCATTTATTTATTTATTTATTTATTCATTTATTTATTCATTTATTCATTCATTTGGTGTTTTACGCCGTACTCAAGAATATTTCATTTATACGACGGCAGCCAGCATTATGGTGGAAGGAAACCTGGCAGACCCAGGGAGAAAACCCACGACCATTCGCAGGTTGTTGGCGGACCTTCGCACGCACGGAGAGGAAGCCAGCACGAGCTGACATTGATCTCACACTGACCGCATTGGTGAGAGGCACGGGGTCACAACGCCGCTCTGTGTGTGTGTGAAAAATAAGGTGGATCAACCGTGCCATACAATTTCAGTTCTATTTCTTGTATATTGTATTGTACTGTATAGACTTTTTCAGTACGTTGGCTTATCAAATTTTTTATAAGTAAAGTTCGAAAATAATTTTTCATAGAAAGTACTCTTTTTTTCTATATGTGTACAGCCGAAATGTGCCAACAAGTGAATGTAGAAAAGATTTCAGAATGTTAAATGCCACTCGATGACACCAGTAGGTGACCTTAGAGCTTTAATTAAAATGATTTAGCAATTTCATGCGAAGCGCAAGTGACAGAACAGTTTATAAACGAAACATGATAGCTTGAGGGGTGATATTTGGTTAAAGAACGCCTTGAAAGAGGGGAGAGGGGCAGCTACAAATGTGGCAAAATCCACATGTTCTGTTCCCCACATCAGAATTATGGTGCGCGAAATACAATTGCTCAATCAAGCACAGGCACTTAAATACGTACGTTGTGGAGTTAATACGACTGTCCAATGAAAGATAGGTTCTTAAATACGTCCGCCTTGGAGCTTATAGACGTGGGTGTATTAAAAAAGATATACCGCGGAAAGGGCGTGCGGACGATACGGGTGAGCGGGTTGCAGACGGAGATGTGCATGAAGTGATGCAGAGTGACTTGGGTGGTGGGGTATCGAGTGCGTATACGGCCTGTCATCGAGGGAATCTTTTACACAGGGGAGATTCCTTTGTGCTGATGTATTTTATTAACAAATATTTTTTGAGAAAAAAATAAAACTTATACCCTTTCAACAATGATTTAAAGGCTATAAACTGAGGCAAATTGACCAGAGGCCAGACTTCGCCTGTAACGTGTGACCATTTGCGCACTATCACGCTTTCGTCGCTGCCAGGCATGGTTTTACTCTCTGTGGTGTAGTCTTTTATATTTATTGACAAGTATATCATAAAAAAATTCATACACTGCCAGAGATAATTTTTGTTGAACTTCATGCACTTTAGATCTACGTGTCATCAGGTAAGTGCGGGGTCTAGCCCATACACAGAGCATGATGATGAGGATTTCCTTTTTGCCGGTTTAATCCATGCAGTTACCCTTATTGGGAAAAATACATTTATTAATTGGATGAAAACCACCAGTCTATAAACACAATCGCACGTAACTCACCACAACTCTGGCTACAGAATTTGGAGTAGCAAGGTTAAGTTATTCTGGGGAATACTCCCATGTGAGATATGCATGTGTTCTGTTTGTTTAAGGGAAAGATCTCGTAAAAAATGAATGGTTGATTGTATGCTGGGTTTTATGGACCATATTGATAATGTGGTTCACCAGTGACGTCACACAACTTTGTGTACACCTTTATATTCAGCTCTGAATAAAGGTCTTGTGAAGGGTACTCCTGTAACGTTTGCCTGTGCAGCGAAACGCTAATATAACATTAAATTTCTGCTTTTGGGTCATAGAAAAATCAGCGTGAGGTGAGTGGTGAACCACATCAGCAATATGGTCCATAAAACCCACCATACAATCAGAACATTTGAATGTGTTTATTTTGATGAAAAAAATTTTTTTTTAATTAGTGAAGGTATTTTCAAAGAAAGTTTTTTTATCGTCTTTTCGCTCACCATAACTTCATTTTTACGAGTTCTTTCATATTCACGTACATGGTGGCAAGCTTCATAGCAGACTGCACGAGAGTGCAATGTCCACCACACAGTGCCACTAACACCCAGAAATTAAATGAACCCGTGAATTTTTTAAAAAATTCTGTTCTAACTTGGTATTGAATCCAGATCTCGTGCTTCGGCCGAGCAAATAGCAGGAGATCTCTTAAAAGAGATCTCCAGGGCAACATTCCACCATAATTTGCTGAAAATTATCACGAAAAACATTTGCTTGGAGATAATGGCTACATGGCACGGTTTCACTTTCGACTTCGTGAAGGCGAATTTTCCGATCAGGTCGAGGAATATTTTATGTAGTAATGCACTTTTTAGTTAACAGGGGGCCTCCGTGGCTCAGTTGGTTAGCGCGCCATCGCAGCACAATGATCACCAATGCGGTTGCTCTGAGTTCAAGACCAGCTCGGTGGAAACCCACGACCATCAGCAGGCCGTACGTGGAAAGGTCTGCCAGCAACCTGCTGATGGTCGTGGGTTTCCACCGGGCTATGCCCAGTTTCCCCCCCACAACAATGCTGGCCGCCGTCGTATAAGTGACATATTCTTGAGTACGGCGTAAAACACCAATCAAATAAATAAATCAAATCAATCTTAGTTAACAATATTAGTTAAAATGTGCGTTTGTTGTCATCAGGTTAGAATGGTTTAATATGAACTAAGGTCTTTATGGATAAATAGATCGAAAAAAAAATCCTATGAGGCTGCAGTCTATTCTCATTAACCTTTCTTGAAAGCCTGTTAGGAAGTATGAATGTAACACCCCTGTTTTCTCATTAAATATTTATGTGTTTGTTGCTGAACACCATGCTCATGGATTTAATCCAATGCTTTTAAGGATTTCTCATGTGTTTGCATACGATGGCAATCAGCCCATTAAGAAGCATATTTCGTGTTAAGTAGCACTCAGCTAAGTGAATTTCCTATCTCTACAACATACGTTGTCATGGCAGTTAGGAGAATACTTAGCTAAGTGAGCTTCATGAAACTGGAGCCAGTTGTATCAACCTTTGCCAACTCACTAAGGAACTTTCCAAACAGGGCAGTCTCGACTTCGAACTCTTTTGTCGTTGAAGGTAAAAAAAGTCGTACAGAATCATGTGATTTGTCACGTGTGCTAGCCAACATTTGTTGACATTGATTCACTGATTACCTTTCTCCATTTGTTCTGGAGGTGCAAATGACACCTCTGTCATTTGCGATCTTTTTAAGCTCACAAACATCCAGCGTTTGTCTATTCTCTGCAAAGTTTTGTGTTGCTTTTTTTCTTCAGGCGCCCAAGTTATGGCAATTGCAATCAAAACTAGTTGCCTAACATTTCCAGTAAGTCACATGGTAGAACAGGGCTTCCTTTATCTCCAGGAATAAAAGAGTTACGGGCACACCATGTTTGTTTAACGAAGTTGAACATCCACAACCTGTCATACAAGCGTTGTGTACCAACGTCCAAACGAAGAGTAAGAGCAAGGAAAGGATGGGTGAACATGTTATTATCAATGTAAACGGAAGATACACAAACATATTTGACAAGTAGTTTATTTGTTCTGTCCGCATGTGAATGGACATCATAATTATACAGAATATTGTTTAAGCCATAGTGCCACGGGAGTGTAAGTTGTTACTTCTTAAATACTTAGCGAACAAAATTATTATACAGAGCATTGCATGGAGAAGGTCATATAAGTTGTGAATCGAGGCTGTTTGTTAAGCAATAAAATAAGTCTAACTAATGCATGACTTGCATAATCTATATCAGTTCAGGGTACACCTCTCCATGGGGAGTGTCTTAATGGGTTTAACCCTATGTTTTGGCCCAGCTAAGATACTACACTGGGAGAGACTCTCTTGGCACAACGCTGCCTTACGTTACTTGAAGGTAATTTCCATACTGTTCAAGAGTAAAGAGAACGTTGTTGTGGAAATTACGAGTGCGCCCATATAAATCTAAAAAACGCTTTATACTAGGTGACCCTACTCAACAATTTTTCAGGCACATGACGAAGGTCCCTTGCATGATAAGTATGCCGTGTCTCATTTGTGGCAGGGCGAATTGGAGCATACTGCCGCAGACACCAGACATGACACCCCAACCAGTCACATTATACTGTCATTAAACATTAAACCCGTCCCATTTCCGTGCTCTGGCCTCTCAGTGCTGAACTCTAGGCGAGGCAGCAACAAGTTCCATTTTTAAAGTCTTTCGTATGACCCCATCCGGGATCTCCCGACCACAAGGCCACCTAGGCGGTCTTAAAATCAAATAATGCGGTGTGCATGCGTTAGATGACTTAACCGCAAGAGGTGAAAATGAAATAATACATATCGCACTGAAAGTGTAAACAAACGATGAAATGGAAGATATTATTCTAAAGGAGAGAGAGAGAAAATGGAAAAAAAGAAGGTACACATGGCAATGTAAAAAAAAAAGGAAAATTAAAGCATGAAATGAAAGACAGTTCTGATAGAGAGAGTGGGAAGTCGAAGTGTACATATACATATAGTAGGGGATAAGAGGGAGAAAGGAAAATGAGAAATAGAAGGTATAACAATAAATAAATGAATGGAAATCTTGAAATAAAGGAAATGGCACTGAAAGAGGAAACAAACTGTCTGCATCAGAGAGTTTCAGCGTTTAACACGAGACCCCGTTGCTATTCAGTAGTTAAACGTATACGGTGCCCAGGCTGACACTTAGTCAACGTCGTGGAATTTTTACAACATTTCAGTCAGAGGTGAGTTTAGCTTAACCACTGCCATATAATTACGCTGATTACATTCTAACACGAGATTGCTTATCTTGCCTTAGACTTGCCAAACTCAAGTTGTTGTTATTTCTGTAGTCCAGAGGACGTGGCTGAAAAATACCCACTTATATACCTACCTGTATATATGAGTCATTGATTATATAAACCAGAATTAAGACACATCTTCCGAAAAAAGACTATTCTTGGCCTTAATGAATGCACGTGAGTTAAAAAAATCGTGCATTTCCTTTTAGTCGACTGATAAATACTTTTGTCTATAAACACAATTTCCTTGTTTCCGTCACTGACTGGCCGGTAGGGTTTCACTTGCCGGTGATATTATGAATGTGAAGTCTTTACCTGAGTTATATAAAATGTATGTTTGCTGCATTTTATTTCGGATTACCATGGTTATAAATGAGTAGACCGCGAAAGGTTAAACCAGAGTAGCGACGACAGTGTTATAGTTGGGAAATGATTACAAGAAATCCGGCCTCCTGTCAGTTTACCTCCCTTATGTTTTGGCCTACTGTCTATGTAAGTGTTTAAGAAAGTACCAACCTGGCTCCTTGGCTTAAGCAAAATTAGATAAAGAAAATGCAGCGATGTTACATGTGTTTTATTAGACATCATTGGTCTAAATGTGCTATGTTGTCATCACATTTAACACATGTAAAGACAATAACATGAAAACAGTGCACAGCAACCATGCCTCGGGGATAGCTAGCTCACCAGCAGAATCCCGGTTTATGCAGATATACAATGTAAAAGACTTTTTTGATCTCCCATATACGACTGGAGAAGAAGCCGTCTTAAACGATTAATTTAATCCCATAATTTGCCCATGTTAAAACAGCGATAAAACAACCATTCCTTTGCGCTGAAACCCAAAAGCAAAAACAGAGTTGAGATGAAAGATGAAAAAAGTTCGTGATTTCAGTTTTAATTCAATCAAAGCTCTGAGTATGAGTAGCTCTTGTTGACACTGAAAGCGTGGCTCGCAAAGCGACATTCATTTATTGTAAACCTAGGCGTCGAAACCGACATTCATATACCAGCCGTCAACCAAAATGGGCGTTTCGGGTCAATAAACACAAGACCAGTTTCTAGGATGACAAATAACACAAACCACCAAAGAAGTGAGAAAGTATATACAATAAATAAAAAATAGCACGGATCTATGCAAAGAGAAGTAGTCAACAGTTTTCGCTGTATAACACTCACCCCCACTATAATCCTTAAGGAAATCAATTATCTTTCTGAACAGAGAGAAATTGCAAAACCACTCGATTCAAAAGTTTGACACGTGACATATATTACAGGTATCTCTGTGTGTACGTACGTGTTATTCGCCCTCTTATCAGAACATTTCCACGCTCAAATCGTAAGACACACGAAAGGAATTGAAAATTACACCAAGGCATTGGCAATTCGTGAGTTTTTCAACTACAGCGAGTGTTGTTACCAATTTGCCTTACTCTCTGTACACCACGCGTCCCGTTATTTCCTTATTTGCTCTTCAAACTTTCTTAAGCTTTCTGTAACCTTAAGTGATCATACTGACATTCACTTGAGTCTTTCTCAGTATTAACAGCCGCAACGGATTTTTGTCTAACGCTTCCGGGCGATCCGGGCTGAATTCTTGTTGTATTCTTACTGGGTGGTCTAAGGTTTACATCGTGCAGAGTGCCATAGTCACTGTCCTGAATGCTTCCATCGTGCATCTGTTTTCTCGAGGCATTCCCCTTCATTTTATTTACCGCAATTGTGCGGTTTGAATACATTTCATCCACATCAGTAATAATGCACGATGAATATACTTCGTTCACAAGCTCATACTGGTTAACGGAAGCGTTCTCGACTTGGCTGTTGTCATATGTGCCACTCATGTGCGTGGAGATGCCATCTACTGTGCCGGAAGTGCCGGTAGCGCCGCTATAAGCTGCCTGCGGATGGGTGGTATTCAGGAAAGCAGGGTTATCCCTTGTTGTTGTTTCACAAGTATCTGCGATATGTTCATCTTTTGACTCCAGTGTGCTGCCTGTACGCTTCCGCTTCTGACCCAATCTTTTTTTCCTAAAGCTAAAAGAGACGTAAATTCTTTACAACAGAATACCTGTATGTGTTTAGTGAGACAGCTAACTAGAGTCACACAGCCTAAACAATTGTTCATGCTCTATTACAGTATGTGTAAATTTCTATCAAATCAAATCCAACGCCTGCCCTAATTTTTCTAAGTTTTAGGAGAGATATTCGTGTATTGAAAACAAAAGGTCAAATTTCTGCTGTTCATTAAATGGACAAACCACTTGAGAAAAGAGAAATTGTCTTCTTGTTATGATCACATGTATATTGGTGGCTAAAGAGAGAAGACCAAATGTCAACAAATGGGACAAATTAGGGTCATCTATCCCCTGCTAATTTCCTGTGGGCAAGTATATGTGACGTAGCTGACTTCACAAAGCAATTTGACGTTAACACTTGCAAAATGTTCCGAATTCTAACTTAGATATTCCAAAAATACCGGGTCAGTATGATGTTTTTTGAGCTGATACAAAAAGAACCCCAGCCTTACAGATAAGCTTGGCGAACGATTAGTTTAGAGCTGATCTGTAGGCCCAACAAACAGAAGAAGCCCATAGAATGGTTTAAAACATAATCTTTTCCTCCACAAGTGCACACCCGTATTTAATTTTTTGTGTTTCCGTTGTTTGACAGCATTTCTGGCTATATCGCTTTTATATAAGAATACTGTTTTACGTGATTTTAGAAGTTTACCTGGTTTTTTTGTTATTGTGTATTTTAGCTGGTTTAAAGGCATCTGTTTCTCGTTTGTTCTGATTCTGCAAGTTATCATTCTCGTAGAGAAAGACAACTGTTCTTTGGTTCTAATGTGTTATCGCCTTGATTTAGTTGAAATACTCCCAACATTGTGTTAAATTCTACTCTTTTCAATTAATTCATTTTATTCACTGGAGAACACACCTACAACTGACTGCCTGCAGAACTATTCTTTTCCAAAGAAGGATTTCTGAGAACTTTATAGTTCAGATTCTTTTTAATGGTGGAAATCTTTTCAGGGTTTCTAACCAATGTCCTTTGAGTCAGACATATATCATTCTGTTTGCAACAAATACAGATCGACCCTCTTGACTGTTGTGCCAACGGGTCTGCCTCATAAATACAGAGTAGCTGAGACGAATATTTTACAGCGGAAATTACAATGCGAAGCTAAATATTGGGATTGACACAACTATTGTGGCCCATGGCTGATGTCTGACGCTTAATGGGACACAACTTTAACTTGTGCATGCAAGGTTTATTATAATTCAGAATAATTGTTTTTAATTCTGCATTAAGCAAACGGGAAAAGGGGTTTCTACCAAATGTCAGCAGTTACAGCCTGTCGTTTTGTGTTGTGCAAATCTAGTGAAAAGATTTCCGCTCAAGTCTATGTCCCGTTCGTCCATATTTCACTTACCAGATAACAATAATTATGACTGCCGCGATCAGTACCACTGAGCCCCCTACACCAGCGGATAGGCCGATTATCTGTTGTTGGGCGGATTCATGTGTTGTGTCTACACAGAAAATAAAAGACATGTAAGAATACTTATAATCAACACTTTAAGTCTGAGAAAAAACACTTCATTTTTTCCGATTTCAGACGTATTCTAGGGTGGAAATAATTTCTTTGCCTCACAAAATATGATGCAGTGGATGGGCACGAACTAACGTTCTGCATCACATATGATAACCTTAACGTTGTTTTTATTTTTCTTCAAATTCTTTCTGACGTTCGATGGAAGGAAGTAAAAGTTATTTATGATTAGGGTATAAGGTAAGAATTCAAAATCGTGGAGCTAGAACCCCAGAGAAAAACTCCACAAAGTCATTTCTCACTCCAGACAAAATATAAATCCTCTTTACAATGCTTATTTTTTAGTATTCGACGTTGAAATTTGGAGATGTTTGTAATAAGATAACCGTTATATATGCAGGGTTGGCAAAACGTTAACTTAAAAATCCCAAATTCAGCTCTAAAGTCACGCTTAAGTCTTGACTAACGACAGAAATGTCTTATAGAATTGGTCCCCTGCTGTTCAAAATTATATGACAAAATTAAGCCAGGTATTTACTTCGTCCATAGCCTCTGGAGTTTTGTGTGAAGACTCATATTAAAGGTTAAGCCTAACTTCACTTTTAATACATTTATGAATCAGAGTCTGTGATGAGACAGTAGCTTTACAGGTTAGGACAGAATTATCAAAGAGTCAATTACAAAATTATATATGTATGTATAACGGATAATGGAAAATCAAAATTGAAAATCAATACTATGAAATATGTGTCTTGATTCACTTGTACCAAGTTGAAACTGCACAAGACCTGTAAAAGTAACTAGTGGTTTTTGAAAGACGTGTTAACATATGCTGCAGGAACAGATCAACTGCTAATCGATCATCGAAACTGAATATCAATGCTGTGATTTGTGTACCTTGATGTAGTCTACACTTAAACCAAGTTTCATTTAAATCAATGAAAAACTGTAGGAGTAGTAGATCATCAAAATCGAAATATGTATCTCGATGTAGTGTACACTTCAATGACATTTCATTGAAATCGAACAGAAACCGTAAGAGTTGTATTTTGAAGGTAAAGTTATCAGACGCACTGAAGGACTGACGGACTGGCGGAAAGACAGACGGACGGGCGACGAACACCTAGCTAATACCTTCGACCTGTTGAGCTGAAATCAAAGAGAGGCAATTATCACAACCCATACAACTGTCACGAGATTTGCGTCCCCCTATATAGGCTGGTGGCCTCGACGTTTCGCTATGTAAGGTTGAGCGACTCCGATGCAAACAAGACGGTCTTGATTTAGTACTGTAACTATCAAAATGCTAATTTTACAAAATTGTTGCAGCGTTATGTCAAGCTTATTTACCACAGTGATGTATGCCTTCGCTACATGTTGTCGTAAAGATGATGCCAGGCGCAAGTTAGTTACGACAGCTTCTTTAAATCATCATTGGAAACTGTTAACTGCTCCTTTTTGCAAGAATCCGTCCTAATTTTTACATTTATATATTTTCTTAGTTCTTCGGTGGTTTGTGTTATTTGTCGATTTCGCCACAAGGAACGCCCATTTTGGTTGACGACTGGTATACGAGTGTCGGTTTCGACGCCTAGAGTCGTAAAACGTTTCATAGTTTTGCAACTCATGATGTTATGACCCCCGTCACAATCATGGACGCATGAGGTTTTTACATAGTCGCATTGTTGCATGTCTTTTTGTCACCTAGGTAACCATGTAATTAATGTGTATGTGACGCCACGCGCGATTTTAGAAACGAACCCCACTGATGTGATATCTGTGAGTTCAACTCCAGCACTTGCTGGCTTGTCTTTGTCAGCCTCGCCTGCACCCGAAAGATGCAAAAATTGAACTGCGTATGTTAATATTAGTACATTCTGAGGAGAAAGTGGAGAAAGGAATGAGCGTTAAACGCAAAACAACTGACAACAAAGTCTGAAACTACCTTTACATTTTCTTTTAAAATTTTTGTTTTATAACTAAATAAATTGAAGCATGATATTTGAATTCTATGGTAGCCTTTATTGACATTGGTGATATCGTTGGATGGCAACGATGTAAATTGAGAGTTAGTCCTGTGACATTCTTTTGACATATATTAGTGCTATGTGTGCTCATGCGCATAGTGTTCTAACGTTATACTTGGTTTCTTGGTCATATAAAAACGGTCATGACACCAAATGAGGTGAAAAATTCCCACTGTCACGTTGAGGCAAATCATTAGTAGGGGTAGATATCGTTGAGTCAAAGATATTCTCAAAGGTAACATTTGAATAAATATTTTTATGAACTTTCCACTAAAAGGAGCTTTAATTTAAATTCTTTTTTCAAGAAGTCCAGTTACAGTTTACCCTGCATCATTTCCTCGTAGTTTACTTCCAGCAGTACATCATTAAACATACCTTCGGGACCAGTTGCTTGAGATGAATTCTGTTGAATATCTAGGCCTTTTTCTGACTCTGCTTTATTTCCTGTCATTCCTGTCAGCTTCTTGCAGTCGTTATCACCTGAAAAAAAATACATCATGTTCTTTTGACTCGTGCTCGATAAACAAAAGTCAGCTTTCTCCGAGTTCTTTTTTATTTACTTGACTGGGTCTTTACGCACTATGCAAGAATATTCTACTTATACGTTGACGGCCAGCATTATGGTGGGCGAACCCGGGCAGAGCCCGAGGAACACCGACGACCATCCACAGGTGGCTGACAGATTTCACATGTAGGGCTGGGGGCAGGAGGCCACTATAGTGAGAGAGTACTGAATCATTCTGTAGCGCTAGCACGCTAACTTCTCTGCCACGGAACCACCCTCTCCTACTCCGTTACACAAAGTGTAAATATAAGCATATAAGCAATATAGCTCTTACTACAAGCCAGAATTCACAGTTTATGCCACTTTTTTCACTGTCAGTGGCGTTCCATTACATCTGGATTCCATAACCCAAGAAACAAATGCAAGGCATAAAAAGGGAAAAGAAAACTTGGAGTTTTTAGTTTTTGCATTTGTATGACCACCCAGTGCTCGGAGAATAACTATGCATGATTTGTGTCTGATATAATTCTCTAACAACGATACATGCAAAGTTTTATGATTAAATGTACCATACTTTACCCACACACTGGCCACTGATCGATCGTCTGAAGCACTCACTGCAGTAACATAGGTCTCCATGACCTTCGTCTTGGCAGGTGGTGTTAGTAGGACAACCACGGTCGCTTCCACTATCGGAACACTTTTCTAGAGAACAAAAATCCAAATGCAAAACATGACGTTTATTACTATTTCGTCTTAAAAGCTCCGCATTAAGTTTACAACTTAGACAAATTTATTTCTCCCGTCACCAAACGTTTAAATAAAACTGTAATTTCCAGAATTATTTTGTTGAGAATTGCTAAATATTTTAAGAAGTATTAAATCATTCCCTTTACTTTGTGTAGGATTATGATATTTCATCTTGAATTTTTTTTTTTCTTTTTTGCTAAATGTGGTTTATTATAGTTATGTGAGATGTCTAATCGAGCTATAGCTGGTGTATTGCTATATCCCCTTAAGGAGCCCCTCATAAAAACTACTGTGGGGGGGGGGCTGTGAAAGTGTCATTAAGCCGCTGATGATAGCGTATTGTACTGGGGACTAAAGGGGAGAGGGTTAGGGATCAGGCCAACTCAGCAATGTGGTCATGGCTTGAATGTTTCCAGTCCGAAGAGCAGACGGGGGGGGGGGGGTAGGGAGTGGGAGTGAGGCGTCTCCTAGCAACCGCGATTATGTACAACAGCTAGCACTTTCTGAATGAATTGAGACAAGTGACACCAGAATGAGAAACTTCATCACCAGGTTCACTGAAAAGCAATGGGAATCTCGTAAAACTCGTAAATCTCGCTTTTAACGAAGGGCTAAAGCCCCGTGCTTGGATTACTTGAATTACGTCACACTTCTAGGTACACGCCTGCTCAAACAGTACGCAAGCAGTACACAAACACTGCCACCTCAAAGCAGAACACCAAGTGTTTCTCTGCCAATTGAACCCTTTTGTGTAGCCCGTCAAATTCTCCCATTGTTATATTTGCCTCACATGGATGGTGTATAGATGTGCATGCAGGAGTCACGTGGGTGGGAGAAATGCATTCCAGCAACACTGAAGCATTGTTTGCTTCAGAAGTATTTTCAGGAAAGGCAAAAATTCCATCAGCTTACGTAAACAGTATTTCGTGCCTGACTTCGCTTCTTTGAGATTTGCAAAGCCGTTAGTACAGTTGCACGTCCCATTGTGACAAGTTGTTCCATTTCCGCACTTTTCGTCATTGCACTGTATGACCCCAAAACCTGAACGTGAAAAAAAATAAATAAATAAAACATTACAAAGTGAATAAACGTTATCCGAAATACCACTGAACGAGACATATAAAAATATTGGAACTCTACACATTTTTGTGTATCTTATTGCCGTAAATGCTTCAAGTGATCCAATTTTCAGTCAGTTCTGTGCACTAGACTGATTCCGTAAGATGGAAGTGAGGTGTAACCTAGCGTTTATCGTTTTCTTTTCAAGTCTGCAATACTACTTCACTAAAACTTATTACTGCAATATCTGCCCCTCTATGCAAATGATCTATTTCTACTTCGAGTGTAAATCTTGGTTTTGTGGCGCCACTATCGACTTAAGTGGGCCTTAAAGCCTCTCTAGAGCTCTTTGCTGTAGACTGCCTTTAATTCAGTTACATATTTTAGGGTTTTTTTAAGTCGTAGACACATAATGTAATTTCCCCTTGTCTCTTTGAAGTATTACAGATAATTATTATACACCTATAATATTTATATTGTACAATGTTATTTCTTTGCAGGGTTATGTGATCTACCCAGCCTTATTGTGAATGCAAGCACGCCTTTCTTCACATCGGCGTAGTTGTGAAAAATGAGACACGTGCTTGTTCACGCTTAGGTGTTAAATATACAATTATAAAAGGTAAGATTATTCTAAACAGGAAGCAGAAATAAACAAAGAGTGTAGATGTAAATTACCCCAAGCATACACTTTAAAATGCCCAACGCCCAACGCTTTTAATGGGTGATAAAACTTCAAACAAACGATTTAAAAAATATACACGAATATTTAATTGTTGAACATAAATACATAAATCACATACCTGTAGGCGTATGCTATAATGCTATGATGTCCATAAAATATAAATACATAAATCATATACATGTAGGCCTATACTATAATGCTATGATATCCAAATGTTCAATATCTGATGCACATAAGTCTTTATATGTTAAACATCGAGATTTACAGTGTGTATATAGACAAAAGCCTCAAATTAAAACCAACCAATTGTGTAGGGGAAAAAAAATTGGAAATTCTGCACGTCTATATATGTATTATGAACCGCGCTGATTTAAACACAATGTCAAACACAAGCCTCGATGATCCATTTAGTCAAAGTATACCGACTGACACACGGTCTACAAGGATAAAGGAGTTGTGACACGGTGTCACTTGAATGAGTGTGCTACCTTTCTGCAACAACTATCGTATCAAGGGTATTACATCAAGTGCCTTCACCCTAAGTTTGTTAAATTTTACAGTGAGTGCGCTTGTCTTGGTAGTAAATAAGGACGGAATGTTCAGAGTCTCTGGGGCACTCCGTTTTGTTTGTGTCTAATTCATGTTAACCTGAGGCTAGGGGCCCTATGTTCATCGTCTTGAGTGTGATCGCCACGTTTGATATATGAATGCTTGCGAATGCCAAACATATTGGACTCGACGCCCCATCTAGTCACAGTATACTGGCACGTAGTCTACATGGCCAAGATAGTGGCGACACAACCTCAACTACATGCCTGTGCCTCTACAACACCATGTTAATCAACATGTCATGGCAGCCTTTGTAGTATACAATCGACTTCACTTAATTCCAACATTATTACAGAATAAAATAAAAGAAAAATGCTGAAAAAATAAGATGATGAGGACGTCTTAACAGTGTCTAATAAATAAACTGATAATTAAATTTAGGCTTCACAAGGTAATAGCTAACTAACTTCAGTAGGTTTTTCTGAAATCAAATTCCCCCTTCCTCCTTTCCATTCTTAAACAGGTATTCAAATGAGACTACTCACACGTCGCAGTCGTCGCCAATAGGATAAGAGTGACCACCAAGAACGTTGTCACACGAGGAGTCAAGAACGATAACTCCATTGTCTCGGCCGTCCCCGGATTTACTGGAGCGATTTTGACCAGGTTTCCTGACATCATAATCAAATGTCACTATCCTGCCGCTACAGCGCATAGAACGAACGCCCAGCTTTATCTTATAAAACTGTCCATCTACAAGGAAGTAAGGGTTTCGTAGACGTGTGTGATGTGAGTCAGGTAGGATAACAGGACCTTTTATTTCCTGCTTTTACAGATGTAAAACTTGCCCATAGGCGAATTCATTGCAGTTATATGAATATGTCGAAAGCTTTCATTCAAAAACTTGCGGAATTCTCCCGCTATATTTAACTTCAGTTTCCTGTACGCCACAAAACAAAAAAAATATGCAGGTGAACAATATCAGTCTTGAGGAGTAAAGTCTTTATAATTGCCAGTATATCATACACATTACTTTAATAATCGATTTATTTATTTATTTATTTATTGGACTGGTCTTTAACGGAGCACTCAAGAAAATTTCACACGGCCGGAGTGTGACGTGCACAACTCTATTGGTGTATTCCATGACAAATACCTGCTGATACATGTCGGATTGATCACCAGGGCGAGTGCCTGTGGTCTAAGCTTTTGTGAAAAACAAAAAAGATCAGCCTGATAATGCTTACTACAAACTACGCTATTAAAATGTTACTATTTGTACTTAGTCAACTTGGTTATATTGACCTAATTTGTCTGTACGTCGTTAATCGTCTTTTCAAACAGACTAAGCCGAAGAGGCATGCAGTTGTATTACAGGGGTTTACTTACCAAGGACAACGTGGCTATGCAGTACAAACATACAGTGATAGACAGCCATTGATTTTCTCGGCGTCGTTAATTGGGCATAGAATCTGGCTAATATGTTGACATTGGCTGCTGGGCTCATTGACAAAGTTATTGACAATTTATAGGTTTTATAAAGAAAAACGAAGAGAACTTTAAGACATCGGCTAGAGTAACCTTATAGATGCTATACATGTTATATGAAGGGTGGATGGGGGGGGGATTACCCTTGACGTAGGGTATCTGAGAAATGAAGAAGCCGAGAGAGAACTTAAGTACGTATCGGTATAATGCATTAGTGGTGTGTAAGCTGCTAACATGGATGTATTTCCATCAACAGTTAGAATAAAATCCTAACTCGTATATATAAAGAAGTGAAGGGATTTCACTGGACTGACAAACTGGCACACTGTGGTCATTGCTCTGCTTTTACTCTCTACACTGTAGTTATTATAATGAAGACATGGCGAAACCAGATAGTGATGAATAGATTCGAATATGCGCCCTCAGTGTTGATTTATTTATTTATTTCATTGGTGTTTTACGCCGAACTCAAGAACATTTCACTTATACAGTGGGAGGAAACCGGGAAACTCACGACCATCCGCAGGTTGCTGGCGGACATTCCCACGTACGGCCTGAAAGGAAGCCAGCCTGACCTGAACTTAAACTCACAGCGACCGCATTGGTGAGAGGCACGAGGCCACGACGCCGCGTCGGCGTTAACCCACTCGGCCCTTTAGTGTTGAAATTAGACAAAAGAAATATAATCGTTGTATGAGGGTCTCTAAAATCTTATATAAATTGACCATAAAACTTGAAACAAAACCTTGCCCTAAAAATCTTAGAGGATCAGCGAATCTGAAAATTTACCTATATGTATACTTGTTTCCACCACACAGGCACTTAAGGAGGATTTATATGCTAATTAATACAAAAATCATTTCTTTTCCAGTCAAAAATTAACAACAAAAGGAATAATGCATTGCTTTATTGTATATCTTAGCTACATTTTCCGTGTCAAGAAGAAATGTCAAGACTAAACAGTATCGCTCGCATGCTGCTTATGTGTACGCCATCTACTCCCATTATACAAGTACCTCTTACACTTGAGAGAGACTTAATGCCGAACTTAGGGAAGCGAAGTCGAGTCGAGCAAAGAAAGGTCTGCAGATGTGCTAGCTTATTTACTTCTTCTCCTTCTCTCTGTCGATAACTTCCGAAGGCCCCTGGGAGCCATGTGGAAAGCATTGTGGGAAAAATAACAAGAAGTTTCAAATGCCAACGGAATGAAATATTTATCTGTACTGAACGCTTTTGATTTTCACTGCCTTATGACACAAAAGCATCATTACTCTTTTAAGCACCCCTTCCGTTCATTGAGGCTAGATAGCTGAAGGCAACGATGCGACGAAGTTCCGAGTAGAGGCATCTTAGCAATCACGCACAAGTCAGTAATCTTAGTCTGCGTGCTACATGAACCTTCAATGCACTGTTAGTTTTAAACCACTTAGGTGAAAGTGAAGTGATATTTTTCTAGTTCGAGAGAAAAAAGGTCCACTTAAAGCACTTACTAGTCGTACACATTACTGTATTGTTGGTTATTTTTTTTTCATGAGATACATCTCATGAAGGCCACAAGCCTTCAACAACAGCGAAGGTGTCGACGGTTGACGAAAAGCTGCCGATAGAGGGTAGCCAAAAAAAAAAAGGTTTGCGGTGACATCAGTGTCTTTGGTATCAGTGGATTTCGCTCAGGCAGATGCTGTTAGATGAAAAGTTACGATCCTATTTTTTACCTGGACAGCTTTCTGTGAACGAAAAGTTACCATCCGATTTTTTACCTGGACAGCTTTCTGTGAACGAAAGTCTACACTATCACAAGCTGTATATTTGCTGGAAAAATCTTGGAGCCATTTTAGACGTAATACTCATAATTTATTTATTTATTTGCTTGATTGGTGTTTCACGAAGTACTCAAGTATACTTCACTTATACGACGGCGACCAGCATTTTGGTGGGAGGAAACAGGGCAGAGTCCAAACCCACGACCATCCGCAGGTTACTGGCAGACCTTCCCACGTATGGTTGGAGAGGAAGCCAACATGAGCTGAACCTGCACTCACAGCGACTGCACTGATTGGAGACTCCTGGGTCATTGCGCTTAATACTCAAAATGACAAAGTTTTCTCATACACGGAGCCTTTAGTGTATATATCTAATATAACACGACTAGCAAAACATCATTATGCTGAAAACCGTTGTACATTTTCCATTTAAGAGAAATATCTTGTTCAGACTGGATGTATAAAACATCAATTAAGAAAAATTTGAAACATTTAGGGAAACGTGAAAGAAAAAGCCGTTAGTATTCCACAAAAAATACTGGATTTAGGCAATGTACGAGGAAAATGGCATGTTGTATAGGCTTATATGAAAACGATTGTTTGGATAATTAATATCTATAACTACTTGCACTTGCTTATATTGACTTAATTTGTATGTGCGTTGTCTGTTATTCCAAGAGGGATGAACCAGTCACGCACGCTGAGCTCTTGTTACAGGCGTCTGAGGACAACCATGTCTTACCGAGTGTGTCGCTTCAGACATACGTGCGGTGATCTGGGTACTGGGATTGATTTTACCGGCGGTGCTAATTAGGGATAGAAGCCGGGTAATATGTTGACTCTAGCTACTTGAATGGTTGAAATGTTTTTAAAGATTTATGGGTTTGAGATACAACAGTTGAACGCATTTCAACATGTTTGTACAGTAGAAAAATATCTACCCTGTCGGCGGGATACGAGTGTGTTATTTATTGGCGTTTGCGCTGTACATAAGAAATACATGTATCAAGGTCATTAAGATCGTGGTTAGAAGTAAATAAGGAAAACAACAGGATAAAAAAACACAAACCTTATAAGGCCAGCCTCAAACCCTTCTACTACAACTACGCCGTCAAACCGTTTGTATCAGACGCTCGTGTCTAATGAGCTTTACGTTCAATAGTTCCTATATTTTTTTTCTCGAAGTCCAGAATTGGCTAAAGTCTTTGAAAAGTTGTAAAAGTAAGCATAAAGTATAAAGCTTCTAAGCAAACTTTACCACATCAATCTGACAGAATCAAAGAGTTACTAAAAGGTTTGGGGACGCCGTCAGAAAAAATATGTCCCTAAGGGACATTAGTAGGCCAATCCTCCAGGGAGTCGTTGTTATTGCAGTCAAGAATCAATGTAGAAAGGATAATAAATCGTTTTATTGTATATTTTAATTCGATTTTAAGGATTAATTAGTTAATGTTAAGGTTTACGCTGTTTCAATAAGTAGAAATAGGAGACTATGTCACGCATCATGCTTATACTGTACATGTAAGTCTTACTTTGAGAACAGACTTAATGTAATGATGTCTTTGGATTGCACCTTTAACATAAAGAATTGAAAGGTCGGATTTAGAATGAATGATTATGGTTAAGCAACGCATCGAACTGAGTAGAAGCGAGAGGCCGATCTTTCCCATTAAGCCATGCATTCTTCAGTAACGGTCTGTCTCGTGACGACACGAAACACATTCCAGTTAATAGGACATACGCGGTTTACTCGTCTTGTAGTAGATAAATATGTATGTAATTTACATCAATCAATAAAGCTGCCGTAAATTACAATGTGCGTTCTGCTCATCATCGTGACATGAAAAGTTACTCTCGCATTATATCCAGTTTACATATTTGTCGAATGTCTGGCTTGTTTAGCTATTTTTTATTTTCTCGTCCAAGCTCGCGACTGGTTTCTGATCAATAAAATCTTAGGTTGGAATTCAGCTAATTGCCCAACAGAGGCTGCAATTAAACTAATAGGCTGTACACCTTTCACGCGTCTCAGAAAATGATATACAGAGGCTCTCCAAAGAGTGATCCTTTAGTATCAAATTTATTATACGAGAGTTAAAAGATTTCGTTTGTTTCGAGTCTTTGGCGGGAAGGAAACGCAATTTTTGACCGACTGATTTCAAGAGGTCTCACCGGCTCGTCTGTAAGAAACAATTTTTCAATTTTTTTCTAAGAACCACGGCTTGATCACAATTAAGTTAAATAATTATTTTAAACAATGAATTGTTGTTAAATGCAATATGCTGGATAACTCTGATAGGTCTGGAGTTACTCAAAATGGTGCGTTGACTTCACATGTAATACATGTACACAGTAGCAAAAACAAAATGGTCACAGATGGTAAGATAATTCGACATCTTGTTTTTTGTCATATTTATGCAGTACTGTTGTATGCGGATGCCCTACATCAATTTCCACGTTTTCTTTAATTGCATCCCCCTTTTAATCAATATCTTCTCTGCATTTACAGACGCAAGATATATGTGTGTCCTCTAGTGGATGCTGGATGGAGAACGTTCCCTAATGAAAGCACTTCGTCGTATGAGATCGTTAAACCGTGCAGTCAGGAGATCTTAGTAAGCTACTAGTATTTGATCGTCTTTGTCTGTGTTCGTGTCAGGTAATTTTTCGATGCCCGCCAATACGCCACATTCGCATTCAAACCCGTGTCTTATATTTCATTACAATTTATGGCGTGGTAACGTAGACCACTTACCATATGCCCGGGTCTAACAGATTTGTTCCTTGAAATTCCAATATTGTATGATGGATCTGTGTTATTTTGCTCTTGGCTGCGTACGGGGAACCACTTTTTTTTTAAACATCCGTCTGGTATAGGTGGGGGGATTTCGGGGTAAACAGTGATTCATGGCATCGCTTGAGAAGAACGAGTTGTAATGGCAACCTACATGTAACAGAATACCAACCAAGTCAGAGTCCAAACTTTATCAAAGCGAAGTGCCCGAGTGTGGCAACAAAGTTCTTTGGAATTCAACATCGTCTTAAAGAACGTATTTATATGCTTTTGTCGTGTAGAATACAGCACACTATTGCTTCTTAAACGTAATTGGGGTATAAAGACGGACAAATACCTAAAAGGCATCGATTTCAACAAGAGGAACCTTTTCTTAATCTTACACGAAGTCATCAATATCAGACCCTTTCCCGGTATTTACTGCTTTCATTATCTGCCTGATAGCGGTTACAAATTGTACTGAAAAATATTCTGTTTATATGTCGGCGATCAAGTTTGTTGCTGGCACAGATTGCAAGCGAACAATCTAATCTTGTCGCATACCTGTCAAACCTTTCAGCCCCACGATCACCAAGCTATCTTAGAATTAAGTCAGATTTTGCGTCAGCTTCAAAACAGTTTACGGGGCTAAAGTCTTAACTTACGTTGGGAATTGTTATTTTCATTACTTCGTGATCCTGAGGCCTGGCACCCAAGGCGATAGCAAAATGCAGACCCTTGAGCTCGACGGTATCTCTGCATATATGTAAGTTTATACTTATATAAACTGTATGAAAAGGAACAGTGTTTTGAACGTTCTTGGATGTGTGAAACACTACAACATTTTGAACGTTGTAAGCTGTGTGAAACACTGCAGAGTTTTGAACGTTTTAGGCTGTGTGAAACACTACAGTGTCTTGAACACACTAGACTGTGTGAAACACTACAAACTTTTGAACGTTGTGGGCTGTGCGAGACATTACAGGGTTTTGAACGTCCTACATTTTGTGATGAAACGCTACATTATTTTGAACGTTCTAGGCTAAGTGAAACACGAGTGTTTTAGACGTTCTAAACTGTGTGAAACACTATAGTGTTTCGAACGTTCTAGATTGTGAAAAACACCAGTGTTTTGAACGCTCTAGGCTGTGCGAAACTCTACAACGTTTGAACGATCTACGCTGCGTGAAACATTACAACGGTTGAGTGATCTTGGCTGTGTGAAATAGTACAACTTTTAGAACGTCTTAGGCTGTGTGAAACACGACAACGTTTGAACCATCTAGGTCGTGTGACAAAGTACACCGTTTTGACTGCACCGTTTCCACCTTGCCGATTCCCCCATCGGCCATGGAGACCCACACGTCTTCATGAAAGGCACAGCTGTGCTATATTGCCTGATAAACCTCAAGGTTTGAAAGCTGTCATTCAGAGGAACGACAGCTTTTATATTACCCAGTTGACTTTTTGTGTTGATCCCTCGCGATTTAACATTAAATATTCATCGTCATTTCAGACCATACCTCGCTAGACAAAATAAAACTCGTGAAATAGATGTAGTTATGTCGCGATTCAGCCAGGGAAAGAAAACATAACACTTGTACGTCGTAAGGGAGAAGTATCCACTGAATATATAAGGTAAAACCTTGTGTTCATGGGACATTTGATCGGACCACATTTCCATTACAAGGATTCAAGCACAGGCATGACTTTCTAGACTTCAGTGTCATCTATCTGGAAAATGTGTGTATTACTGACACACAGACAATGGCTGTACAATAGTACTGTGTGCTACACCTTACCATGGAAACGCTAAACATTTAAACATTGTTCTCCATTCAAAATGACCGGATACGTTTACATCGCGTGCAGGTATGTCATACCAGCTACTACGCATGTACGAGACGGGTGATTCAGGGGAGATAATATGATATAATTACCACACTGAGCCGGAGAACCTCTGTTGCCAGACAGACTTGAAAGCGGAAAACTTCTGTTTTAACGGATCGAAGAAGACAAATGTTTTCACAGTATCGAGGACAAGGCAATGTGCTACACATTTACTACATGTGTAAGTGTTAACATGTGAACAGGCCGGGATGGAAGTGAGGTTTTTTCTCTTAACACTCGGTACCTCAGGTAAGAAAATCTTTTTTCTTTACTCTTTTACAGACTGTGATCAGAAATATGAGAGCCGAGCGAAAACTACCATTTAATTTAATACTTTTCATGTTTTCCTTATGTATTGGCCTTAAATTATGGTAGAGTAAAAATGTGGTTAGGAATTTTAGTTACTCGCCAAAGGCCAATATTTAGTATTGCTGAGAACGGTGTAAAACCCGAAAGAAAATACACCAGACTTTGTCCACATATTATACATGTTTATTATTATGTTATACGCAACCTGATGATGATCGATTTCACAGGCTTTGCCCGGTTTCTCCCCACCATAATGCCCGGTTTCTCCCCACCATAATGCTCACCGGCGTTGTGTAAGCGACATATTCTTGAGTACGGCTTAAATTAGTCAGATAAATAAATATATATTATCTTATATCCTATCATATACAAGTACTTGTAAACATAATATTGACATTTTACTTTCGGCAGATCAGAAAATTTTTCTTATTTCACCCAATGGAGGTATATATCGGGGCTTTAGATTGGGTTAAAACAGGGTCAAAGTAAGTGTACGCAGCTTTTATGCTAAGCGCACACTTCGCTATGTTTATTACAGATCCGCCCTCTGACATGCATGTGGGAATCCAGCCCTCGCTAGTTCTACTCTTGCCTCGCAATTTGCATTTCCGTTTACTGTCGAAGTGTATCCCTTTGTTTCTTTACCCCCAAAATACAACCACTACCGGTTCCATGTCACTAAAATAATTTACATCAGCCCAAAAAGAATTGCACAGTTCATCTGAGATAAAAATCTTTTTACGCATATTGATATGATAAGGTTTTTATTCAACCGGAACAGACATCCATTCCATGAGAATTTACTCTTTGCTTTGTTCAGTTCCGTTAGTGCAGGTTTCCTGAGATCGAATAAAACAGATGGTATTGTTTCTCGATGGCAAAATTATGACCGTATTAACGTCATTCTTACTGTATAATGGCGCGATATTTAGTTTCAAAACAACTTATCTAAATAGGAAAGATCTACATATTCCAAAAACTGAGAGGGGAGATCACATTATTAGTATATTGTGGGTGAACTCTTGTCAACAGCAGTGGCTCTGCCGTGAGGTATCAATAAATACATCGACTCTGATACTAGACTGCGATGTGTGTAAAGACCTTTTGACAGTTATCGAAATATTGCTTATAAGCTAAGCACCATCTTAGGCAACCCGCGAAACAAGCAAACAAAGCCAACTAAAAGTCATATGTTGTCATCTCAGAGATAACGGATACCTCGTATACAGTCCTAACTTTGTGTTAGCCTCGTCTAATTTGACTTATTGATTCTTCTAGCTTAAGTGCAGTTAAAATGTTCTGCGGAGGGGGGGGGGGGTCAACCTTGTTCTCGCGTGGACCGGACGTCAAACACAACATCGGGCACGTGCAGATCGGTCGATTTAGATCCCACTTTCGCCCACTCTGTAAACAAGGGACGAGTTCCTAAGAGGAGCTTCACAGATGGTATCTTGCCAAACATCGTAATGGACATCCGGTGCTGTGCCTGTTCTTAGCTCCAGATTGCCTCTCGCTGACATGCCAACGTGACGTTCATCCAGACATGTATGTAAATTGACCGCAGCAAATCCCATCTTCATGCATTTTGTTCTTGCGTGTGTAGAAAAAGTCTATTGGCATTTGTTATTTAACAACGAAAAAGTAGGTGTCCGGGATCAAAAATACGTTACGACTTAAAATAGTACAGACCTACTCCCCTGATTTAGAGTGAGGACCCCAGCAGTTTTCATGTCAGTACACGTTTGTTGCTCATTATACTCTCCAATGTGCTTCCCTTAAATCCCAAAGGCACGCTACGACATCTGAATGGTGAATTTAAATGTGCAGATATCCTGTCCTAGGAATTGTGGCCAATATTTCCCTTACTGCCTTTGTGAAACCCCCATGCTCTATACCGCGTCAAATTAAAGCTTTGGGAATTTGTGGTCAACGAATCAAATTGCATTTATCAATCAAAATGTGTCAGAAATATGTAAGGAAGCATTTGCAGATGATCGCTACAATATCCCGAGAGTTACATCAAACTGAACATTTGTTGTGAACGAAACAGTGTTAACCTAGTAGTTTGTGATTAAAGTGAACAAACCTCCGCCATGAAGCCCTGACTATCTTTGAATCACCTTCCTTTGTTTTGCCTGCATGTAGCTTTATCAAAAGCTGTTAGAGAGAGTACAAACAAGGTGCTTACATGTACCTCTGCGTTAGTGTTAACTGACATGAAAAGAAAAGACAACAAAAATATAACCAAAGTTATTTCAGATGAGGGGTCCATACAGACCTGAACGGGATCAGGCATATCCATATGACGTTCTTGGTACATATAACTCCATAAATCGCCTTTTAATATGGAATCCTTACCATGAGATACGCCATTTGAGAGATACCAGTCATCCACCCTTCTGTATTAGAGGCCGTCGTCGTGCGAAGAACGGCCCCCCACTCTCACCCTTATTATTACACCAGAAGGCCACGCGTTACGGCCTCCTGGCTGAGGCCTTGGGGAGTAACCCCAGACGTATTCCACTGCCACTTTCTCGTTGAAAATGGGCTTAAAATATATCAGAATTTTCTTGTCATCAGAGGGAAAACAGCAGGTTTAACACTAATTTTACATGGCAAAATGGTGAACTAGGAAAGGGCGTCCCCACAATGGAAACAGATGCCTTCTCGAGTGGTAGAAATATCAAGCTGCTGGTAGCATAAATTCAATAACATAACAATGTACTACCAGTGCATGTTTATACCAGCCGGCATTGGCAAGAGATGTGACATCTTTGTGATGCCGCATTTGCATGTTTGTGTTTAATAAATTGTGTTTTCGTGTCGCGAACATTTCTGTTTACACGGCTGCTTAAAAAATCTCCTTTTGGTTTGAACTACTTTCATATTGCTTTTTTCGTATTGAGACTGTTTCTTACCTGTAAAATGTTTCACAGAAGCTGTTAATTTTTTTTGGAAAGCGGAAACGACGAATTTCCCAACAAACAGAGAAGGTCTTTTCCAAACAAGATTTATTACTTCCAAAACCATTATAATATTACGGAGATATATACATGTATATCGGTTCTTTTCTTGACTTCGTTATGTGGGCAGTACTGTACACAGCGGTGCGAAGACCATATTACTCAGGTGCATCTGCAGATGTTATCTGACTTCTACCCCGTCGTATGAATACCTTATCGTTCATGTGTTATAGCTTTCCTTTCTTTCCCCGTGTTACATATATCTGCTCAGTAGCGATACGGAGGGCTAATCATTTATGTGTTTTGCCTTTCCTTTCTTTCCCCGTATAACATGTATCTGCTCAGTAGGGGAACGGAGGCCTAATCATTTATGTGTTATATCTTTCCCTTCCTTCCCTTTTCCCCACATAACATGCATCTGATAGCGCAATGAAGGCCTATTCAAATGACGACATAATCATTCGCTCGTTATATCTGCTCTCCCAGTACTCAGCGTCATGGCTGGCTCTTCACACCGAGACCTCGTCCTCATCAGACATCGATACACGACATGGAATCACGCCAACGAACTCTGTCACTCTGTAGGCATGAACCTGGTCACTGTCGACGATGTGAATATCCTCGAATTTATCGCCACTCAATTTGAGTCCTGGTCTTTGTAAGTACATAATTGACTTTTGATTTTTAGCCCCATGTAAGATTTATTTATTTATTTGAATTGTGTTTTACCCCATACTCAAGAATATTTCACTTATACGACGGTGGCCGGCATTATCGTAGGAGGAAACCGGGCAGAGCCTGGTGGAAACCCACGACCATCCCCAGCTGGCTGACAGACCTTCCCACGCACGAGCTGGACTTGAGCTCACTGCGACAGCATTGATGGGAGGTTTTTGGGCAATTACGCTGCTTTAGAGCGCAAACCAACTGAGCCACGGAGGATAATTTACCCTAGGCGTACTTAAGCTTTTTTTTTAATGTGTAGTTATTCGTGGTTTACAAGTGACATAATGCAATTTTTTGCTTGACTTATTGACTTATAATAACAACAACAACAACTTTGTTCACTTGGGGGTGTAACGCTACGTTTTGGAACATGGACACTTAAATGCGATGGAAGCTGTTTCGGTTGTGGACTGACCGGATTAAACCACCGACCTTTGGCAAAATTTCCCTGGTGAGTCACACATGTTTTCACACGCATAGCGAGGTCAAAGTACTTTGTCAAAATGTTGCATGAAAATAATCTCCATGGATTCCTCATGTGAAATGTCTGATCAACCCTACACACGTCTGTTGTCCTAGTACAGTGAGGAGTACGAAGTCTGAAATATGAATCTAAATCAAGGCCAAAGTGTATCTCGGCTATTGAAATAATAACAACAACGCTAACATCAAACAAGAAAAGCTGCCTGGTTTCTCAAGAGCCTTTTGTATGTGTGCTGCGTGCAGCATTTTGTTTCAATCCAATTAAGTAGGCATATTTATTCTGTAAAGTTGAAATGAAACTTGTTTCACGTTATTTTTCAAGAAAAATACTTCATTGTGCACTACTACAAGTAATAGAAATACAAAGTCTCGTAACATGAAAAGAAACTCCAAAGACTGATGGTCGATTCTGTGAGGGCATTTCAACCGGCAAGTACTCACGCTAGGCTTTCAAGCTCAGTGGCCGAAATACGTTGGTTAACGGATGACAATAGTCGTTCTTTGATATTTGAACAACTTACAGATTTTTTCCTTATTTAGCTATATTTTACTATTACGCGGAATGCACCATTCCTTAACCAAGCCAAATGTTACTTCATTTGTATGATAACGTATTAATTCCCTTTCCCCATGTTTGGCCCATTCCAGGAATATCTAAAATATCATCTATGTTGAATGTTGATGAATCTGTTGAGGAATCTGTTGATGAATCTGTTCAGGAATCTGTTCAGGAATCTGTTCAGGGATCTGTTGATGAATCTGTAGAGGAATTTGTTGATAAATCTTTTGAGGAATCTGTTGATGAATCCGTTGAGGAATCTGTTCAGGGATCTGTTGATGAATCTGTTGATAAATCTTTTGAGGAATCTGTTGATGAATCCGTTGAGGAATCTGTTGATGAATCTGTTGATGAATCTGTTGAGGAATCTGTTCAGGGATCTGTTGATGAATCTGTAGAGGAATCTGTTGATAAATCTGTTGAGGAATCTATTGATGAATCTGTAGAGGAATCTGTTGATGAATCTGTTGAGAAATCTGTTGATAAATCTTTTGAAGAATCTGCTGATGAATCTGCTGCGGAATCTGTTAATGAATCTGTTGAGGATTCTGTTGAGGAATCTGTTTAGTCAAATTTATCGATGATAAATGAAAACAATATGTTAGTTTCCCGACCGCAATACATTCAGCATTTAGTTTGCAAAGGTTTTTTCTTTTCAACCGAAATTAATGATACACCAACAGGTACGCTACGATGTTTTACATCTATGGAGAATAAATTAACTTAGATCTGTTCACGTGGTTTATACACATAGTGTGTATTTAAGCCCTGCAAAGGCAACAATGCCTTAATCAAAGACACAAGAAATTCGATAAAAGTTTTTTTGTCTTCGAATACCTTTTCTTCCGAACATCTCTTGTTTTCTGTATACTCATTATATCAGGAATGATCCACTGATGTTGTTGACAGATCCAGCATCTATTTGTGGGAGACAAGTCAATCGTTAGAAATCTGCATAGACCTGCACAAGAACTTTCAACTTTAAATTTGCCATTGTCACACGATAGATTTATAGGATAAGCGATTCGATTTAATTAGCACATTCATTGAGTAGACCCTGGACGTCGAATTGTATTCGTATACCAAATTTGTATTTGTCAACCAAAATGGGTGTTCTAGATCAATAATCGCAAGACCAGTTACCAAAAACAACAAATATCACAAACCACCAAGGGATTTTAAAAAATGTATAAAATAAAAAAATAGGACGGATTCATGCAAAGAGAAGCGGCCAGCAGTTTTCAGTGATGACGGAAAGACGTAATGAATATTCCAGGCGGATGAATAAGACATCATTCATTATATATGATATATGATCAAATATGTATATCATGGGCTAAGCGGAATTAGACACAATTATAAGGAAAAGCCCGACCAGAGATTCTGAACACTCCGTCCGTATTTATCCACAAGAGAGGCGTACACATTGTAAAATTTAAGAAACTTAGAGAGAAAGTCTTTGATGGTATATCCTTGACAAACTAGTTCACGCTCACGAAGCCTATTGATGATTTTTGAGTAAAGTTTATTCATTAGGACAAAAGGTCATATGTAATTTCAGTTGTTTACAATGGGAAAGTATCCATCCGTCTTGACACATTTATCATTTCATTTCAGTTCAATTCAACTGTTTAATCTGTGTGCAAATATTTTACCTTGTCTTCGTATTGACTGATCTTCGTTTGCATGATCTGTACGAGTACACGACCAAGCATTGTAAATACACATGTACATGGGAACGCCTTTGAGAAACAAACACATAATTCAATAAATGCTTGCTTCTATTCAATATCATTTCTTCTTATGCCTTAATTGCCCCCAGCAATTATTTCTGGACCGGACTTCACAACCGTGATCCCGATCACGCCACCGACTACGCCTGGGCGAACTGTCAGTCAGTTAACGTCACCGCGTCTCCTTGGCTACAGACTGACAGTGCAAATGGCCGCTGTGGCCGAGCACATAAAACGTCAACTCCGAGCATGCGCGATATAGAGCTGGTGAATTGTAGCGAGGTCGGGGGTTATCCCTTATGTGAGACGTACACTGGTAAGTCCTTTCATAAAACGATGCGAAAATCTAAAAGTAATTGCAATACCGGAGCTTAGTCTGCCTGCATCGACGTTATCTTCTCGTGTCAGCGTAGAATAGAAGAGAGTAAGTTTAATTTCTCCCCATTGCCGGACATAAGCGTCTTTGCCTTCAAAAAATACACAGAGATACTGATAAATAACATATAATTGGCAACCAAATGTATAACATAATCTATAGATTTCTTTACAATCGCGCCATACTTTGCTGATAAACTTAGCAAGGTTGCTCATAATACATATCTTTTCAGTTTTAACGATGTAAGAGTGTCTATATACAGGCTTCCAAAAATACTCCGGGATGAGATTCTGACGGACATTTGCTTACTTGATACAATCATATATTCATCACCAACAGTACTCTGACAAAAAGAGCGCAGTCTTTCAGACCTTGGCACCTTACACCATATGCCCTTTTCTATTGGTAAATGATGATTACACACTCTGAATTTGTAATATTCTGTTAAGTAAAACCCTTAAGTATTTCTTGCACATAAACTTGGATTTTATGGTGTGGTAAAAGTCATAGTTGCTGACCGGCGTTGAGTATAATGATCGGTTATTCTTCTGTCAGAGAAATATGTCAAGAACATTCCTTGAAATGTTCAAACTTTCGGTATTATTTAACATTAGTGTAGTTTACATCCATGTTCAATTTACACTCAAACTAGATGCATTCAATATTCTTTTTGTTTGATAATCTTCTCTCCAGGGAATTGTACGTTTGAAGAGGTGCTTAACGCCTCTGTTGTGGTTAACGACGAGGTCCACGAGGTCGAGGTGAAGATGGAATCGCTCAGATACTGCCAGGATCAATGCCGGAAGTACGGGGGATTGTGGGAGTGCTGGGCGGTTGTCTTCAAGCAGGGATCAGGGTGTCTGCTGTACACCAGTGAATCCTTCTCCGCAGTCAACACGTCTGTGAGTCAGAGTGCCAGTGTCTACCTGAAGAGCTGCTTCAGCAGTACGTGAGGCATTTCATGTCATTGTTTATGACGGACCTACTGGAATTTGTATGTGCTACTCAAAATTCATATTCGCGAATCAAATCAAATATTCTATAGTTACCGAGAGTAAGGCAAATCGTTGCCTTTGGGATAATATCACACTCCTTCATGTACTATTTATAAATGTTAACATTATATTCATGTATGAAAAAGGTATAAAGTTACCCATATTAAAAATTTAGGAAAAAACAGCTTTTGAATTGTAACACATGCACTGATGAGGGTGATATTTGGTGAAAAGCAATCATTTGGGATATTCCAAAATCCTTAAAATTTAAATGGAATTGTCCTGATTGATTTTTTGCGACAAATCTCCGCTATAGTTTCTTTACATGTGATAACGACACGATACTTTAAGTAATTCTAGTCCGCGGACGTCTATAAAATCGCAATTCAAGCGGCATGCACATTTTTCACCGTTTAAACCGCGGTGCTTGGTGACATGCAGGTTGCTACCATTTAAGCATTGACATGAACAGTTTCAATAATCTCCTGACTGAGGTGAATTGACAGGAATATGGATGACATCATTTAGCTGTGACCATTTGCCACACTGTCACACCGCTGCTCTGTGTTGTACTGTTCATGCTGTCTCTGTATTGTATTCGTTATGAGGTTCTTATGAGCATAACTGTACTTCAACAATATATATACCATATCGAGGCCACGCAAGAGGAGAGAAACCTGCTTCCTAAATACCAGAATCCGTGATTGATAAACATAATACGATTGATAAATGTTTAATAGTGTTATGGTTGATACTGTTAAGAAAATGCATGGCTCCCATGATTTGTTTATACACTTATTTGATTGGTGTTTTACGCTGTACTCAAGAATATCTCCCTTATAAGACGCCTGCCAGCATTATTGTACGAGGAACCGGGCCAAGGGGAAGGCTTCAAAGATAGCAAATCAAACTACAGCATAACCTCTGTAGTAGTAGCCATATGGTGAATCTGCAGTCAGAACTGTGGTACTTCAGCCACTGAGAAAGTAGTTCTCTCAGTCATGTTTGTCGCCGCTTTGGTTGTGCACACAAACTACTTTGTGCTCTTTGCTAGCTTTAACATGGTAAGGATCTGAACAGCAAGGCGAATATGGAGATCGGTTAAAGGCGACACATCAGTACCTCAAGGCACTGGAGAGTTCAATGGAGCTACTCAATTACAAAAAAATTATGTAAAATTTAGCATTTGTCTATAGAGAACAACTGTAGGCAGTACTTGAACATTTTTCGGGATATTAAGTATTATCCACATTCTTTAAAAATACAGAAAATTGTACTAAAGCGGTAACAATTTCGAAATTTTGACGCCCCCTAATAAATTCAGATACGTGGTAGATCAACAACTCAGTTAGATTGTAGCTTCATTTTATTGCTTGGTTAACACGATGAGTAAAATTTATTCTTCAGGTTCATCTACCAACCGAGAATACGATATTAAGTATGGCGGGTCTAACGACACGAGTCCGTGGTCGGGATGTCCGGTGATAAAGGCATTACCGGGCTACACATCGGCAACAGACGAATACACCCCGGCAACAGCCTACACTCTGGCAACAGACGACAACGCGACAACAAATTCCATTATTAGAAAACTTTTTACAACAACAACGACTTACATTCCAATCATAATGTCATCAACAAACGCAGGGGAAGCAACCATGTCCGTTGAGACTAATACAGGGGTTGAAGAATCCACAGGAGTTTCAAAAATCTTAGAAGGAGAGGCGACAACAGCAGATCTAATCATTGTGCAGGGGGCACTAACGACAACGACAGCAAGTGATGAAGCTCTGGAGAAAACAACAACATCCATCTATGAAATGATACATCCAACGCCTCTTTTATCGATCCCAACCACTCAGGTGATATTTACGACGGATCCAGTAACCATGTTCTCTCAGACCCCAGCTCAAGACCTCGATCCCATAGGCCGCCTTTATGCCAGCTCCTCACGGTGGAATATTCCAACAACAGAAATGCCTAGTTCTATCTCAGCATCTCTTGCCAGAAATGTTACACCACATCACGAAACAGATGTAACAACAAGGTCTTTGCCAAACGAGGATTCGAGTGTAAACGAAATTCTGACAAACCGCACTCAAAACAGTAAGTATATACTTTTGTAAATGTAGCTAGGCATATGTGCGAAATAACTAATTGTATTGTTTTCATTTTGAAAAAAAAAGCTGAGCTCATAGGCGCAGTGCTTTAGAGCAGATTTCAGCTAACTGTCTAGTTCAGGTCATTCTGGAGAAGAGTGAATGCTATTGCAAATCCACAACTCCAATCATTCAGTGTCACATGAGCTGAACAGTTACACTCGCCAATCAGGCTTCATGTACATGCAAGAGTAACGCTGTGACACTGTCGTAAATCTGGCTGGAAGTAGCGTTGGGAGACCTTAACAATTCAAGCTATGTGTAGCGATGGAAGGCCTTCATAAGTCAAGTTAGAAGTAAGGTTGGGAGGCCTTCACAATTCAAGCTAGGAGTAGCATTGAAGGCTTTCACCTAGTCCAACGAGGTCAACATTGAAGGTCTTGACACGTCAAGCTATGAGTAGCGTTGACTTTGCAAGTCAAGCCACGAGTAGTGTTGAAGACCTTCACAAATCTAGCTAGGTTAACGTTGAAGGTCTTGACACATCAAGCTGGTAACGTGGAAAGCCTTGACAAGTCAAGTTAGGAGTAGCTTTGAAGGCCTTCAGAAATGAAGCTAGCAATAGCGTTGGAAGGTATTCATAAGTCAAGCTAGCAGTAGCATTGGAAGGCCTTCGGAATCAGCCTAGAAGTAATGACTTTAAAAACAAAGATGAATGGACATTTATTGTTCAGTTTTTATAAATTTTCTCGCAAATCATGTTACTTTGTGGCACGTACCATAACCTGAATTACCTCCTATGCCAAAAAAAAAGACAAGATATTGCATGCCAGTGACGAAGAGTTGTAAAATTCTCCGAGCAGTTTCTGGAGCTAAGATAAATATGGACCGAAGATATGATCGTCAGGAATGACACTTGAGTGAACAAAGGTTCCTAGTCAGGACTTTTTTGTGTTTTTCTTGATATAATAGAGAGACATGAGCGCACTTACCCTCAAAGTCTGCTTCCCGTCCTTTTTGTTTTGTCGTCTTCGTTCACCTATTAAATATATCAACCAACCCGTTTGTCCATCAGTCCTTCTGTACGCTGTGTTTCAGGTACGTCTTCGTCCCAGTCCTCAGAAAGATGTCAATGCGTCTGCAAACCCGGGGATTATCAGACCACAGAGGAAAAACAAGAATTTACTGAAAGCATCCTCCTTGAACTGTCTATCGACTTTAAAAACCTGTCCTCAACAAGACGCAAACACGACAGTGCGCGTGATTCAAGGTTGTCTTCTAAAGCGTTCGGCGGTGTAGGAATACTTACCCTCTCTTTCGTGTTCGGGACTATTTTGATTTCGGATGTTGGACTGGTGATTCGAGAGTTTCGAGACACGTTCAGGAGATGGTCTAAGAATTCATAATACTGTATAGTTTATTTACATAGACTGTGTTGAAGTAAAACTTGCGCCATATTATAAACAGAGTCAGGGATTATTTTTCATACGAAATGGGAAACTACGTACAGAGAGGTGATAGTCTGCTGAGGATATATAGAGCAAAGCTATGGAAGTATTTAGTGGCAAACAAAGGGGAAGTTTATTTTAATGACAGCTGGATTGCACTGCGAAATTAAAGGAGTAGAAAATTTAAATATCAAACAAATACCATTGAAAAGAGTACGCTTTTCCGCCCATGCGCATGCCATAAAAATTTCTAATATGTACCTCAGGTAGATAAATTATAAATAAATTCAGCGCCAAAATCCGGTGTGGGCGACTCCATTTTGCCTAAGAATTAGTCTTAAGCTTTCTGTGTTAAGAGGAGAATTTCCGTCGGAAATCGCCGAAGTGCACTTCGTACATTTCCGGTAGAACTCTGGAAGTCATTGCGAGACAGGATTGGGGCAGTTTCTGGGTACCTCAGTACATGCTTACACAAACTGACTGATGTGTAATAAAAGTCTAAAGTACACATTAATTATGTCATGTATTTTATTATGCCCAAAGCCAAGACCTATAACATTCTTACATTCCCAGGGACGGTCAGTTTTCAGATTCACCATGTTGTTGTTAAGCCCCGATACCGTACCATGCTGATTGAGAAATTAACCTGTTAATCCAACGTTGATGTAATTGATATATAAGCCTACACATCGGTCACTTTATCTATGTAGAGAAGACCAAAAATGCCGAGTAAATAATCAACTAAAACTGACAGAATGAGTGGTCAAACTCACACTCGCTCCTTGGTCACTGACACAGTAATGTAAGCGAACTTTAATAACTATCAGCTGCCATGGACAGTGATTGCAAAGTTGGAAATCTGACAGTAAACAGCCGTGGCAGTCTGCTGTCAGTAGCACGTGACCTGCCAATCGCCGGTACTTATCGCTGCTTCGGTAATTTCCGCTTGACGATTGGGAAAGCAGAATCTTGGATGTAGGTTCCGAGTTTGCACGAACAAGCCGGCAGTTTTAACGACTCTCGATGGCTGAGAGGCCACACACACCCAGCATAAATTACAGGGTGTTGAATATGGAGGGTGCGATGGAATCAACGATTTATGCAAGCTTTGCCGTTTTCAGGCTTACCGTGTATGGCGAGGAAAAATCGTAAAATTGTGCAACAGATACCACCAGATAGAAACAAAATGTGCTCTTTTCAATCTATAGAGCCATTTTTTAAATTTTCCTTTCCTTTAAGACAGAGGTTTCATGCACCGAACTGTTTTTGGCAAGATATCAAATGCATGCCAACCCCATTCATCTTCTCTATCAAATCCAGTTCTCTTCTTCTGTCACCTCACCAAACTGAACATAAGACTCGTCATATCGTCTATTACAGTACTTTTTGTGTCGGCGCGCTCAACTTAGCGAGAGAGACCAACAACCTTTCTGGATGGCTTATTATTTCCAATCACTGAAAAACACGATACCTGCAGATACGGTTTTACAAAAGCGAATGACTGAAAAAAAGATTACAAAACTCTGGTCTTCAATTTCATTTCATTTTATTTACCAGAAATACAAATACAATTCTTCACGTTGCTCATGTGTGGAAAGTATGTGGTAAGTACTTTTCTGCGACCAATTACGCCCTAAATTTCCCCCTTAATTGATGAAACTAATTTAATTGATCTCATCTAATATATACGGTTACTCCCTGCAAACGTGGCTGACTTCAAAAGATACAAAATACATTTAAAACCAAATTGGCAACAAACATAATGAGCAACTGTCTATGAACTTATCAGGCATGTTCGATTGATTTTAGATGTATAGCTACCAAAACGCCATTTATGCCTCTTCATCCGAGGTCACTTTTGGTCAGTGACGTGTAGTATACTGTACTGAATTGCAATTAGGTTTTTACTGAATTCTGCGTAAGCCATGGTGCTAGGGGGAATGTAAGTTTTTACTTCTTAAAACACTTATATGAACAGTTAGAATAAAACGCTTAACTGAGGTAAAATGGCAAGAGCCCGGATTTCTAGCTATACTGGTTTTACTTTCTATGCTGTGTAGTCTTCTATGCTGTACTTTGAAGTCTAGCGCATATGCACGGTACCTCACGCACAATGATATGAACTACCGGTGGCTAAAGGCAGGCTTGCGTTTACAATGTTTCAAGCAGGCATCAAACCGTACCAAGCTTACACATACCACACTTGAAGTGTGACAGACATGTCTGTCTCTTTACAATAAGAAATCATCTGTGTCGATACATTTTTTTTCCATTTTCGGATACTCTTAAACTTATGGAAACTTCAAATGCTCATATTCACACTCATTTTCCCGTTTATTAACGATGCCATCAGCTTTAGATTCAATGTCTCCGATCGTTCCGGGCTGAATAATTTCTGCACTTCCATTGACAAATCCACTTTTTAAATCGTATGGGGTGCTGTAATCATTTCCCTCAATGCCAGCATCTGAGTTTATTCGTTTTAACACTTTTGCCTTCATGATGTTTTCAGGAATAGTATGATTTGAATAGACTTCTGTCGACATTTCCGCTGCGTGGATATTGTTGCACGAAATGTCAGCTTCGTTAATAATCCCATCACGATTGCCCGGTAAACAGCCACGTGGTTTTTTGTCGGCCGTTCCATGAGGCTGCTTGGATACGTCCGCCTCTGGATCGGAAGAGCCGTCCATTTCGTACTCTCGTCCCGACACATCGGAACTAGTTACGTATGCAGGATTGGTTGTTGCGCTGGAAATGTATGTATTCTCCTTGTTTTCGTGCTCTGTGTCCACGGACCTGTCAATGTGCTCTTTGTTGCTGCGTCTTTTTTTTCCCCTACAACATTCATGTATTCACAGTATCACATTGCCCTTTCGTTGCCATATAGTACCGCTGTAAATGATGTATTACCAGTCTTGTAGTTATTTGAGATTAAAGCCGGTCTCACACGTTCGATATTGTTGGCGTTAGTACCTTGCGTTTATATTATCGCAAATTATTGCAACTAATAATCGCCATATATCTCAATAGTATGCTAAATATCTTAAAAGCTGTAGATATATAGATGGTGTGGCAATAGTTTTGGTCATATTCCAAAAAATTATTTTATCTCTAATAGTTGCGAAAATAATCACAGTTATTGGGATTATTATCACAGACAATCGGAATATATCGCTCGAAAACACAGTATTCTCGAAATGTAATTTAATCGCCGTTTTTTGCGACCTTTAACTCATTTAGTGAAATAACAGTCGGACAATGTGAGATAAATGTGGCAAAAAATGGCGATGCATATCTTTCACAATGAGACTGACATCTCAACTACTGCGTTATATAACGTATCAAGTGCGAAGACTATCGCATTATGCAAGATAGCTATCTCATTTTTTCGAAATAAGTATCAGACTTAACTGCAATAATTATCGCATATTATCTCATTACATGCGATAATACTGCTATAATCAATTAAATCGCTATACAATAGCACAAAACTATGTCGCAACTACAATTCGCGAAATAAAATGCGCGTGTGAGAGAGGCTTTACGGGAATGGGGACGTTTAGCCGGGAACAGCGCTGAATATTGGCTGAGGCCACTACAACGTTCAACCTACATGATTACCATGCGCTGCTGGTGATTAGGTCGCTGGTTCGAAACCGGAAGTGGTCTCAGGCAATTTTCAGTACCAAAATCTGCGTACCAAAGATGTGTATAATTCAGATGGCAACAGTTCAGTTACTTCCACAACATTCTCAATGACATCGTTCACTGGAATATTGTCGTGCTGCTGAGATTAATGATCATAAATTTGGGCAAGAGGAAATTATTTTAAGAGTTGCAAAAGCAGAGAGAGAATTAGTGCGTATCAATAATGAAGGTAAAATAATTATGCGCAGACAACGATTAAAAAATGAAAACAAAAAACAGTTCAGAAACTGCCATTACGTGATAAATTTTTGAGTTAGCCTTTGGTCTTCTAACTGCCATTTGTTCCGTGAAAAAGGAAGTAAAACAAATTAGTAATCACTGATATCTTCATCGACACCTTTTTCTTTAAATTTTCCTTCACCTGATTTAAAATTGCATTCCCGTGCTTTAAGTACGGTTGTCATATTGTATATAAACATTTTGTATGTCTCAAAAGTGAGTCATAAAACCTTTACTTACGTGACCACAATGCATATAATTACGACAGCCAGTATCAGCAGAACAGCGCCACCTACACCGGAAGATAGTTCAATTACGGGTAGATGGGAAGATTCGTCTGCCGCGTCTAAAATTAAAAAGTGAAGATGTTTATTCATTTTATTTCCCAGGTAGTTAACACCGTACTTGAAAATAGTTTGAAGACCATGATGAAGAGTTCATTAGTGGGAAAAAGCAGAATTAATCTCCCCACAATTTTTTCAGCCGTGGGAATAAGGACATGATAACTTATGTTGTAAAACACATCGGTGGGAACTACAGTGTCATACTGTATGCTCTGAACCTCATCCGAGACATGTTCCCAAGTTTACACTCTTAGAAAAGTAAGTGTTCTTATCACACTACCTATGGTATTTTCTACGAGGGTTTTTCACTACTGTCATTTTAGTGGTAAAACACCCGAGATACATGTTTTTCGAGAAAGACGCCATCTGTATGGGGTGATGTTCTTTTCCAGTGGATTCAGGCATGACGTCACTACCTCGCGTGTTAAGTATCTGCTTTTCACAATGAACATTCGAGAAGGAGATATTCAGTAACATGTCGAAGCCACTCGGAAAGAACGGCTCCCATCTATATGAGTTACATATGTTAATTCGCAGGATCACATTACGACAATTGTGGCCGTTAGTTTACTGTGCAAACACCTGGCAGTTTTAATTTCATGGGCAACTGTAAACCATTGTGAATATTTGTCAGAAGAAGTAAGATGCCTGAATATCATAGCACAATGACTCGAAGCCTCCCAGCAATGCAGTCGCTGTGAGTTCAAGATCAGCTCATGCTGGCCGCAAGTAGGAAGGTCTGCCAGCAACGGGCGGGTGGTCGTGGGTTTCTCCCGGGCTCTGCCCGGCTTCCTCTAACCATGATGCTCACAGCCGTCATATCAGTGAAATATTCTTGAGAACGGTGTAAAACACCAATGAAATAAATAAAGAAAGAAATCAAGATGCCTGAACGTGCACAGTGGGTTTATAAATAACCGCAGCACATCAGATCATTTAGTGCATTTAGAGTCCTCCATCCAAAAGTCATTTTAAAACAAAGTATCTGTGTTAGCTGTGTTCTTGGATATAGAGAAGGCATACGACAGGATATGGAGAAGAGGGTTACTCATCAAGATGCAGAATATTCGTACCGGAGGTAAAATGCTAGGATGGGTGAAAGGCTTTTTGTCTGAGAGAGTTATACGAGATCGAATTGGCATCGAATACGCAAATCCAGTAAATACTGGGAATGGCACGCCCCAGGGTAGTGTAATATCTCCCACTCTTTTCAACATTGCTTTAAATGACCTGCCCTCTGTCTTTCATCCAATGATCCCTTGTACTCTTTTTGCAAACGAAAGCTCTTTGGTTCCAGTGCCAGGATCCAACATCCAACAGGCTCTGGACGCAGTAACACGATGGAGTAAGCTTTGGGGGTTCCTTTCTGTGTGTATGAAGTCAGAGGCGGTTGTGTTCACGAAAAGGAGGGTTTTGCTGCACATATCACTTAAGCTCGGTAACACCAACATAAAGCTGTCTTCATCCTTCCGATACTTGGTTGTCACTTTTGACACCACTATGACACATTGATAATGTTGTTCTCAAATGCAAAAAACCTGCTTAACTTGATGAGATCTATATCTGGGAAAGCTGGGGAGCTGATTATAAATCCTTACCCTTAATATATAGGTTGTTAACCCTATCCAGGCTCGATTATGGATGTGAAGCTTTTGATTCGGCCTGCGCTACTTTAAAATCTAGACTTTACTCTATCCAGTGCACAGCGTTACGAATTTGCACCGGAGCGATGAAAACAACCCCTTTAAATGTTCTTCAGGTCCACTGCCAGGAATGGCCTCCTTCAATTAGACGCAAACTTCGCACAGCAATATTTGGGATGAAGTTAGAAAGCTCTCTACATAATTCAGCCAGTTCAGAGTTTTCACCATATTGTTATGATTCCCTCTATAATGCGAACAAAAAGTCACAGCCTTTCAATGTTCGTGCCCAGGATATTTTACACAGTGCTGGGTTCAACATTGGACGTTTACTGAAGGAATGTGTCCCGCCATCTCCCCCATGGAAGGACAACCCACCATCTGTATACATGGACCTGCACTCGCAGGTCCAGAAATCAGACAACCCTCAGCATATTTCTGTGATTTCTAACGAATACGTAAGCAACAATTGGTCTGCATACATGCAAATTTATACCGATGCCTCTAAGTGCTCGGCTACTGATAAGGTTGGGGCTTCGGTTTGCGTACCAGAAATGCGATATGAAAAAAGTTCTTAGACTGTTGGATAACCTGTCTGTATATTCAACAGAACTCTATGTAATTCTGAATGCTCTGCTCTTTCTTTGGATTTAAGACAATTAAGAGCTGTTATATTCAGAGATTCTCTTAGTGCTTTACAGTCAATGACGTCATTTAAGTGGACAAAATGCTACATTGTCCTCTACGAAGTAGATTTTCTATCGTCTTCGATATTCTTTGCTGGTTTTGACATTTGCTTCGCTTGGGTTCCTGGGCGTTCTGGGGTGCGTGGTAATGAACGAGACGATAGGCTAGCCAAACGAGCCCTAAGGCTGCTTGATGTCACCTCGAATCTCAAACTGACCATATCCGAGGCCCTAAATGAAGTAGAGTCATTTTCATTTAAACTATGGCAAACTGAGTGGGACGCCTCAGAGAAGGGCCGTTTTATCACTCGTTTAACCTTGTTGTCAAACTTCATAACAGCCTACCTTTTCCCTTTTCTCGCAGAAAAGTAGAAATCCTGTGCTTCCGACTTCGGTCAGGACGCCTCCCAATTAATAACTACTTAAAAAGATTCAAGGCAGGAGATTCAGGTCTGTGTGATGTTTGTCAGGCTGAGGAGACCATCCATCACTTTTACTCGTGTGTCCGCAGTACACTACTCCGAGACAAATCTTCTTTTCTGATCTTATAGACGTGGGAATTATTGGCCCAACTCTGAGGGCTGTGCTTCGTCAACCGAGGAATACAGGTTTGGTTTTCAAAGCCGTGGGGAATTATTTATGTAGGATCCACAGATTTTAGGTTAAAGCATTGTGGCAGTAGTTCTCTGTGGATTTACTATGGTTGATTAGAGCAGCCTGAATCCCTGAAACACACCCTATTGCCTTGGCGCAAATCATTCCATGGAATGGAGACACCATGTAAACCAATATATGTATGTATGTAAGATGTCTGAGTTACCTGGGACACAGTTATGTGTGTCGTTCTCTGCTGACGTAAACCCCTCTTTACAACAACACGAGTAACTTCCTATGGTGTTTCTACACACTGCGTTCTCTCCGCATATGATGGAATCGGTCACACATTCGTCCACATCTGCAACATGGAACGTTGCAACATGGAACATAGAATCACGATTATTCTTTCTTTTTTACATGTTTGTTTTTTGCCAGTGTTGGTAATTTTCATTTTTTTTAAATATTAATATTAATATTAATTAATTCCTGTTTAATATCGCCATAAAGATAATGGGAGACTCTGACGGGCTACATTAAAGGGTCCAAATCGCAGATGAAAAAATCGTTTTCTGCTGTGACACTGCAGTGTTTTCTGAGCACACATGCACCTAGAAGTATGACGTAATCAATAAAGAAAAAAGGAGCACTTGATTTTGGAGCCCTATGTTGAAGGCGGGAACGGGTTTTACGAGTTCCCCCATTTCTAGTTCTGGTCACACCAGTATACAACGGCTAATGTCCCATAGGCAGATATCTGTCTTGGTGCTGACCTAATATAACTGCATAAAGGAGACACCGGATATGACACCGAAGCCAAAGAGTCACGGTATATTGACACCTTGACTTATTCGTCTGTACTCAGTGACAAGATGTGGAAGTGCATACATTATATGCAGAGAAATTTCTTTGGAAAGCTGTTAGGGTCAAGGGGATTCCGAGACGAATTAGGATATACTGCGAGTGGAGAAAGCTTCGTTACTGTAACCATATATCGCCGTAACATCTAGACTGTGACGTTTGAATCTACCTGCTGAGCTTATATGTTTATGTAGCGTTCTGAAGATAGAAATAATGGAAAAACGTGTCTAAGATATGATTAAATTATTATAGTGTTCAGATGACAAATTCCATCCGTCTTTCGTTACGTTCAAAATCCGGGAAGCTTGATATCTCCAACATTGAGAGTTTTAATATAAGGAAATATAACCCTGATTGATGTATTCACTCAGTGAAGAGGCATTCAGCAATATCAAAACAACAGCCGGTTTGGTTGTGATGGTGTGAGTGAATGGTTTTTAAATTACATGTAAGCACACTAGATCTACAGAAAAGAAACTTTCGTTGACTTACCTAGACATTGCCCAGTAAGGGATCTGTTAAATCCATCACTACATACACACCTTGAGACAGTATTTACCCCAAAGATAGATGTCTCTCGGCACGTGGTATTTTCCGAGCACACTGTAAGGTTTGGTTAGCAAATTTCTGAAATCAAGCAACAATTAATTTTTTGGAAAATAAAAAATTTAATTAGTAATACATGTACTGACGCGAGTGCGTTGGCCTTATACATAGTGAGTGTGTGTGGAGGAGATGAGTGGGCCTTGGTGGTTGGTGGAGGGAGGGGGTAATATAGCATTTGGCGGATTCTGATTGGGTTCCTCCACGCGTAAAGTTCACATCCTTCGTCGAATAAAGTTCAACATTACCATAAAACACCACTGAAATCGCTAAATGCAAAATGTTGTTACGCATTAAATCATTCACTAATTCCACAAGATTATGCGCCGACTTGCGCGTCGTATTTTATACATCGCATTATTCATTTCTAAATCATTCAAGTGAGGTTGTTTAGAGCAGGTTGGCTCAACCTATGTGAAACCCATGACTGAAGTTACTTTGCATTTTCAACACATCTGTTCAATTATACACTCAAAAATTTCGGATTTGTAGTACATGTACGGTGATTTTTCCACCGGCGGAATTTAAAATAATTTTTATCAGCATTTTATCCCAATCCACCAACCTCTGCAATAAAGCAATGGTTTGGCATCCACCAGTTCCCACTTGGAAGGGTGTTCACATACGCAGGAAAATACATGCCCAGTGCTGTCTTGAGTAGTAACATTGCCACAGATCGCAAGGTATCCGCAGGTGATGTCAGCACAACTTGCTAGAAAAAAAAAGCATGAATTCTACGCAACTTCTCATAAAACATGAATCTACTTTCCTAACTGACTACAAGTCATGCTCTCCCAGTCAGTTGCCATGTTGCCATAGATATATATATGTGTGTGTGTGTGTGTGTGTGTGTGTGTGTGTGTATAGATAGATAGATAGATAGATAGATAGATAGATAGATAGATAGATAGATAGATAGATAGATAGATAGATAGATTTGAGCATCTGCAACGGTTAGGGGACATGTATATATATATATTCAACCCTGTAGGGTTATATATATTATATATATACACAACAGGGTGAATATACTTTTTACCACATCACTGGATTGAAATCGCATCACCTCAAGGTAAAATATTCTCCGACGGAACATATAGCGTGTGCATGAGGCGCATCACGACAACAACTGCGAAAAGTAAATTATCAGGTAAGAATATTTTAATTTACGTGCGGAGTACCATTTATATGCAAAACGCACCTGATTTATGTCCACTAAAACTACTGATATTAGACAGGTTTTAAACGGTGAATATGACATGCCAGGCGTCATACACAACTCCTGCAGCACTTTTGTTTTCAAATCAGGTGAGGGCTTTGTGTTTGCTTGTGAGTAAAAAGGATCATTTGGGATGCAAAAAAACCCTGTCCTCTGCTCTTTTCCGGGGCTAGGACATTGTGCTCTTTGTTAGAAAAGTCAGAAGAACGAGATAACAGTCGCTCCCATCAATACGAAGAAAATGAAGAATGTAATGTATATATAAAAAACTATATAATATATTTCACACCATCCTCTTCAAATATAACTGCTATACCGGTCATCATCAACATTAGCGCCAGTATAGCTGAAACTGTCGTAGTAAAACAGTGCATATATGTTAACCTGGCGACGTGTGTAGGAATTTTTCTCACCCTGTCAGCCAAAAGTGTCATGTAGCTGTCAAAAATATGCAATGGACTGACATGAACAAAAAACCCGCAGATATGTGACAAATACATTTATCATTCATGACTAACGATATTATCCTCCGATTATCGCTCACCTTGGGACGAAATGGGTTCAAAGCACACAAACAGAACAGTGGCGAAAAACAACACAGTACCGTACAATACGTGCTGTACATGTATGTTCTTATTCATTCCCAAAAGGAGAACGCAGACGGAAAACAACACATTACCGCACATTATGCACTCTCTATGTTCTTATTCAATCACAAAACGAGAACACAGATGGCAAACAGCACAGTACCGTGTACCACCATATCCTCCATATAGCCTTCCTCATCCCCTCAAAGAAAACACAAACGGATTAAACCAATCACAGGAGGCACGTGACCTTTGTTCTCGTGATTCAGCTTGCTTTCGTGTTTAGATGGATCACGTCCACACTGTTTACAATCACTTGTCTTAGGCTCCAATCCAACTTCCTGCTTCAGAGGTAGTCTTGCTACAGGTAGATCCCATCCTTAATCCCGTTATCTAACTCCGCTAAAGATTTGTTCGTGAAAGTCCGGGAAAAAGTTAAAATACAACAACATATCACTGACCGTAAGTGATCAGAGGTTGTCTGAGATATGAGTTCGTCAGGCTATCTGGTATTTGTCGAGGATAGATGTACCTATATAGGGGCTCTGTACAGAACGTCACAGCGAAGAGGCTTCACATGGATTACTGTACACAACCTTGCAACTACCTGCATAATTATACAATTTATTTTTCAATGATGATTATATGTGCATCTTTGCAGGCCGAAATCTAGAATTCAATATTTTACAGGGTGAAAACGAGTTTGAAAATTTAACAAAAACTTTCCTGAATACCTTATTTTAGGAGCACTGATGGTGACGCAGTTTACTGAGTACCAGTACGCCTGGGCAATACGTGTTGCGTGTCAGTCGTATAATGCCTCTATTGTGTATTGAGAAAGTTTTAAAATCTGAAATGAATATTTATCCAGTTTAAATAGAGCACCGACAATGAAATTCTGAGTGGTTTGTGTATATGACCTACATTTATTCTTTCACACAAATCTCCTGACACGTTTAAAATCACTGATTTATGAAGTCGAATGAAAGTGTACGCTAACAGGTAAACATGTCATATCAATTTATCTTGACTTGACATTACATTACATTTTTAACTTCTATATTTAAGAATGCCTTCAACTTTACATTTGTCGAAGTGACCAAGCCCGTGCATATACTTCTTTAAATCTTTCGCAATTTATGTTTGGATGCCATATAGAAACAGACTGATAGTTAACAGTAGATCCGAGAACTATCTGATTCTTGCTGAATGCGTTCACAAAGAAGTTTTCCATTGCAAAGGTGTGGCTTGATGAAAGCCAGGAATCAAACCCTTTAAACTTTTCCAAGACCTCAAGCAGAGACTTTTACCCAAACAGTTGATGCAACCAATAAATACCGTTAAGATATAATAGTGGGAGACAGGAGGCTTCCAGCGAACAACATGTTAACCTCCTGTGGAGCCCTTATTGACCTCAAGCCCTCTGATTATAATTATTTTTTTTTTTTATTTATTTATTTATTTATTTACTTATTGGATAGGTGTTTGCTCGAGACTATTTCCCTATAAATACGCGTAGCACGGCAAGTATGCTTACTGATGGAGAAAACCGAAGTGTCCAGAGAACAAAACCAACAACATTCGACAGGTACCTGACGAAACTCCTGACTTAAATCCGTACATTGCCAAAGAAACCAGAGTAGAATGTGAACACGTCATCTCAGTGGCCAAGGAACTGATAGGGCCCCGAGAGGGAGTCAGCCCTTAAGCAGTCGGAGTCAGAGACGCCCGAAGGGCTTTGTGGAATGTGTTCACTTATTTATTTATTTATTTATTCCATTGGTGGTTTATTCCATACACAAGCATATTTTACGTATGCGATTTTGACCAGTATAAGGTGGGGTGTAAAACCCCGTGCAGACAGAGCTGAGTCATTGTACTGCACGAGCACGCTAACAACCAGGCCCCGGTAACCATCTCAACAAGCTGACCTAACATCACCTGTACGCAAGCGACTGAAATGACAAGTGTCTTAACCAGTCGACCTGAACATTACCTCCGCCAAGAAATGTATTTTTGACAGACGATTATTTTTCTGCCTGCCTGTCTGTCGAAAACTGTAAGTAAAAGAGATAGTCAGGAATCTGGATAAAATCCTGTGCACACGTTGATCTTGAGCTACGGACCAATCGATTATACACTGGTACTTTACCAGATCTGATACTAATATACACACGATTACCAATAAACTAGATGTAAAGCTGGATGTAAGCAAAGTCATAACTGCAATGTTATTTATTAAATATTATTCGGGCTTTGACCCCACAATATTAACATAATATAAACTGGCGTCTGAATGCCCTATCGCATACAGCATAAACATGTGTCATTGATTCCGAGTCTTCTGGCATGACAAAAGATTTCCTGGTCGCCAAGTTTCATTTTACTGTGTATAATCACAGGCGTCGGAACGGGGGCGTGGCGGGTGGGGTGGGGGTGAACACACACAACCCATGTTCCGAACTGGGGAGATATCCCCCCATCTCCCTTCGTTTGCCGTTGGTAAAATTTTTCAAGTCAAGGCGAATGTTACGAGATGCTTTGGCCAGTAACAATGAAGGAATGAAATTTGCCCGACACGACTGTATATATCTCTGACGCAAAAGCTAATTATGATATCCATTATATGACACCACATTCTAGGCCTAATGTATAAGCCTATAGTTTTCCAGCATTAGAAAAAATATTCAAAAAGAGAGTGATATATATATCCACAGAAGGTGCGACAAATTACAAGATAGTCATACTTTACTACATGTACGCTTTATTACGTGTCTCTGCTACAGTTATCCTAGACTACTGCTTCTTCCTGTCTACATTTGCCGTGTTGATATAAAATGAGTGTGCTTGGGGTTTAACCTTCTGTGTGTGCATATATAATGTGTGTTCTTGTGGCAGCACGAGTTCATGCCGCCAGATAGCTGCCGTCACTGATACACCATGCCGAAGGCACCAGATATGACACTCCACCTAGTCACGTTATACTGACACGGGCCGACCAACCCTGTTTCATTGCTCTAACCTCTCAATGCTGAGGCAGCAACAAGTGCCATTTTAAAGTCTTTGGTATGACCTGGATCTCCCGACCTTGAGGCAGACGTTCTAACCACTTGAGCACCCAGGCGGTAAAAAACAAATATGATGTCAAAAGTTCACCAGGTTTTGAGTGATATTGCTGTTCATACGTGCCAAGCACAAATCTAGAGACTTCAGGTTTAGTGCCGGTCTAGGTTGCACCTGAGATCAAAAAACCAGGAAGTTGCTGCTTCCTCGCTTACCATTATATATGGGGAAATAACAATGACTGGTCACCCCAATATCGGTATAATACACTGGGTGTCTTCGGCAATTCCTTTCATTGAGGCAGCATCTAACAGAAGAGCGGTGCAGTAGATGTACACATACGAGTATCTCTTCGTCGACATATGACTGAAATATTGTTGACATTAAACCCCAAATATCACAGCATCCAGTAGCCTTGAAATCAGGATGATGTTTATCCATTTAAATCCAAGTTATCCAAGTTTCTAATGACAGAACTTAACATGAAGAGATATTCTCAGTTTTATTTATTAGCACTAATATGAATCAATATTTTGGAATATATATTTGCTAACATAGCATTACACTTGACAGTCAAAATTTTCAACAGGATATCGTTAAGGAATCAGCCAAAAACAGGTCAACTAACTATACAAGACATTTTCAGCTCCTCACTTTAGTGGTTTAATATTGTTTAGAATGCGTCTCCTTGCAGACGGGTGCGCCGAGATTTCGGGACCTAGGCGGCGCCTGGACCCTTGCCTAAAGTTGGCTGTGGCTGTCTGGCAACAGACTACACTCTGGCAACAGACGACAACGCGGCAACAAATTCCATTATTAGAAAACTTTATACAACAACAACGACTTACATTCCAATCATAATGTCACCAACAAACGCAGGGGAAGCAACCATGTCCGTTGAGACTAATACAGGTGTTTAAGAATCCACAGGAGTTTCAAGGATCTTAGAAGGAAAGGCGACAACAGCAGAACTAATCATTGTGCAGGGGGCACTAACGACAACAACGACAGCAAGTGATGAAGCTCCGGAGAAAACAACAACATCCATCTATGAAATGATACATCCAACGCCTCTTTTATCGATCCCAACCACTCAAGTGATATTTACGACGGATCCAGTAACCATGTTCTCTTAGACCCCAGCTCAAGACCTCGATCCCAGGGGCCGCCTTTATGCCAGCTCCTCACGGTGGAATATTCCAACAACAAAAATGCCTAGTTCTATCTCAGCATCTCTTGCCAGAAATGTTACACCACATCACGAAACAGATGTAACAACAAGGTCTTTGCCAAACGTGGATTCAAGCGTAAACGAAATTCTGACAAACCGCACTCAAAACAGTAAGTACATACTTTTGTAAATGTAGAGAAATAACTAATTGTATTGTTTTTATTTTGAAAAAAAAAGCTGAACCCATAGGCGCAGTACTTTAGAGCGGATTTCAGCTAACTGTCTAGTTCAGGTCATTCTGGAGAAGAGTGAATGCTATTGCAAATCCACAGGTCCAATCATTCAGTGTGACATGAGCTGAACGGTTAGACTCGCCAATCAGGCTTCATGTACATGCAAGAGTAACGCTGTGACACTGTCGTTGAAGCGTTGAAGGCTTTCACCTAGTCCAACTAGGTCAACATTGAAGGTCTTGACACGTCAAGCTATGAGTAGCGTTGGCTTTGCAAGTCAAGCCAGGAGTGGTGTTGAAGACCTTCACAAATCTAACTAGGTTAACGCTGAAGGTCTTGACACATCAAGCTGGTAACGTGGAAAGCCTTGACAAGCCAAGCTAGGAGTAGCTTTGAAGGCCTTCAGAAATCAAGCTAGCAATAGCGTTGGAACGCCTTCATAAATCAAGCTAGGAGTAGCATTGGAAGGCCTTCGGAATCAGCCTAGAAGTAAGGACTTTATCCATAAAGATGAATGGACATTTATTGTTCAGTTTTTATAAATTTCCTCGCAAATCATGTTACTTTATGACACGTACCATAACCTGAATTAAATCCTAGGCGAAAAAAAAAGACAAGATATTGCATGCCAGTGACGAAGAGTTGTAAAATTCTCCGAACAGTTTCTGGAGCTAAGATAAATATGGACCGAAGATATGATCGTCCGGAATGACACTTGAGTGCACAAAGGTTCCTAGTCAGGACTTTCTTGTGTTTTTGGTGATATATTAGAGAGACATGAGCGCACTTACCCTCAAAGTCTGCTTCCCGTCCTTCCGTTTACCGATCTGGTTGTTACATTTCCGCACTAAATACTTATACAGGTGTCGTACTCCATGCACATAAACATATATATATAACAAATATGTATGATTTATATCATAAACATATAACAATCAGAGCCTGCTTAGCAACTAAAAGGAATAAGTGGCGTAACTGTTCTTCCGCCTGCTTAATATGGTCCACAAAGCCCACCATTAAGTCAAAATATTTTACTGCGTTTCACTTGGTTGGGAAAGAATCTAAAAGAAATCAGTGAATGTATTTTCAGATGCAGTTTTTGTGCTATTTTTACTCACTACAACTTGACTTTTGAGTGGTCTTTCACCGGTATGTTTCAATTAGAAAATCTTATTGACAAACGGTAGTGTTACCGTTATTTAAGGCATCAATTGCTCCATATTCTGTCAGGCCGATAGGTAACCTTGAGTAAGAATATTTACCCGAGTGTTTCTTTCTCAGCACCGTTCTCAAGAAATATTCCTTTAGATGACAGTGGTCAGGCTTTTGGGTGAAGGAAACTGGAATACCAAAAGTAAACCATCGACATTCGCTTTAGAACCTACAAGAAACCTTAATTAAAGCTGCAGACGATTGGAAAATGTGACCTCTCTGGTCCACAGCCTGTAGCCATGGTAGTTGCAGCGAAATCAAATGAAGTCTGTGTATTTGTCATGTCCAGATGTTTTGGTCCAGTCCACTTACGTGAACGATACATGTGAACATGTTACGGCTTCCTTGTAAATACGTGTAGCTAGGAGTATCAAAAACCATTTTGTTTTGTCGTCTTCGTTCACCTATTAAATATATCAACCAACCCGTTTGTCTATCAGTCTTTCTGTACGCTATGTTTCAGGTACGTCTTCGTCCCAGTCCTCACAAAGATGTCAATGCGTCTGCAAACCCGGGGATTATCAGACCGCAGAGGAAAAACAAGAATTTACCGAAAGCATCCTCCTTGAACTGTCTATCGACTTTAAAAACCTGTCCTCAACAAGACGCAAACACGACAGTGCGCGTGATTCAAGGTTGTCTTCTAAAGCGTTCGGCGGTGTAGGAATACTTACTCTCTCTTTCGTGTTCGGGACTATTTTGATTTCGGATGTTGGACTGGTGATTCGAGAGATTCGAGACACGTTCAGGAGATGGTCTAAGAATTCATAATGCTGTATGGTTTATTTACATAGACTGTGTAGAAGTAAAACTTGGGCTATATTATAAACAGAGTCAGGGATTATTTTTCACACGAAATGGGAAACTACGTACAGAGAGGTGATAGTCTGCTGAGGATATACAGAGCAAAGCTATGGAAGTATTTAGTGGCAAACAAAGGGGAAGTTTATTTTAATGACAGCTGGATTGCACTGCGAAATTAAAGGAGAAGAAAATTTAAATATCAAACAAATACCATTGAAAAGAGTATGCTTTTCCGCCCATGCGCATGCCAAAAAAAATTTCTAATATGTACCTCAAGTTGATAAATTATAAATAAATTCAGCGCCAAAATCCGCTGTGGGCGACTCCATTTTGCCTAAGAACTAGTCTTAAGCTTTCTTTGTTAAGAGGAGAATTTCCGTCGGAAATCGCCGAAGTGCACTTCGTACATTTCCGGTAGAACTCTAGAAGTCATTGCGAGACAGGATTGGGGCAGTTTCTGGGTACCTCACTACATGCTTACACAAACTGACAGATGTGTAATAAACGTCTAAAGAACACATTAATTATGTCATGTATTTTATTGTGCCCAAAGCCAAGACCTGTAACATTCTTACATTCCCACGGACGGTCAGTTTTCAGATTCACTATGTTGTTGTTGTTAATCCCCTATACCGTACCATGCTGATTGAGAAATTAACCTGTTAATCCAACGTTGATGATAATTGATAAATAAGCCTACACATCGGTCACTTTATCTATGTAGCGAGGACCAAAAATGCCGAGTAAATAATCAACAAAAACTGACAGAATAAATGGTCAAACTCACACTCGCTACAGCCTATGGCTCCGCCATGAAGATTTCCACAGGCACGGGAGGCCTTCGCCAGACAAACTCGGCACAGCATCACCGAACAACCGTCGGATCACTCGCTTTCCCTCAGAAGGGACAAGGGATTCAAAACACTTAGGAAGGAAATGAACAGAACATAATCTGAAAGTCTTTCTGTGTTTGAAATCTTCTCTGTCCAAATTCTTCATCCACTTTTGCAATAATTCAGGCCTTCCATGAGGAAAGCTGTGGAACGTTTTGTTGGTGCACCCACTCGCTGCGCATGACACCATTATTCTATTAGCAACGTATCAAATTCCTTGGTCACTGACACAGTAATGTAAGCGAACTTCAATAACTATCAGCTGCCATGGACCGTGATTGCAAAGTTGGAAATCTGACAGTAAACAGCCGTGGCAGTCTGCTGTCTGCAGCACGTGACCTGCCAAGCGCCGGTACTTCGCGCTGCTTCGATGATTTCCGCTTGACGATTGGGAAAGCAGAATTTTGGATGTAGGTTCCGAACAAGCCGGCAGTTTTAACGACTCAATGGCTGAGAGGCCACACACACCCAGCATAAATTACAGGGTGGTAAATATGGAGGGTGCGATGGAATTAACGATTTATGCAAGCTTTTTCAGGCTTAGCGTGTATGGCGAGGAAAAATCGTAAAATTATGCAACAGATACCACCAGATAGAAACAAAATGTGCTCTTTTCAATCTATAGTACCATTTTTAAAATTTTACTGTCCTTTAAGACAGAGGTTTCATGCACCGAACTGTTTTTGGCAAGATATCAAATGCATGCCAACCCCAATCATCTTCTCTATCAAATCCAGTTCTCTTCTTCTATCACCTCACCAAACTGAACATAAGACTCGTCATATCGTCTATTACAGTACTTTTTGTGTCGGCGCGCTCAACTTAGCGAGAGAGACCAACAGCTTCTCTGCATGGCTTATTATTTCCAATCACTGAAAAACATGATACCTGCAGATACGGTTTTACAAAAGCGAATGACTGAAAAAAAGATTACAAAACTCTGGTCTTCAATTTCATTTCATTTTATTTACCAGAAATACAAATACAATTCTTCACGTTGCTCACGTGTGGAAAGTATGTGGTAAGTACTTTTCTGCGACCAATTACGTCCTAAAATTCCCCCTTAATTGATGAAACTAATTTAATTGATCTCATCTATTATATATGGTTACTCCTTGCGAACGTGGCACACTTAAAAGGATACAAAATACATTTAAAACCAAATCTGCAACAAACATAATGAGCAACTATCTATGAGCTTATCAGACATGTTCGATTGATTTTAGATGTAGAGCTACCAAAGCGCCATTTGTGCGTCTTTATCATAGGTCACGTTTGGTCAGTGACATGTAGTACAATGTACTTAATTTGTAATCAGGTTTTTACTTAATTGTGTGTCAACAATGGTGTTAGGGGGAGTGTAAGTTTTTACTTCTTAAAACACTTATGTGAAAAGTTAGAATGAAACCCTTAACTGAGGTAAAATGGCAAGAGGCCGGATTTCCAGCTCTACCGCTTTTACTTTCTATGCTGTGTAATCTTCTATATTGTACTTTGAACTCTAGCGCATATGCACGGTACCTCACGCACAATGATGTAAACCCACCGGTGGCTAAAACCAGACTTGCGTTCACAATGTTTCAAGCAGGCGTCAAACCGTACCAAGCCTACACATACCACACCTGAAGCACCTGAAGGGTGACAGATATTTCCGTCTCTTTACAATAACAAATGATCTGTGTCGATACATCTTCTTTTTATTTTTTTAGCATTTGCGGATACTCTTAAATTTTTGGCAACTTCAAATGGTCATATTCACACTCATTTTCTCGTTTATTAACGGTGCCATCAGCTTTAGATTCAATGTCATCGATCGATCCGGGCTGAATAATTTCTGCACTTCCATTGACAAATCCACTTTTTAAATCGCATAAGATGCTGTAATCGTTTCCCATAATGCCACCTTCTAAGTTTATTCGTTTTAACACTTCTGCTTTCTTTTTGTTGTCAGGAATAGTATGATTTGAATAGAGTTCTGTCGACACTTCCGCTGCGTGAACATTGCTGCATGAAATGTCAGCTTTGTCAATAATCCCATGACGTTTGCCCGGTAAATAGCCGCGTGGGTTTTTGTCGGCCGCTCCAAGAGGCTGCTTGGAGATGTCCGCGTCTGGACCGGAAGAGCCGTCCATGTCGTACTCTCCTCCCGACACATCGGAACTAGTTACGTATGCTGTATTGGCGAATGCGCTGGAAATATATGTATTCTCCTTGTTTTCATGCTCTATGTCCACGGACCTGTCAATGTGCTCTTTTTTGCTGTGTCTTTTTTTCCTCCTACAACGTGCATGTATCCATAGTATCACATTGCCCTGTCGTTGCCTTAGAGTACCGTTGTAAATGACATATTACCAGTCTTGTAGTTATTTGAGATTAAAGCCGGTCTCACACGTTCGATATTGTTGGCGTTAGTACGTTGCAATTTATTGCAACTAATAATCGCCATATATCTCAACAGTTGCGCTAAGTATCTTAAAAGCTGGCGATATATAGATGGTATGGCAATAGTTTTGGTCATATTCAAAAAATTTATTTTATCTCAAATAGTTGCGAAAATAATCAGTTATTGGGATTATTATCACAGACAATCGGACTATATCGCTCGTAATCGCAGTATTCTCAAAATGTAATTTAATCGCCATTTTTTGCGACATTTATCTCATTTAGTGAAATAACAGTCGCACAATATGAGATAAATGTGGCAAAAATGGCGATGCATATCTTTCATAAAGAGACTGACATCTTAACTACTGCGTTATATGACGTAACAAGTGCGAAGACTATCACATTATGCAAGATAGCTATCTCATTTTTCGAAATAAGTATCGGACTTAACTGCGATAATTATCGCATATTATCTCATTACATGCGATAATACTGCTATAATCAATTAGATCGCTATACAACAGCACAAAACTATATCGTAACTGGAATTCGCGAAATAAAATGCGCGTGTGAGAGAGGCTTTACGGGAATGGGGACGTTTAGTCGGGAACAGCGCTGAATATTGGCTGAGGCCACTACAACGTTCAACCTACATGATTGCCATGCGCTGCTGGTGATTAGGTCGCTGGTTCGAAACCGGGAGTGGTCTCAGGCAATTTTCAGTACCAAAATCTGCACTATGTCTAAGATGTGTATAATTCAGATGGCAATAGTTCAGTTACTTTCACAACATTCTCAATGACATCGTTCACTGGAATATTGTCGTGCTGCTAAGATTAATGATCATAAATTTGGGCAAGAGGAAATTATTTTAAGAGTTGCAAAAACAGAGAGAGAATTAATGCGTATCAATAATGAAGGTAAAATAATTATGCGAAGACAACGATTAAAAAATGGCTTATACCACCTGGATTCTTTTAAAGAAAACAAAAAACAATTTAGAAACTGCCATTTCGTGATAAATTTTTGAGTTAGAATTTCGTCTTCTAACTGCCTTTTGTTCAGTGAAAAAGGAAGTAAAACAAATTAGTAATCACTGATATCTTCATCGACACATTTTTCTTTAAATTTTCCTTCACCTGATTTAAAATTGCATTCCCGTGCTTTAAGTACGGTTGTCATATTGTATATAAACATTTTGTATATCTCTTAGTGAGTCATTTTACCTTTACTTACGTGGCCACAATGCATATAACTACGACAGTTAATATCAGCAGCACTGCGCCCCCTACACCGGAAGATAGTTCAATTACGGGTAGGTGGGAAGATTCGTCTGCCGTGTCTAAAATGAAAAAGCGAAGATGTTTATTCAATTTATTTCCCAGGTAGTTAACACCGTACTTGAAAATAGTTTGAAGATCATGATGAAGAGTTCATTGGTGGGAAAAAGCAGAATTAATCTCCCCACAATTTTTTCAGCCGTGGGAACAAGGACATGATAACTTATGTTGTAAAACACATCGGTGGGAACTACAGTGTCATACTGTATGCTCTGAACCTCATCCGAGACATGTTCTCAAGTTTACACTCTTAGAAAAGTAAGTGTTCTTACCACACTACCTATGGTATTTTCTACGAGGGTTTTTCACTACTGTCATTTTAGTGGTGAAACACCCGAGATACATGTTTTTCGAGAAACACGCCATCTGTATGGGGTGATGTTCTTTTCCAGTGGATTCAGGCATGACGTCACTACCTCGCGTGTTAAGTATCTGCTTTTCACAATGAACATTCGAGAAGGAGATATTCAGTAACATGTCGAAGCCACTGGGAAAGAACGGCTTCCGTTTATATGAGCTACATATGTTAATTCTCAGGATCACAATACGACAATTGTGGCCGTTAGTTTACTGCGCAAACACCCGGTAGTTTTCCCGCAGGTAATTTCACGGGCAACTGTAAACCATTGTGAATATTTGTCAGAAGAAATAAGATGCCTGAATATCGTAGCACAATGACTCGAAGCCTCCCAGTAATGCAGTCGCTGTGAGTTCAAGATCAGCTCATGCTGGCCGCAAGTAGGAAGGTCTGCCAGCAACCTGTGGATGGTCGTGGGTTTCTCCAGGGCTCTGCCCGGCTTCCTCTAACCATGATGCTGGCCGCCGTCATATAAGTAAAATATTCTTAAGTACGGTGTAAAACACCAATCAAATAAATAAGTAAAGAAATCAAGATGCCTGAACGTGCACAGTGGGTTTAGAAATAACCGCAGCACATCAGATCATTTAGAGCATTTAGAGTCCTCTATCCAAAAGTCATTTTAAAACAAAGAATCTGTGTTAGCTGTGTTCTTGGATATAGAGAAGTCATACGACAGGATATGGAGAAGAGGGTTACTCATCAAGATGTAGAATATTCGTATCGGAGGTAAAATGCTCGGATGGGTGAAAGGCTTTTTGTCTGAAAGAGTTATACGAGATCGAATTGGCAAGATCTACTCAAATCCAGTGCATATTGAGAATGGTACTCCTCAGGGTAGTGTAATATCTCCCACTCTTTTCAACATTGCTTTAAATGACCTGCCCTCTGTCTTTTATCCAATGATCCCTTGTACTCTTTTTGCACACCAAAGCTCTTTGGTTCCAGTTCCAGGATCCAACATCCAACAGGCTCTAGACGCAGTAACACGATGGAGTAAGCTTTGGGGGTTCCTTTCTGTGTGTATGAAGTCAGAGGCGGTTGTGTTAAGGAAAGGAGGGTTTTGCTGCAGATATCACTTAAGCTCGGTAACACCAACACAAAGCTGTCTTCATCCTTCCGATACTTAGGTGTCACTTTTGACACCAAATTGACCTGGCGCAAACACATTGATAATGTTGTTCTCAAATGCAAAAAAGTGCTTAACTTGACGAGGTCTATATCTGGAGAAAGCTGGGGAGCTGATTATAAATCCTTACCCTTAATATATAGTTCATTAACCCTATCCAGGCTCGATTATGGACGTGAAGCTTTTGATTCGGCTGTAAAATCTAGACTTGACTCTATCCAGTGCACAGCATTACGAATTTGCACCGGAGCGATGAAAACAACCACTTTAAATGTTATTCAGGTCCACTGCCAGGAATGGCCTCCCTCAATTAGACGCAAACTTCGCACAGCAATATTTGGGATGAAGTTAGAAAGCTCTCTACATAATTCAGCCAGTTCAGTGTTTTCACCATCTTGTTATGATTCTCTCTATAATGCCAAGAAAAAGTCACAGCCTTTCAATGTTCGTGCCCAGGATATTTTACACAGTGCTGGGGTCAATATTTGACGTTTACAGAAGGACTGTGTCCCACACCATCCCCCCCCCCCCACTGGAAGGCCCAACCACCTGCACTCTCAGGTCCAGAAATCAGACAACCCTCAGCATATTTCTGTGATTTCTATGAATACGTAAGCAACAATTGGTCTGCATACATGCAAATTTATACCGATGCCTCTAGGTGCCCTGCTACTAGTTAGGTTGGGGCTTCGGTTTGTGTACCAGAATTGCGATATGAAAAAGTTCTTAGACTGTCGGATAACCCGTCCGTATATTCAACAGAACTCTATGCAATTCTGAATGCTCTGCTCTTTCTTTTGGATTTAAGACCATTAAGAACCGTTATATTCACAGATTCTCTTAGTGCTTTACAGTCAATGACGTCATTTAAGTGGACAAAATGCTACCCTGTCCTCTACGAAGTAGTTCTTCTGTCGTCCTCGATATTCTTTGCTGGTCTTGACATTTGCTTCGCTTGGGTTCCTGGGCATTCTGGGGTGCGTGGTAATGGACGAACAGATAGGCTAGCCAAACGACCCCTAGAGCTGCTTGATGTCACCTGTAATCTCGAACTGTCGATATCCGAGGCCCTAAATGAAGTAGAGTCATTGTCATTTAAACTATAGCAAACTGAGTTGAACGCCTCACAGAGGGCCGTTTTATCACTCGTTTAACCCTGTTGTCAAACTTCATAACAGCCTCCCTTTTCCCTTTTCTCGCAGAAAAGTAGAAATCCTGTGCTTCCGACTTCGGTCAGGACGCCTCCCAGTTAATAGCTACTTAAAAAGATTCAAGGCAGGAGATTCAGGTCTGTGTGCTGTTTGTCAGGCTGAGGAGACCATCCATCACGTTTTACTCGTGTGTCCGCAGTACACTACTCAGAGACAAATCTTCCTTTCTGATCTTATAGACGTGGGAATTATCTCTGAGGGCTGTGCTTCGTCCACCGAGGAATACAGGTTTGGTTTTCAAAGCCGTGGGGAATTATTTATGTAGGATCCACAGATTTTAGGTTAAAGCATTTTGGCAATAGTTCTTTGTAGGTTGACTATGGTTGATTAGAGCAGCCTAAATCCCTGAAACACACCCTATTGCCTTGGCGCAAATCATTCCATGGAATGGAGACGCCATGTAAACCAATATTTGTATGTATGTAAGATGTCTGAGTTACCTGGGACACAGTCCTGTGTGTCGTTCTCTGCTGACGTAAACCCCTCTTTACAACAACACGAGTAGCTTCCTATCGTGTTTTTACACACTGCGTTCTCTCCGCATATGCTGGAATCGGTAACACATTCGTCCACATCTGCAACATGGAACATTTCAGCCCTAAATAGAAACACGATTATTGTTTCTTTTTTATATGTTCGTTTTTTGCCAGTGTTGGTATTTTTTGTTTTTTCTGGGCTTCCTGTTTAATATCGCCATAAAGATAATGAGAGGCTCTGACGAGCTACATAAAAGGGTCCAAATCGCAGAAAAAAAAAAATCGTTTTCTGCTGTGACGCTGCAGTGTTTGTGTATTACCTAAATGTTTTCTGAGCACACATGCATCTAGAAGTGTGACGTAATCAAATAAAGAACAAAGGAACACTTGATTCTGGAGCCCTATGTTGAAGGCGGGAACGAGTTTTGCGAGTTCCCCCATTTCTAGTTCTGGTCACACCATTATACAACGGCTATTCTCCCATAGGCAGATATCTTTCCTGGTGCTGACCTAATATAACTCCATAAAGAAGACACCAGATATGACACCGAAGCCAAGCAGTCACAGTATATTGACACCGAGTCAGACAGACCTTGACTTATTCGTCTGTACTCAGTGACAAGATGTGGAAGTGCATACATTGTATGCAGAGAAATTTCCTTGGAAAGCTGTTAGGGTCAAGGGGACTCCGAGACGAATTAGGATATACTGCGAGTGGAGAAAGCTTCGTTACTGTAACCGTATAGCGCCGTAACATCTAGACTGTGACGTTTGAATCTACCTGCTGAGCTTATATATTTATGTAGCGTTCTGAAGATAGAAATAATGGAAAAACGTGTCTAAGATATGTTTAAATTAACATAGTGATCAGATGATAAATTCCATTCCACGTTCAAAATCCGGGAAACTTGATATCTCCAGCATTGAGAGCTTTAATATAAGGAAATATAACCCTGATTGATGTATTCACTCAGTGAAGAGGCCTTCAGTAATATCAAGACAACAGCCGGTTTGGTTGTGAGTGAATGGTTTTTAAATTCATGTAAGCACACTAGATCTACAGAAAAGAAACTTTCGTTGACTTACCTAGACATTGCCCAGTAAGGGATCTGTTAAATCCATCACTACAGACACATCTTAAAACATTATTTACCCGAAAGATAGATATATTTCTGCACGTGGTATTTTCCGAGCACACTGTAAGGTTTGGTTCGCAAATTTCTGAAATCAAGCAACAATTAATTTCTTGGAAAGTAAAAAATTTAACTAGTAATACATGCACTGACGCGAGCGCGTTGGCCTTGTACATAGTGAGTGTGTTTGGAAGAGATGAGCGGATTCTTATTGGGTTCCTCCACGCGTGAAGTTCACATCGTTCGTCGAATAAAGTTCAACATTACCATAAAACACCACTGAAATCGCTAAATGCAAAATGTTGTTACGCATTAAATCATTCACTAATTCCACAAGATTATGCGCCGACTTGCGCGTCGTATTTTATACATCGCATTATTCATTTCTAAATCATTCAAGTGAGGTTGTTTAGAGCAGGTTGGCTCAACCTATGTGAAACCCATGACTGAAGTTACTTTGCATTTTCAACACATCTGTTCAATTATACACTCAAAAATTTCGGATTTGTAGTACATGTACGGTGATTTTTCCACCGGCGGAATTTAAAATAATTTTTATCAGCATTTTATCCCAATCCACCAACCTCTGCAATAAAGCAATGGTTTGGCATCCACCAGTTCCCACTTGGAAGGGTGTTCACATACGCAGGAAAATACATGCCCAGTGCTGTCTTGAGTAGTAACATTGCCACAGATCGCAAGGTATCCGCAGGTGATGTCAGCACAACTTGCTAGAAAAAAAAAGCATGAATTCTACGCAACTTCTCATAAAACATGAATCTACTTTCCTAACTGACTACAAGTCATGCTCTCCCAGTCAGTTGCCATGTTGCCATAGATATATATATGTGTGTGTGTGTGTGTGTGTGTGTGTGTGTGTGTATATAGATAGATAGACAGATAGATAGACAGATAGATAGATAGATAGATAGATAGATAGATAGATAGATAGATTTGAGCATCTGCAACGGTTAGGGGACATGTATATATATATTCCACCCTGTAGGGTTATATATATTATATATATACACAACAGGGTGAATATACTTTTTACCACATCACTGGATTGAAATCGCATCACCTCAAGGTAAAATATTCTCCGACGGAACATATAGCGTGTGCATGAGGCGCATCACGACAACAACTGCGAAAAGTAAATTATCAGGTAAGAATATTTTAATTTACGTGCGGAGTACCATTTATATGCAAAACGCACCTGATTTATGTCCACTAAAACTACTGATATTAGACAGGTTTTAAACGGTGAATATGACATGCCAGGAGTCATACACAACTCCTGCAGCACTTTTGTTTTCAAATCAGGTGAGGGCTTTGTGTTTGCTTGTGAGTAAAAAGGATCATTTGGGATGCAAAGAAACCCTGTCCTCTGCTCTTTTCCGGGGCTAGAACAGTGTGCTCTTTGTTAGAAAAGTCAGAAGAACGAGATAACAGTCGCTCCCATCGATACGATGAAAATGAAGAATATAATGTATATATAAAAAACTATATAATATATTTCACACCATCCTCTTCAAATATAACTGCTATACCGGTCATCATCAACATTACCGCCAGTATAGCTGAAACTGTCGTAGTAAAACAGTGCATATATGTTAACCTGGCGACGTGTGCATGAATTTTTCTCACGCTGTCAGCCAAAAGTGTCATGTAGCTGTCAAAAATATGTAATGGACTGACATGAACAAAAAACCCGCAGATATGTGACAAATACTTTTATCATTCATGACTAACGATATTATCCTCCGATTATCGCTCACCTTGGGACGAAATGGGTTCAAAGCACACAAACAGAACAGTGGCGAAAAACAGCACAGTACCGCACAATACGTGCTGTACATGTATGTTCTTATTCATTCCCAAAAGGAGAACGCAGACGGAAAACAACACAGTACCGCACATTATGCACTCTCTATGTTCTTATTCAATCACAAAACGAGAACACAGATGGCAAACAGCACAGTACCGTGTACCACCATATCCTCCATATAGCCTTCCTCATCCCCTCAAAGAAAACACAAACGGATTAAACCAATCACAGGAGGCACGTGACCTTTGTTCTCGTGATTCAGCTTGCTTTCGTGTTTAGATGGATCACGTCCACACTGTTTACAATCACTTGTCTTAGGCTCCAATCCAACTTCCTGCTTCAGAGGTAGTCTTGCTACAGGTAGATCCCATCCTTAATCCCGTTATCTAACTCCGCTAAAGATTTGTTCGTGAAAGTCCGGGAAAAAGTTAAAATACAACAACATATCACTGACCGTAAGTGATCAGAGGTTGTCTGAGATATGAGTTCGTCAGGCTATCTGGTATTTGTCGAGGATAGATGTACCTATATAGGGGCTCTGTACAGAACGTCACAGCGAAGAGGCTTCACATGGATTACTGTACACAACCTTGCAACTACCTGCATAATTATACAATTTATTTTTCAATGATGATTATATGTGCATCTTTGCAGGCCGAAATCTAGAATTCAATATTTTACAGGGTGAAAACGAGTTTGAAAATTTAACAAAAACTTTCCTGAATACCTTATTTTAGGAGCACTGACGGTGACGCAGTTTACTGAGTACCAGTACGCCTGGGCAATACGTGTTGCGTGTCAGTCGTATAATGCCTCTATTGTGTATTGAGAAAGTTTTAAAATCTGAAATGAATATTTATCCAGTTTAAATAGAGCACCGTCAATGAAATTCTGAGTGGTTTGTGTATATGACCTACATTTATTCTTTCACACAAATCTCCTGACACGTTTAAAATCACTGATTTATGAAGTCGAATGAAAGTGTACGCTAACAGGTAAACATGTCATATCAATTTATCTTGACTTGACATTACATTACATTTTTAACTTCTATATTTAAGAATGCCTTCAACTTTACATTTGTCGAAGTGACCAAGCCCGTGCATATACTTCTTTAAATCTTTCGCAATTTATGTTTGGATGCCATATAGAAACAGACTGATAGTTAACAGTAGATCCGAGAACTATCTGATTCTTGCTGAATGCGTTCACAAAGAAGTTTTCCATTGCAAAGGTGTGGCTTGATGAAAGCCAGGAATCAAACCCTTTAAACTTTTCCAAGACCTCAAGCAGAGACTTTTACCCAAACAGTTGATGCAACCAATAAATACCGTTAAGATATAATAGTGGGAGACAGGAGGCTTCCAGCGAACAACATGTTAACCTCCTGTGGAGCCCTTATTGACCTCAAGCCCTCTGATTATAATTATTTTTTTTTTTTATTTATTTATTTATTTATTTACTTATTGGATAGGTGTTTGCTCGAGACTATTTCCCTATAAATACGCGTAGCACGGCAAGTATGCTTACTGATGGAGAAAACCGAAGTGTCCAGAGAACAAAACCAACAACATTCGACAGGTACCTGACGAAACTCCTGACTTAAATCCGTACATTGCCAAAGAAACCAGAGTAGAATGTGAACACGTCATCTCAGTGGCCAAGGAACTGATAGGGCCCCGAGAGGGAGTCAGCGCTTAAGCAGTCGGAGTCAGAGACGCCCGAAGGGCTTTGTGGAATGTGTTCACTTATTTATTTATTTATTTATTCCGTTGGTGGTTTATTCCATACACAAGCATATTTCACATATGCGATTGTGGCCAGTATTAGGTGGCCTGTAAAACCCCGTGCAGACAGAGCTGAGTCATTGTACTGCACGAGCACGCTAACAACCAGGCCCCGGTAACCATCTCAACAAGCTGACCTAACATCACCTGTACGCAAGCGACTGAAATGACAAGTGTCTTAACCAGTCGACCTGAACATTACCTCCGCCAAGAAATGTCTTTTTTAACAGACGATTATTTGTCTGCCTGCCTGTCTGTCGAAAACTGTAAGTAAAACAGATAGTCAGGAATCTGGATAAAATCCTGTGCACACGTTGATCTTGAGCTACGGACCAATCGATTATACGCTGGTACTTTACCAGATCTGATACTAATATACACACGATTACCAATAAACTAGATGTAAAGCTTTATGTGAGCAAAGTCATAACTGCAATGTTATTTATTAAATATTATTCGGGCTTTGACCCCACAATATTAACATAATATAAACTGGCGTCTGAATGCCCTATCGCATACAGCATAAACATGTGTCATTGATTCCGAGTCTTCTGGCATGACAAAAGATTTCCTGGTCGCCAAGTTTCATTTTACTGTGTATAATCACAGGCGTCGGAACGGGGGCGTGGCGGGTGGGGTGGGGGTGAAAACACACACCCCATGTTTCGAACTGGGGAGATATCCCCCCATCTCCCTTCGTTTGCCGTTGGTAAAACTTTTCAAGTCAAGGCGAATGTTACGAGATGCTTTGGCCAGTAACAATGAAGGAATGAAATTTGCCCAACACGACTGTATATATCTCTGACGCAAAAGCTAATTATGATATCCATTATATGACACCACATTCTAGGCCTAATGTATAAGCCTATAGTTTTCCAGCATTAGAAAAAATATTCAAAAAGAGAGTGATATATATATCCACAGAAGGTGCGACAAATTACAAGATAGTCATACTTTACTACATGTACGCTTTATTTCGGCTACGTGTCTCTGCTACAGTTATCCTAGACTACTGCTTCTTCCTGTCTACATTTGCCGTGTTGATATAAAATGAGTGTGCTTGGGGTTTAACCTTCTGTATGTGCATATATAATGTGTGTTCTTGTGGCAGCACGAGTTCATGCCGCCAGATAGCTGCCGTCACTGATACACCATGCCGAAGGCACCAGATATGACACTCCACCTAGTCATGTTATTCTGACACGGGCCGACCAACCCTGTTTCATTGCTCTAACCTCTCAATGCTGAGGCAGCAACAAGTGCCATTTTAAAGTCTTTGGTATGACCTGGATCTCCCGACCTTGAGGCAGACGTTCTAACCACTTGACCACCCAGGCGGTAAAAAACAAATATGATGTCAAAAGTTCACCAGGTTTTGAGTGATATTGCTGTTCATACGTGCCAAGCACAAATCTAGAGACTTCAGGTTTAGTGCTGGTCTAGGTCGCACCTGAGATCAAAAAACCAGGAAGTTGCTGCTTCCTCGCTTACCGTTATATATGGGGAAATAACAATGACTGGTCACCCCGATATCGGTATAATACACTGGGTGTCTTCGGCAATTCCTTTCATTGAGGCAGCATCTAACAGAAGAGCGGTGCAGTAGATGTACACATACGAGTATCTCTTCGTCGACATATGACTGAAATATTGTTGACATTACACCCCAAATATCACAGCATCCAGTAGCCTTAAAATCAGGATGATGTTTATCCATTTAAATCCAAGTTATCCAAGTTTCTAATGACAGAACTTAACATGAAGAGATATTCTCAGTTTTATTTATTAGCACTAATATGAATCAATATTTTGGAATATATATTTGCTAACATAGCATTACACTTGACAGTCAAAATTTTCAACAGGATATCGTTAAGGAATCAGCCAAAAACAGGTCAACTAACTATACAAGACATTTTCAGCTCCTCACTTTAGTGGTTCAATATTGTTTAGAATGCGTCTCCTGGCAGACGGGTGCGCGGAGATTTCGGGACCTAGGCGGCTCCTGGACCCTTGCCTAAAGTTGGCTGTGGCTGTCTGGCAACAGACTACACTCTGGCAACAGACGACAACGCGGCAACAAATTCCATTATTAGAAAACTTTATACAACAACAACGACTTACATTCCAATCATAATGGCACCAACAAACGCAGGGGAAGCAACCATGTCCGTTGAGACTAATACAGGGGTTGAAGAATCCACAGGAGTTTCAAGGATCTTAGAAGGAAAGGCGACAACAGCAGAACTAATCATTGTGCAGGGGGCACTAACGACAACAACGACAGCAAGTGATGAAGCTCTGGAGAAAACAACAACATCCATCTATGAAATGATACATCCGCCTCTTTTATCGATCCCAACCACTCAAGTGATATTTACGACGGATCCAGTAACCATGTTCTCTCAGACCCCAGCTCAAGACCTCTATCCCAGGGGCCGCCTTTATGCCACCTGATCACGGTGGAATATTCCAACAACAAAAATGCCTAGTTCTATCTCAGCATCTCTTACCAGAAATGTTACACCACATCACGAAACAGATGTAACAACAAGGTCTTTGCCAAACGTGGATTCAGGCGTAAACGAAATTCTGACAAACCGCACTCAAAACAGTAAGTACATACTTTTGTAAATGTAGAGAAATAACTAATTGTATTGTTTTTATTTTGAAAAAAAAGCTGAGCTCATAGGCGCAGTACTTTAGAGCGGATTTCAGCTAACTGTCTAGTTCAGGTCATTCTGGAGAAGAGTGAATGCTATTGCAAATCCACAGCTCCAATCATTCAGTGTCACATGAGCTGAACAGTTACACTCGCCAATCAGGCTTCATGTACATGCAAGAGTAACGCTGTGACACTGTCGTAAATCTGGCTGGAAGTAGCGTTGGGAGACCTTAACAATTCAAGCTATGTGTAGCGATGGAAGGCCTTCGCAATTCAAGCTAGGATAAGCTGTGGGGGGCCTTCACAATTCAAGCTAGGAGTAGCGTTGGGAGGCCTCCACAAGTCAAACTAGGAGTAGCGTTGAAGGCTTTCACCTAGTCCAACTAGGTCAACATTGAAGGTCTTGACACGTCAAGCTATGAGTAGCGTTGGCTTTGCAAGTCAAGCCAGGAGTGGTGTTGAAGACCTTCACAAATCTAACTAGGTTAACGCTGAAGGTCGACACATCAAGCTGGTAACGTGGAAAGCCTTGACAAGTCAAGCTAGGAGTAGCTTTGAAGGCCTTCAGAAATGAAGCTAGCAATAGCGTTGGAAGGCCTTCATAAATCAAGCTAGGAGTAGCATTGGAAGGCCTTCGGAATCAGCCTAGAAGTAAGGACTTTATCGATAAAGATGAATGGACATTTATTGTTCAGTTTTTATAAATTTCCTCGCAAATCATGTTACTTTATGACACGTACCATAACCTGAATTACCTCCTATGCGAAAAAAAAAAGACAAGATATTGCATGCCAGTGACGAAGAGTTGTAAAATTCTCCGAACAGTTTCTGGAGCTAAGATAAATATGGACCGAGGATATGATCTTCCGGAATGACACTTGAGTGCACAAAGGTTCCTAGTCAGGACTTTTTTGTGTTTTTCGTGATATAATAGAGAGACATGAGCGCACTTACCCTCAAAGTCTGCTTCCCGTCCTTCCGTTTACCGATCTGGTTGTTACATTTCCGCACTAAATACTTATACAGGTGTCGTACTCCATGCACATAAACATATATATATAACAAATATGTATGATTTATATCATAAACATATAACAATCAGAGGCTGCTTAGCAACTAAAAGGAATAAGTGGCGTAACTGTTCTTCCGCCTGCTTAATATGGTCCACAAAGCCCACCATTAAGTCAAAATATTTTACTGCGTTTAACTTGGTTGGGAAAGAATCTAAAAGAAATCAGTGAATGTATTTTCAGATGCAGTTTTTTGTGCTATTTTTACTCACTACAACTTGACTTTTGAGTGGTCTTTCACCGGTATGTTTCATTTAGAAAATCTTATTGACAAACGGCAGTGTTACCGTTATTTAAGGCTTCAATTGCTCCATATTCTGTCAGGCCGATAGGTAACCTTGAGTAAGAATATTTACCCGAGTGTTTCTTTCTCAGCACCGTTCTCAAGAAATATTCCTTTAGATGACAGTGGTCAGGCTTTTGGGTGAAGGAAACTGGAATACCAAAAGTAAACCATCGACATTCGCTTTAGAACCTACAAGAAACCTTAATTAAAGCCGCAGACGATTGGAAAATGTGACCTCTCTGGTCCACAGCCTGTAGCCATGGTAGTTGCAGCGAAATCAAATGAAGTCTGTGTATTTGTCATGTCCAGATGTTTTGGTCCAGTCCACTTACGTGAACGATACATGTGAACATGTTACGACTTCCTTGTAAATACGTGTAGCTAGGGGTATCAAAAACCATTTTGTTTTGTCGTCTTCGTTCACCTATTAAATATATCAACCAACCCGTTTGTCTATCAGTCTTTCTGTACGCTATGTTTCAGGTACGTCTTCGTCCCAGTCCTCACAAAGATGCCAATGCGTCTGCAAACCCGGGGATTATCAGACCGCAGAGGAAAAACAAGAATTTACCGAAAGCATCCTCCTTGAACTGTCTATCGACTTTAAAAACCTGTCCTCAACAAGACGCAAACACGACAGTGCGCGTGATTCAAGGTTGTCTTCTAAAGCGTTCGGCGGTGTAGGAATACTTATTCTCTCTTTCGTGTTCGGGACTATTTTGATTTCGGATGCTGGACTGGTGATTCGAAAGATTCGAGACACGTTCAGGAGATGGTCTAAGAATTCATAATGCTGTATAGTTTATTTACATAGACTGTGTTGAAGTAAAACTTGCGCTGTATTATAAACAGAGTCAGGGATTATTTTTCATACGAAATGGTAAACTACGTACAGAGAGGTGATAGTCTGCTGAGGATATATAGAGCAAAGCTATGGAAGTATTTAGTGGCAAACAAAGGGGAAGTTTATTTTAATGACAGCTGGATTGCACTGCGAAATTAAAGGAGAAGAAAATTTAAATATCAAACAAATACCATTGAAAAGAGTATGCTTTTCCGCCCATGCGCATGGCATAAAAAATTTCTAATATGTACCTCAAGTTTATAAATTATAAATAAATTCAGCGCCAACATCCGCTGTGGGCGATTCCATTTTGCCTAAGAACTAGTCTTAAGCTTTCTGTGTTAAGAGGAGAATTTCCGTCGGAAATCGCCGAAGTGCACTTCGTACATTTCCCGTAGAACTCTGGAAGTCATTGAGAGACAGGATTGGGACAGTTTCTGGGTACCTCACTTCATGCTTACACAAACTGACAGATGTGTAATTAAAGTCTAAAGAACACATTAATTATGTCATGTATTTTATTATGCCCAAAGCCAAGACCTGTAACATTCTTACATTCCCACGGACGGTCAGTTTTCAGATTCACTATGTTGTTGTTGTTAACCCCGATACCGTACCATGCTGATTGAGAAATTAACCTGTTAATCCAACGTTGATGATAATTGATAAATAAGCCTACACATCGGTCACTTTATCTATGTAGCGAAGACCAAAAATGCCGAGTAAATAATCAACTAAAACTGACAGAATGAATGGTCAAACTCACACTCGCTACAGCCTATGGCTCCGCCATGAATATTTCCACAGGCACGGGAGGCCTTCGCCAGGGAAACTCGGCACAGCAATACCGAACAACCGTCGGATCACTCGCTTTCCCTCAGAAGGGGCAAGGGATTCAAAACACTTAGGAAGGAAATGAACAGAACATAATCTGAAAGTCTTTCTGTGTTTGAAATTTTCTCTGTCCAAATTCTTCATCCACTTTTGCAATAATTCAGGCCTTCCATGAGGAAAGATGTGGAACGTTGTGTTGGTGCACCCACTCGCTGCGCATGACACCATTATTCTACTAGCAACGTACCAAATTCTTGGTCACTGACACAGTAATGTAAGCGAACTTCAATAACTATCAGCTGCCATGGACCGTGATTGCAAAGTTGGAAATCTGACAGTAAACAACCGTGGCAGTCTGCTGTCTGCAGCACGTGACCTGCCAAGCGCCGGTACTTCGCGCTGCTTCGATGATTTCCGCTTGACGATTGGGAAAGCAGAATCTTGGATGTAGGTTCCGAGTTTGCACGAACAAGCCGGCAGTTTTAACGACTCTCAATGGCTGAGAGGCCACACACACCCAGCATATATTACAGGGTGTTAAATATGGAGGGTGCGATGGAATTAACGATTTATGCAAGCTTTGCCGTTTTCAGCCTTAGCGTGTATGGCGAGGAAAAATCGTAAAATTATGCAACAGATACCACCAGATAGAAACAAAATGTGCTCTTTTCAATCTATAGTACCATTTTAAAAATTTTCCTGTCCTTTAAGACAGACGTTTCATGCACCGAACTGTTTTTGGCAAGATATCAAATGCATGCCAACCCCAATCATCTTCTCTATCAAATCCAGTTCTCTTCTTCTATCACCTCAACAAATTGAACATAAGACTCGTCATATCGTCTATTACAGTACTTTTTGTGTCGGCGCGCTCAACTTAGCGAGAGAGACCAACAACTTCTCTGCATGGCTTATTATTTCCAGTCACTGAAAAACACGATACCTGCAGATACGGTTTTACAAAAGCGAATGACTGAAAAAAAGATTACAAAACTCTGGTCTTCAATTTCATTTCATTTTATTTACCAGAAATACAAATACAATTCTTCACGTTGCTCACGTGTGGAAAGTATGTGGTAAGTACTTTTCTGCGACCAATTACGTCCTAAAATTCCCCCTTAATTGATGAAACTAATTTAATTGATCTCATCCAATATATATGGTTACTCCTTGCAAACGTGGCACACTTAAAAAGATACAAAATAAATTTAAAACCAAATTTGCAACAAACATAATGAGCAACTATCTATGAGCTTATCAGACATGTTCGATTGATTTTAGATGTAGAGCTACCAAAGAGCCATTTGTGCGTCTTCATCATAGGTCACGTTAGGTCAGTGACACGTAGTACAATGTACTTAATTTGTAATCAGGTTTTTACTTAATTGTGCGTCCACAATGGTGTTAGGGGGAAGTTTTTACTTCTTAAAACAGTTATGTGAAAAGTTAGACTGAAACCCTTAACTGAGGTAAAATGGCAAGAGGCCGGATTTCCAGCTCTACCGCTTTTACTTTCTATGCTGTGTAGTCTTTTATATTACACTTTGAAGTCTAGCGTATATGCACGGTACCTCACGTATAATGATATAAACCACCGATGGCTAAAAGCAGGCTTGCGTTTATAATGTTTCAAGCAGGCACCAAACCGTACCAATCCTCCATATACCACACCTGAAGCACCTGAAGTGTGACACACATTTCCGTCTCTTTACCATAACAAATGATCTGTGTCGATACATTTTCTTTTTTTTTTTAGCATTTGCGGATACACTTAAATTCTGGGCAACTTCAAATGGTCATATTCACACTCATTTTCCCGTTTATTAACGATGCCATCAGCTTTAGATTCAATGCCACCGATTGATCCGGGCTGAATAATTTCTGCACTTCTATTGACAAATCCACTTTTTAAATCGCATAAGGTGTTGTAATCATTTCCCATAATGCCACCTTCTAAGTTTATTCGTTTTAACACTTCTGCTTTCTTTTTGTTGTCAGGAATAGTATGATTTGAATAGAGTTCTGTCGACACTTCCGCTGCATGAACATTGTTGCATGAAAGGTCAGCTTTGTCAATAATCCCATCACGATTGCCCGGTAAATAGCCGCGTGGGTTTTTGTCGGCCGCTCCATGAGGCTGCTTGGAGACGTCCGCCTCTTGACCGGAAGAGGCGTCCATGTCGTACTCTCCTCCCGACACATCGGAACTTGTTACGTATGCTGGATTGGTGACTGCGCTGGAAATATATGTATTCTCCTTGTTTTCATGCTCTATGTCCACGCACCTGTCAATGTGCTCTTTTTTGCTGTGTCTTTTTTTCCTCCTACAACGTGCATGTATCCACAGTATCACATTGCCCTGTCGTTGCCTTAGAGTACCGTTGTAAATGATGTATTACCAGTCTTGTAGTTATTTGAGATTAAAGCCGGTCTCACACGGGCGATATTGTTGGCGTTAGTACGTTGCAATTTATTGCAACTAATAATCGCCATATATCTCAATATTTGCGCTAAGTATCTTAAAAGCTGGCGATATGTAGATGGTATGGCAATAGTTTTGGTCATATTCAAAAAATTTATTTTATCTCAAATAGTTGCGAAAATAATCAGTTATTGGGATTATTATCACAGACAATCGGAATATATCGCTCGTAATCGCAGTATTCTGGAAATGTAATTTAATCGCCGTTTTTTGCCACATTTATCTCATTTAGTGAAATAACAGTCGCACAATATGAGATAAATGTAGCAAAAATGGCGATGCATATCTTTCACAATGAGACTGACATCTCAACTACTGCGTTATATGACGTAACAAGTGCGAAGACTATCACATTATGCAAGATAGCTATCTCATTTTTTCGAAATAAGTATCGGACTTAACTGCAATAATTATCGCATATTATCTCATTACATGCGATAATACTGCTATAATCAATTAAATCGCTATACAATAGCACAAAACTATGTCGCAACTAGAATTCGCGAAATAAAATGCGCGTGTGAGAGAGGCTTTACGGGAATGGGGACGTTTAGTCGGGAACAGCGCTGAATATTGGCTGAGGCCACTACAACGTTCAACCTACATGATTACCATGCGCTGCTGGTGATTAGGTCGCTGGTTCGAAACCGGGAGTGGTCTCAGGCAATTTTCAGTACCAAAATCTGCGTACCAAAGATGTGTATAATTCAGATGGCAACAGTTCAGTTACTTCCACAACATTCACAATGACATCGTTCACTGGAATATTGTCGTGCTGCTGAGATTAATGATCATAAATTTGCGCAATAGGAAATTATTTTAAGAGTTACTAAAACAGAGAGAGAATTAATGCGTATCAATAATGAAGGTAAAATAATTATGCGCAGACAACGATTAAAAAATGAAAACAAAAAACAGTTCAGAAACTGCCATTACGTGATAAATTTTTGAGTTAGCCTTTGGTCTTCTAACTGCCTTTTGTTCCGTGAAAAAGGAAGTAAAACAAATTAGTAATCACTGATATCTTCATCGACACCTTTTTCTTTAAATTTTCCTTCACCTGATTTAAAATTGCATTCTCGTGCTTTAAGTACGGTTGTCATATTGTATATAAACATTTTGTATATCTCATAAGTGAGTCATAAAACCTTTACTTACGTGACCACAATGCATATAATTACGACAGCCAATATCAGCAGAACAGCGCCCCCTACACCGGAAGATAGTTCAATTACGGGTAGGTGGGAAGATTCGTCTGCCGTGTCTAAAATTAAAAAGCGAAGATTTTTATTCATTTTATTTCCCAGGTAGTTAACACCGTACTTGAAAATAGTTTGAAGATCATGATGAAGAGTTCATTAGTGGGAAAAAGAAGAATTAATCTCCCCACAATTTTTTCAGCCGTGGGAATAAGGACATGATAACTTATGTTGTAAAACACATCGGTGGGAACTACAGTGTCATACTGTATGCTCTGAACCTCATCCGAGACATGTCCTCCAGTTTACCACTCTTAGAAAAGTAAGTGTTCTTACCACACTACCTATGGTATTTTCTACGAGGGTTTTTCACTACTGTCATTTTAGTGGTAAAACACCCGAGATACATGTTTTTCGAGAAAGACGCCATCTGTATGAGGTGATGTTCTTTTCCAGTGGATTCAGGCATGACGTCACTACCTCGCGTGTTAAGTATCTGCTTTTCACAATGATCATTCGAGAAGGAGATATTCAGTAACATGTCGAAGCCACTGGGAAAGAACGGCTCCCGTCTATATGAGCTACATATGTTAATTCGCAGGATCACATTACGACCATTGTGGCCGTCAGTTTACTGTGCAAACACTTGGCAGTTTTAATTTCATGGGCAACTGTAAACCATTGTGAATATTTGTCAGAAGAAATAAGATGCCTGAATATCATAGCACAGTAACTCGAAGCCTCCCAGCAATGCAGTCGCTGTGAGTTCAAGATCAGCTCATGCTGGCCGCAAGTAGGAAGGTCTGCCAGCAACGGGCGGGTGGTCGTGGGTTTCTCCAGGGCTCTGCCGGGCTTCCTCTAACCATGATGCTGACAGCCGTCATATAAGTGAAATATTCTTGAGTATGGTGTAAAACACCAATCAAATAAATAAATAAAGAAATCAAGATGCCTGAACGTGCAAAGTGGGTTTAGAAATAACCGCAGCACATCAGATCATTTAGTGCATTTAGAGTCCTCCATCCAAAAGTCATTTTAAAACAAAGTATCTGTCTTAGCTGTGTTCTTGGATATAGAGAAGGCATACGACAGGATATGGAGAAGAAGGTTACTCATCAAGATGTAGAATATTCGTATCGGAGGTAAAATGCTAGGATGGGTGAAAGGCTTTTTGTCTGAGAGAGTTATAAGAGATCGAATTGGCAAGATCTACTCAAATCCAGTGAATATTGGGAATGGCACGCCACAGGGTAGTGTAATATCTCCCACTCTTGTCAAAATTGCTTTAAATGACCTGCCCTCTGTCTTTCATCCAATGATCCCTTGTTCTCTTTTTGCAGACCAAAGCTTTTTGGTTCCAGTTCCAGGATCCAACATCCAACAGGCTCTAGACGCAGTAACACGATGAGTAAGCCTTGGGGGTTCCTTTCTGTGTGTATGAAGTCAGAGGCGGTTGTGTTCACGAAAAGGAGTGTTTTGCTGCAGATATCACTTAAGCTCGGTAACACCAACATAAAGCTGTCTTCATCCTTCCGATACTTGGTTGTCACTTTTGACACCAAATTGACCTGGCGCAAACACATTGATAATGTTGTTCTCAAATGCAAAAAAGTGCTTAACTTGATGAGATCTATATCTGGAGAAAGCTGGGGAGCTGATTATAAATCCTTACCCGTAATATATAGGTCATTAACCCTATCCAGGCTCGATTATGGATGTGAAGCTTTTGATTCGGCTTTAAAATCTAGACTTGGCTCTATCCAGTGCACAGCCTTACGAATTTGCACCGGAGCGATGAAAACAACCCCTTTAAATGTTATTCAGGTCTACTGCCAGGAATGGCCTCTCAATTAGACGCAAACTTCACACAGCAAAATTTGTGATGAAGTTAGAAAGCTCTCTACATAATTCAGCCAGTTCAGTGTTTTCACCATGTTGTTATGATTCTCTCTATAATGCCAACAAAAAGTCACAGCCTTTCAATGTTCGTGACCAGGATATTTTACACAGTGCTGGGGTCAATATTTGACGTTTACAGAAGGACTGTATCCCACACCATCCCCCCCCCCCACTGGAAGGCCCAACCACCTGCACTCTCAGGTCCAGAAATCAGACAGCCCTCAGAATATTTCTGTGATTTCTATGAATACGTAAGCAACAATTGGTCTGCATACATGCAAATTTATACCGATGCCTCTAGGTGCCCTGCTACTAGTTAGGTTGGGGCTTCGGTTTGTGTACCAGAATTGCGATATGAAAAAGTTCTTAGACTGTCGGATAACCCGTCCGTATATTCAACAGAACTCTATGCAATTCTGAATGCTCTGCTCTTTCTTTTGGATTTAAGACCATTAAGAACCGTTATATTCACAGATTCTCTTGGTGCTTTACAGTCAATGACGTCATTTAAGTGGACAAAATGTTACATTGTCCTCTACGAAGTAGTTCTTCTGTCGTCCTCGATATTCTTTGCTGGTCTTGACATTTGCTTCGCTTGGGTTCCTGGGCATTCTGGGGTGCGTGGTAATGAACGAACACATAGGCTAGCCAAACGACCCCTAGAGCTGCTTGATGTCACCTGTAATCTCGAACTGTCGATATCCGAGGCCCTAAATGAAGTAGAGTCATTGTCATTTAAACTATAGCAAACTGAGTTGAACGCCTCAGAGAGGGCCGTTTTATCACTCGTTTAACCCTGTTGTCAAACTTCATAACAGCCTCCCTTTTCCCTTTTCTCGCAGAAAAGTAGAAATTCTGTGCTTCCGACTTCGGTCAGGACGCCTCCCAATTAATAGCTACTTAAAAAGATTCAAGGCAGGAGATTCAGGTCTGTGTGATGTTTGTCAGGCTGAGGAGACCATCCATCATTTTTTATTCGTGTGTCCGCAGGACACTACTGAGACAAATCTTCTTTTCTGATCTTGTAGACGTGGGAATTATTGGCCTAACTCTGAAGGCTCTGCTCTGTCCACCGAGGAATACAGGTTTGGTTTTCAAAGCCGTGGGGAATTATTTATGTAGGATCCACAGATTTTAGGTTAAAGCATTGTGGCAATAGTTCTTTGTAGGTTGACTATGGTTGATTAGAGCAGCCTAAATCCCTGAAACACACCCTATTGCCTTGGCGCAAATCATTCCATGGAATGGAGACGCCATGTAAACCAATATTTGTATGTATGTAAGATGTCTGAGTTACCTGGGACACAGTCCTGTGTGTCGTTCTCTGCTGACGTAAACCCCTCTTTACAACAACACGAGTAGCTTCCTATCGTGTTTTTACACACTGCGTTCTCTCCGCATATGCTGGAATCGGTAACACATTCGTCCACATCTGCAACATGGAACATTTCAGCCCTAAATAGAAACACGATTATTGTTTCTTTTTTATATGTTCGTTTTTTGCCAGTGTTGGTATTTTTTGTTTTTTCTGGGCTTCCTGTTTAATATCGCCATAAAGATAATGAGAGGTTCTGACGGGCTACATAAAAGGGTCCAAATCGCAGAAAAAAAAAATCGTTTTCTGCTGTGACGCTGCAGTGTTTGTGTATTACCTAAATGTTTTCTGAGCACACATGCATCTAGAAGTGTGACGTAATCAAATAAAGAACAAAGGAACAGTTGATTCTGGAGCCCTTTGTTGAAGGCGGGAACGAGTTTTACGAGTTCCCCCATTTCTAGTTCTGGTCACACCATTATACGACGGCTAATGTCCCATAGGCAGATATCTCTCTTGGTGCTGACCTAATATAACTGCATAAAGGAGACACCAGATATGACACCGAAGCCAAGCAGTCACAGTATATTGACACCGAGTCAGACAGACCTTGACTTATTCGTCTGTACTCAGTGACAAGATGTGGAAGTGCATACATTATATGCAGAGAAATTTCCTTGGAAAGCTGTTAGGGTCAAGGGGACTCCGAGACGAATTAGGATATACTGCGAGTGGAGAAAGCTCGTTACTGTAACAGTATAGCGCCGTAACATCTAGACTGTGACGTTTGAATCTACCTGCTGAGCTTATATATTTATGTAGCGTTCTGAAGATAGAAATCATGGAAAAACGTGTCTAAGATATGTTTAAATTAACATAGTGATCAGATGATAAATTCCATCCCACGTTCAAAATCCGGGAAGCTTGATATCTCCAGCATTGAGAGCTTTAATATAAGGAAATATTACCCTGAATGATGTATTCACTCAGTGAAGAGGCCTTCAGTAATATCAAGACAACAGCCGGTTTGGTTGTGAGTGAATTGTTTTTAAATTCATGTAAGCACACCAGATCTACAGAAAAGAAACTTTCGTTGACTTACCTAGACATTGCCCAGTAAGGGATCTGTTAAATCCATCACTACAGACACATCTTAAAACATTATTTACCCCAAAGATAGATGTATTTCTGCACGTGGTATTTTCCGAGCACACTGTAAGGTTTGGTTCGCAAATTTCTGAAATCAAGCAACAATTAATTTCTTGGAAAGTATAAAATTTAACTAGTAATACATGTACTGACGCGAGCGCGTTGGCCTTGTACATAGTGAGTGTGTGTGGAAGAGATGAGCGGATTCTTACTGGGTTCCTCCACGCGTGAAGTTCACATCGTTCGTCGAATAAAGTTCAACATTACCATAAAACACCACTGAAATCGCTAAATGCAAAATGTTGTTACGCATTAAATCATTCACTAATTCCACAAGATTATGCGCCGACTTGCGCGTCGTATTTTATACATCGCATTATTCATTTCTAAATCATTCAAGTGAGGTTGTTTAGAGCAGGTTGGCTCAACCTATGTGAAACCCATGACTCAAGTTACTTTGCATTTTCAACACATCTGTTCAATTATACACTCAAAAATTTCGGATTTGTAGTACATGTACGGTGATTTTTCCACCGGCGGAATTTAAAATAATTTTTTATCAGCATTTTATCCGAATCAACCAACCTGTGCAATAAAGCAATGGTTTGGCATCCACCAGTTCCCACTTGGAAGGGTGTTCACATACGCAGGTAAATACAGTGCTGTCTTGAGTAGTAACATTGCCACAGATCGCAAGGTATCCGCAGGTGATGTTAGCACAACTTGCTAGAAAAAAAAAGCATGAATTCTACGCATCTTCTCATAAAACATGAATCTACTTTCCTAACTGACTACAAGTCATGCTCTCCCTGTCAGTTGCCATGTTGCCATATATATATATATATATATATATATATATATATATGTGTGTGTGTGTGTTTGTGTGTGTGTGTGTGTGTGTGTGTGTGTGTGTGTGAATAGATAGATAGATAGATAGATAGATAGATAGATAGACAGATTTGAGCATCTGCAACGGTTAGGCGACATGTATATATATATTCAACCCTGTAGGGTTATATATATTATATATATACACAACAGGGTGAATATACTTTTTACCACATCACTGGATTGAAATCGCATCACCTCAAGGTAAAATATTCTCCGACGGAACATATAGCGTGTGCATGAGGCGCATCACGACAACAACTGCGAAAAGTAAATTATCAGGTAAGAATATTTTAATTTACGTGCGGAGTACCATTTATATGCAAAACGCACCTGATTTATATCCACTAAAACTACTGATATTAGGCAGGTTTTAAACAGTGAATATGACATGCCAGGCGTCATACACAACTCCTGCAGCACTTTTGTTTTCAAATCAGGTGAGGGCTTTGTGTTTGCTTGTGAGTAAAAAGGATCAATTGGGATGCAAAAAACCCTGTCCTCTGCTCTTTTCCGGGGCTAGGACATTGTGCTCTTTCTTAGAAAAGTCAGAAGAACGAGATAACAGTCGCTCCCATCAATACGAAGAAAATGAAGAATGTAATGTATATATAAAAAACTATATAATATATTTCACACCATCCTCTTCAAATATAACTGCTATACCGGTCATCATCAACATTACCGCCAGTATAGCTGAAACTGTCGTAGTAAAACAGTGCATATATGTTAACCTGGCGACGTGTGTAGGAATTTTTCTCACGCTGTCAGCCAAAAGTGTCATGTAGCTGTCAAAAATATGCAATGGACTGACATGAACAAAAAACCCGCAGATATGTGACAAATACTTTTATCATTCATGACTAACGATATTATCCTCCGATTATCGCTCACCTTGGGACGAAATGGGTTCAAAGCACACAAACAGAATAGTGGCGAAAAACAGCACAGTACCGCACAATACGTGCTGTACATGTATGTTCTTATTCATTCCCAAAAGGAGAACGCAGACGGAAAACAACACAGTACCGCACATTATGCACTCTCTATGTTCTTATTCAATCACAAAACAAGAACACAGATGGCAAACAGCACAGTACCGTGTACCATCATATCCTCCATATGGTCTTCCACATCCCCTCAAAGAAAACACAAACGGACTAAACCAATCACAGGAGGCACGTGACCTTTGTTCTTGTGGTGCAGCTTGCTTTCGTGTTTAGATGGATCACGTCCACACTGTTTACAATCACTTGTCTTAGGCTCCAATCCAACTTCCTGCTTCAGAGGTAGTCTTGCTACAGGTAGATCCCATCCTTAATCCCGTTATCTAACTCCGCTAAAGATTTGGTCGTGAAAGTCCGGGAAAAAGTTAAAATACAACATATCACTGACCGTAAGTGATCAGAGGTTGTCTGAGACATGAGTTCGTCAGGCTATCTGCTATTTGTCGAGGATACATGTCCCGATATAGGGGCTCTGTACAGAACGTCACAGCGAAGAGGCTTCACATGGATTACTCTACACAACCTTGCAACTACCTGCATAATTATACAATTTATTTTTCAATGATGATTATATGTGCATCTTTGCAGGCCGAAATCTAGAATTCAATATTTTAGAGGGTGAAAACGAGTTTGAAAATTTAACAAAAACTTTCCTGAATACCTTATTTTAAGAGCACTGACGGTGACGCAGTTAACTGAGTACCAGTACGCCTGGGCAATACGTGTTGCGTGTCAGTCGTATAATGCCTCTAGTATGTATTGAGAAAGTTTTAAAATCTGAAATGAATATTTATCCAGTTTAAATAGAGCACGGACAATGAAATTCTGAGTGGTTTGTGTATATGACCTACATTTATTCTTTCACACAAATCTCCTGACACGTTTAAAATCACTGATTTATGAAGTCAAATGAAAGTGTACGCTAACAGGTAAACATGTCATATCAATTTATCTTGACTTGACATTACATTACATTTTTAACGTCTATATTTAAGAATGCCTTCAACTTTACATTTGTCGACGTGACCAGGCCCGTGCATATACTTCTTTAAATCTTTCGCAATTTATGTTTGGAACCCATATAGAAACAGACTGATCGTTAACAGTAGATCCGAGAACTATCTGATTCCTGCTGAATGCGTTCACAAAGAAGTTTTCCATTGCAAAGGTGTGGCTTGATGAAAGCCAGGAATCAAACCCTTTAAACTCTTCCAAGACCTCAAGCAGAGGCTTTTACCCAAACAGTTGATGCAACCAATAAATACCGGTAAGATATAATAGTGGGAGACAGGAGGCTTCCAGCGAACAACATGTTAAATTCCTGTGGAGCCCTTATTGACCTCAAGCCCTCTGATTATAATTATTTATTTATTTATTTATTTATTTATTTATTGGATAGGTGTTTACGGTCATGCTCGAGACCATTTCCCTATAAATACGCGTAGCACGGCAAGTATGCTTACTGATGGAGAAAACCGAAGTGTCCAGAGAACAAAACCAACAACATTCGACAGGTACCTGACGAAACTCCTGACTTAAATCCGTACATTGCCAAAGAAACCAGAGTAGAATGTGAACACGTGATCTCAGGGGCCAAGGAACTGATAGGGCCCCGAGAGGGAGTCAGCGCTTAAGCAGTCGGAGTCAGAGACGCCCGAAGTTCTTTGTGGAATGTGTTCACTTATTTATTTATTTATTTATTCCGTTGGTGGTTTATTCCATACACAAGCATATTTCACATATGCGATTGTGGCCAGTATTAGGTGGCCTGTGAAACCCCGTGCAGAGAGAGTCATTGTACTGCACGAGCACGCTATCAACCCGGCCCCGGTAACCATCTCAACAAGCTGACCTAACATCACCTGTACGCAAGCGACTGAAATGACAAGTGTCTTAACCAGTCGACCTGAACATTACCTCCGCCAAGAAATGTCTTTTTAACAGACGATTATTTGTCTGCCTGCCTGTCTGTCGAAAACTGTAAGTAAAAGAGATAGTCAGGAATCTGGATAAAATCCTGTGCACACGTTGATCTTGAGCTACGGACCAATCGATTATACGCTGGTACTTTACCAGATCTGATACTAATATACACACGATTACCAATAAACTAGATGTAAAGCTGGATGTAAGCAAAGTCATAACTGCAATGTTATTTATTAAATATTATTCGGGCTTTGACCCCACAATATTAACATAATATAAACTGGCGTCTGAATGCCCTATCGCATACAGCATAAACATGTGTCATTGATTCCGAGTCTTCTGGCATGACAAAAGATTTCCTGGTCGCCAAGTTTCATTTTACAGTGTATAATCACAGGCGTCGGAACGGGGGCGTGGCGGGTGGGGTGGGGGTGAACACACACACCCCATGTTCCGAACTGGGGAGATATCCCCCCATCTCCCTTCGTTTGCCGTTGGTAAAATTTTTCAAGTCAAGGCGAATGTTACGAGATGCTTTGGCCAGTAACAATGAAGGAATGAAATTTGCCCAACACGACTGTATATATCTCTGACGCAAAAGCTAATTATGATATCCATTATATGACACCACATTCTAGGCCTAATGTATAAGCCTATAGTTTTCCAGCATTAGAAAAAATATTCAAAAAGAGAGTGATATATATATCCACAGAAGGTGCGACAAATTACAAGATAGTCATACTTTACTACATGTACGCTTTATTTCGGCTACGTGTCTCTGCTACAGTTATCCTAGACTACTGCTTCTTCCTGTCTACATTTGCCGTGTTGATATAAAATGAGTGTGCTTGGGGTTTAACCTTCTGTGTGTGCATATATAATGTGTGTTCTTGTGGCAGGACGAGTTCATGCCGCCAGATAGCTGCCGTCACTGATACACCATGCCGAAGGCACCAGATATGACACTCCACCTAGTCACGTTATACTGACACGGGCCGACCAACCCTGTTTCATTGCTCTAACCTCTCAATGCTGAGGCAGCAACAAGTGCCATTTTAAAGTCTTTGGTATGACCTGGATCTCCCGACCTTGAGGCAGACGTTCTATCCACTTGACCACCCAGGCGGTAAAAAACAAATATGATGTCAAAAGTTCACCAGGTTTTGAGTGATATTGCTGTTCATACGTGCCAAGCACAAATCTAGAGACTTCAGGTTAAGTTCTGGTCTAGGTCGCACCTGAGATCAAAAAACGAGGAAGTTGCTGCTTCCTCGCTTACCGTTATATATGGGGAAATAACAATGACTGGTCACCCCGATATCGGTATAATACACTGGGTGTCTTCGGTAATTCCTTTCATTGAGGCAGCATTTAACAGAAGAGCGGTGCAGTAGAGGTACACGTACGAGTATCTCTTCGTCGACATATGACTGAAATATTGTTGACATTAAACCCCAAATATCACAGCATCCAGTAGCCTTAAAATCAAGATGATGTTTATCCATTTAAATCCAAGTTATCCAAGTTTCTAATGACAGAACTTAACATGAAGAGATATTCTCAGTTTTATTTATTAGCACTAATATGAATCAATATTTTGGAATATATATTTGCTAACATAGCATTACACTTGACAGTCAAAATTTTCAACAGGATATCGTTAAGGAATCAGCCAAAAACAGGTCAACTAACTATACAAGACATTTTCAGCTCCTCACTTTTGTGGTTTAATATTGTTTAGAATGCGTCTCCTTGCAGACGGGTGCGCGGAGATTTCGGGACCTAGGCGGCTCCTGGACCCTTGCCTAAAGTTGGCTGTGGCTGTCTGGCAACAGACTACACTCTGGAAACAGACGACAACGCGGCAACAAATTCCATTATTAGAAAACTTTATACAACAACAACGACTTACATTCCAATCATAATGGCACCAACAAACGCAGGGGAAGCAACCATGTCCGTTGAGACTAATACAGGGGTTGAAGAATCCACAGGAGTTTCAAGGATCTTAGAAGGAAAGGGGACAACAGCAGATCTAATCATTGTGCAGGGGGCACTAACGACAACAACGACAGCAAGTGATGAAGCTCCGGAGAAAACAACAACATCCATCTATGAAATGATACATCCAACGCCTCTTTTATCGATCCCAACCACTCAAGTGATATTTACGACGGATCCAGTAACCATGTTCTCTTAGACCCCAGCTCAAGACCTCGATCCCATAGGCCGCCTTTATGCCAGCTCCTCCCGGTGGAATATTCCAACAACAAAAATGCCTAGTTCTATCTCAGCATCTCTTACCAGAAATGTTACACCACATCACGAAACAGATGTAACAACAAGGTCTTTGCCAAACGTGGATTCAAGCGTAAACGAAATTCTGACAAACCGCACTCAAAACAGTAAGTATATACTTTTGTAAATGTAGAATAATAACTAATTTTATTGTTTTTATTTTGAAAAAAAAAAGCTGAACCCATAGGCGCAGTAGTTTAGAGCGGATTTCAGCTAACTGTCTAGTTCAGGTCATTCTGGAGAAGAGTGAATGCTATTGCAAATCCACAGGTCCAATCATTCAGTGTCACATGAGCTGAACGGTTACACTCGCCAATCTGGCTTCATGTACATGGAAGAGTAACGCTGTGACACTGTCGTAAATCTGGCTGGAAGTAGCGTTGGGAGACCTTAACATTTCAAGCTATGTGTAGCGATGGAAGGCCTTCCCAATTCAAGCTAGGATAAGCTGTGGGGGGCCTTCACAATTCAAGCTAGGAGTAGCGTTGGGAGGCCTTCACAAGTCAAACTAGGAGTCTCGTTTAAGGCTTTCACCTAGTCCAACTAGGTCAACATTGAAGGTCTTGACACGTCAAGCTATGAGTAGCATTGGCTTTGCAAGTCAAGCCAGGAGTGGTGTTGAAGACCTTCACAAATCTAACTAGGTTAACGCTGAAGGTCTTGACACATCAAGCTGGTAACGTGGAAAGCCTTGACAAGCCAAGCTAGGAGTAGCTTTGAAGGCCTTCAGAAATCAAGCTAGCAATAGCGTTGGAAGGCCTTCATAAATCAAGCTAGGAGTAGCATTGGAAGGCCTTCGGAATCAGCCTAGAAGTAAGGACTTTATCCATAAAGATGAATGGACATTTATTGTTCAGTTTTTATAAATTTCTTCGCAAATCATGTTACTTTATGACACGTACCATAACCTGAATTAAATCCTAGGCGAAAAAAAAAGACAAGATATTGCATGCCAGTGACGAAGAGTTGTAAAATTCTCCGAACAGTTTCTGGAGCTGAGATAAATATGGACCGAAGATATGATCGTCCGGAATGACACTTGAGTGCACAAAGGTTCTTAGTCAGGACTTTTTTGTGTTTTTGGTGATATATTAGAGAGACATGAGAGCACTTACCCTCAAAGCCTGCTTCCCGTCCTTCCGTTTACCGATCTGGTTGTTACATTTCCGCACTAAATACTTATACAGGTGTCGTACTCCGTGCACATAAACATATATATATAACAAATATGTATGATTTATATCATAAACATATAACAATCAGAGGCTGCTTAGCAACTAAAAGGAATAAGTGGCGTAACTGTTCTTCCGCCTGCTTAATATGGTCCACAAAGCCCACCATTAAGTCAAAATATTTTACTGCGTTTCACTTGGTTGGGAAAGAATCTAAAAGAAATCAGTGAATGTATTTTCAGATGCAGTTTTTGTGCTATTTTTACTCACTACAACTTGACTTTAGAGTGGTCTTTCACCGGTATGTTTCATTTAGAAAATCTTATTGACAAACGGCAGTGTTACCGTTATTTAAGGCTTCAATTGCTCCATATTCTGTCAGGCCGATAGGTAACCTTGAGTAAGAATATTTACCCGAGTGTTTCTTTCTCAGCACCGTTCTCAAGAAATATTCCTTTAGATGACAGTGGTCAGGCTTTTGGGTGAAGGAAACTGGAATACCAAAAGTAAACCATCGACATTCGCTTTAGAACCTACAAGAAACCTTAATTAAAGCCGCAGACGATTGGAAAATGTGACCTCTCTGGTCCACAGCCTGTAGCCATGGTAGTTGCAGCGAAATCAAATGAAGTCTGTGTATTGGTCATGTCCAGATGTTTTGGTCCAGTCCACTTACGTGAACGATACATGTGAACATGTTACGGCTCCCTTGTAAATACGTGTAGCTAGGAGTATCAAAAACCATTTTGTTTTGTCGTCTTCGTTCACCTATTAAATATATCAACCAACCCGTTTGTCTATCAGTCTTTCTGTACGCTATGTTTCAGGTACGTCTTCGTCCCAGTCCTCAGAAAGATACCAATGCGTCTGCAAACCCGGGGATTATCAGACCGCAGAGGAAAAACAAGAATTTACCGAAAGCATCCTCCTTGAACTGTCTATCGACTTTAAAAACCTGTCCTCAACAAGACGCAAACACGACAGTGCGCGTGATTCAAGGTTGTCTTCTAAAGCGTTCGGGGGTGTAGGAATACTTACTCTCTCTTTCGTGTTCGGGACTATTTTGATTTCGGATGTTGGACTGGTGATTCGAGAGATTCGAGACACGTTCAGGAGATGGTCTAAGAATTCATAATGCTGTATGGTTTATTTACATAGACTGTGTAGAAGTAAAACTTGCGCTATATTATAAACAGAGTCAGGGATTATTTTTCATACGAAATGGGAAACTACTTACAGAGAGGTGATAGTCTGCTGAGGATATACAGAGCAATGCCATGGAAGTATTTAGTGGCAAACAAAGGGGAAGTTTATTTTAATGAGAGCTGGATTGCACTGCCAAATTAAAGGAGAAGAAAATTTAAATATCAAACAAATACCATTGAAAAGAGTACGCTTTTCCGCCCATGCGCATGCCAAAAAAAATTTCTAATATGTACCTCAAGTTGATAAATTATAAATAAATTCAGCGCCAAAATCCGCTGTGGGCGACTCCATTTTGCCTAAGAACTAGTCTTAAGCTTTCTGTGTTAAGAGGAGAATTTCCGTCGGACATCGCCGAAGTGCACTTCGTACATTTCCGGTAGAACTCTGGAAGTCATTGCGAGACAGGGTTGGGGCAGTTTCTGGGTACCTCACTTCATGCTTACACAAACTGACAGATGTGTAACAAACGTCTAAAGAACACATTAATTATGTCATGTATTTTATTATGCACAAAGCCAAGACCTGTAACATTCTTACATTCCCACGGACGGTCAGTTTTCAGATTCACTATGTTGTTGTTGTTAATCCCCTATACCGTACCATGCTGATTGAGAAATTAACCTGTTAATCCAACGTTGATGATAATTGATAAATAAGCCTACACATCGGTCACTTTATCTATGTAGCGAGGACCAAAAATGCCGAGTAAATAATCAACAAAAACTGACAGAATAAATGGTCAAACTCACACTCGCTACAGCCTATGGCTCCGCCATGAAGATTTCCACAGGCACGGGAGGCCTTCGCCAGGGAAACTCGGCACAGCATCACCGAACAACCGTCGGATCACTCGCTTTCCCTCAGAAGGGACAAGGGATTCAAAACACTTAGGAAGGAAATGAACAGAACATAACCTGAAAGTCTTTCTATGTTTGAAATCTTCTCTGTCCAAATTCTTCATCCACTTTTGCAATAATTCAGGCCTTCGATGAGGAAAGCTGTGGAACGTTTTGTTGGTGCACCCACTCGCTGCGCATGACACCATTATTCTACTAGCAACGTATCAAATTTCTTGGTCATTGACACAGTAATGTAAGCGAACTTCAATAACTATCAGCTGCCATGGACCGTGATTGCAAAGTTGGAAATCTGACAGTAAACAGCCGTGGCTGTCTGCTGTCTGCAGCACGAGACCTGCCAAGCGCCGGTACTTCGCGCTGCTTCGATGATTTCCGCTTGACGATTGGGAAAGCAGAATCTTGGATGTAGGTTCCGAACAAGCCGAGAGGCCACACACACCCAGCATAAATTACAGGGTGTTAAATATGGAGGGTGCGATGGAATTAACGATTTATGCAAGCTTTTTCAGGCTTAGCGTGTATGGCGAAGAAAAATCGTAAAATTATGCAACAGATACCACCAGATAGAAACAAAATGTGCTCTTTTCAATCTATAGTGCCATTTTTAAAATTTTCCTTTCCTTTAACACAGAGGTTTCATGTACCGAACTGTTTTTGGCAAGATATCAAATGCATGCCAACCCCAATCATCTTCTCTATCAAATCCAGTTCTCTTCTATCACCTCACCAAACTGAACATAAGACTCGTCATATCGTCTATTACAGTACTTTTTGTGTCGGCGCGCTCAACTTAGCGAGAGAGACCAACAGCTTCTCTGCATGGCTTATTATTTCCAATCACTGAAAAACATGATACCTGCAGATACGGTTTTACAAAAGCGAATGACTGAAAAAAAGATTACAAAACTCTGGTCTTCAATTTCATTTCATTTTATTTACCAGAAATACAAATACAATTCTTCACGTTGCTCACGTGTGGAAAGTATGTGGTAAGTACTTTTCTGCGACCAATTACGTCCTAAAATTCCCCCTTAATTGATGAAACTAATTTAATTGATCTCATCTAATATATATGGTTACTCCTTGCAAACGTGGCACACTTAAAAGGATACAAAATACATTTAAAACCAAATCTGCAAGAAACATAATGAGCAACTATCTATGAGCTTATCAGACATGTTCGATTGATTTTAGATGTAGAGCTACCAAAGCGCCATTTGTGCGTCTTTATCATGGGTCACGTTTGGTCAGTGACAGGTAGTACAATGTACTTAATTTGTAATCAGGTTTTTACTTAATTGTGTGTCAACAATGGTGTTAGGGGGAGTGTAAGATTTTACTTCTTAAAACACTTATGTGAAAAGTTAGAATGAAACCCTTAACTGAGGTAAAATGGCAAGAGGCCGGATTTCCAGCTCTACCGCTTTTACTTTCTATGCTGTGTAATCTTCTATATTGTACTTTGAACTCTAGCACATATGCACGGTACCTCATGTACAATGATATAAACCCACCGGTGGCTAAAAGCAGACTTGCGTTCACAATGTTTCAAGCAGGCGTCAAACCGTACCAAGCCTACACATACCACACCTGAAGCACCTGAAGGGTGACAGATATTTCCGTCTCTTTACAATAACAAATGATCTGTGTCGATACATCTTCTTTTTATTTTTTTAGCATTTCCGGATACTCTTAAATTTTTGGTAACTTCAAATGGTCATATTCACACTCATTTTCTCGTTTATTAACGATTCCATCAGCTTTAGATTCAATGTCATCGATCGATCCGGGCTGAATAATTTCTGCACTTCCATTGACAAATCCACTTTTTAAATCGCATAATGTGCTGTAATCGTTTCCCATAATGCCACCTTCTAAGTTTATTCGTTTTAACACTTCTGCTTTCTTTTTGTTGTCAGGAATAGTATGATTTGAATAGAGTTCTGTCGACACTTTCGCTGCGTGAACATTGCTTGGGTTTTTGTCGGCCGCTGCATGAGGCTGCTTGGAGATGTCCGCGTCTGGACCGGAAGAGCCGTCCATGTCGTACTCTCCTCCCGACACATCGGAACTAGTTACGTATGCTGTATTGGCGAATGCGCTGGAAATATATGTATTCTCCTTGTTTTCATGCTCTATGTCCACGGACCTGTCAATGTGCTCTTTTTTGCTGTGTCTTTTTTTCCTCCTACAACAGCATGTATCCATAGTATCACATTGCCCTGTCGTTGCCTTAGAGTACCGTTGTAAATGACATATTACCAGTCTTGCAGTTATTTGAGATTAAAGCCGGTCTCACACGGGCGATATTGTTGGCGTTAGTACGTTGCAATTTATTGCAACTAATAATCCCCATATATCTCAACAGTTGCGCTAAGTATCTTAAAAGCTGGCGATATATAGATGGTATGGCAATAGTTTTGGTCATATTCAAAAAATTTATTTTATCTCAAATAGTTGCGAAAATAATCAGTTATTGGGATTATTATCACAGACAATCGGACTATATCGCTCGTAATCGCAGTATTCTCAAAATGTAATTTAATCGCCATTTTTTGCGACATTTATCTCATTTAGTGAAATAACAGTCGCACAATATGAGATAAATGTGGCAAAAATGGCGATGCATATCTTTCATAATGAGACTGACATCTCAACTACTGCGTTATATGACGTAACAAGTGCGAAGACTATCACATTATGCAAGATAGCTATCTCATTTTTCGAAATAAGTATCGGACTTAACTGCGATAATTATCGCATATTATCTCATTACATGCGATAATACTGCTATAATCAATTAGATCGCTATACAATAGCACAAAACTATATCGCAACTAGAATTCGCGAAATAAAATGCGCGTGTGAGAGAGGCTTTACGGGAATGGGGACGTTTAGTCGGGAACAGCGCTGAATATTGCCTGAGGCCACTACAACGTTCAACCTACATGATTACCATGCGCTGCTGGTGATTACGTCGCTGGTTCGAAACCGGGAGTGGTCTCAGGCAATTTTCAGTACCAAAATCTGCACTATGTCTAAGATGTGTATAATTCAGATGGCAATAGTTCAGTTACTTTCACAACATTCTCAATGACATCGTTCACTGGAATATTGTCGTGCTGCTAAGATTAATGATCATAAATTTGGGCAAGAGGAAATTATTTTAAGAGTTGCAAAAACAGAGAGAGAATTAATGCGTATCAATAATGAAGGTAAAATAATTATGCGCAGACAACGATTAAAAAATGGCTTATACCACCTGGATTCTTTTAAAGAAAACAAAAAACAGTTTGGAAACTGCCATTTCGTGATAAATTTTTGAGTTAGCCTTTCGTCTTCTAACTGCCTTTTGTTCAGTGAAAAAGGAAGTAAAACAAATTAGTAATCACTGATATCTTCATCGACACATTTTTCTTTAAATTTTCCTTCACCTGATTTAAAATTGCATTCCCGTGCTTTAAGTACGGTTGTCATATTGTATATAAACATTTTGTATATCTCTTAGTGAGTCATAAAACCTTTACTTACGTGACCACAATGCATATAATTACGACAGTTAATATCAGCAGCACTGCGCCCCCTACACCGGAAGATAGTTCAATTACGGGTAGGTGGGAAGATTCGTCTGCCGTGTCTAAAATTAAAAAGCGAAGATGTTTATTCATTTTATTTCCCAGTTAGTTAACACCGTACTTGAAAATAGTTTGAAGATCATGATGAAGAGTTCATTGGTGGGAAAAAGCAGAATTAATCTCCCCACAATTTTTTCAGCCGTGGGAACAAGGACATGATAACTTATGTTGTAAAACACATCGGTGGGAACTACAGTGTCATACTGTATGCTCTGAACCTCATCCGAGACATGTTCTCAAGTTTACACTCTTAGAAAAGTAAGTGTTCTTACCACACTACCTACGGTATTTTCTACGAGGGTTTTTCACTACTGTCATTTTAGTGGTGAAACACCCGAGATACATGTTTTTCGAGAAACACGCCATCTGTATGGGGTGATGTTCTTTTCCAGTGGATTCAGGCATGACGTCACTACCTCGCGTGTTAAGTATCTGCTTTTCACAATGAACATTCGAGAAGGAGATATTCAGTAACATGTCGAAGCCACTGGGAAAGAACGGCTTCCGTTTATATGAGCTACATATGTTAATTCTCAGGATCATATTACGACCATTGTGTCCGTTAGTTTACTGTGCAAACACCCGGTAGTTTTCCCCCAGGTAATTTCACGGGCAACTGTAAACCATTGTGAATATTTGTCAGAAGAAATAAGATGCCTGAATATCGTAGCACAATGACTCGAAGCCTCCCAGCAATGCAGTCGCTGTGAGTTCAAGATCAGCTCATGCTGGCCGCAAGTAGGAAGGTCTGCCAGCAACCTGTGGATGGTCGTGGGTTTCTCCAGGGCTCTGCCCGGCTTCCTCTAACCATGATGCTTTCCGCCGTCATATAAGTAAAATATTCTTAAGTACGGTGTAAAACACCAATCAAATAAATAAATAAAGAAATCAAGATGCCTGAACGTGCACTGTGGGTTTAGAAATAACCGCAGCACATCAGATCATTTAGAGCATTTAAAGTCCTCTATCCAAAAGTCATTTTAAAACAAAGAATCTGTGTTAGCTGTGTTCTTGGATATAGAGAAGGCATACGACAGGATATGGAGAAGAGGGTTACTCATCAAGATGCAGAATATTCGTATCGGAGGTAAAATGCTCGGATGGGTGAAAGGCTTTTTGTCTGAGAGAGTTATACGAGATCGAATTGGCAAGATCTACTCAAATCCAGTGAATATTGAGAATGGTACTCCTCAGGGTAGTGTAATATCTCCCACTCTTTTCAACATTGCTTTAAATGACCTGCCCTATGTCTTTTATCCAATGATCCCTTGTACTCTTTTTGCAGACCAAAGCTCTTTGGTTCCAGTTCCAGGATCCAACATCCAACAGGCTCTAGACGCAGTAACATGATGGAGTAAGCTTTGGGGGTTCCTTTCTGTGTGTATAAAGTCAGAGGCGGTTGTGTTCACGAAAAGGAGGGTTTTGCTGCAGATATCACTTAAGCTCGGTAACACCAACACAAAGCTGTCTTCATCCTTCCGATACTTAGGTGTCACTTTTGACACCAAATTGACCTGGCGCAAACACATTGATAATGTTGTTCTCAAATGCAAAAAAGTGCTTAACTTGATGAGGTCTATATCTGGAGAAAGCTGGGGAGCTGATTATAAATCCTTACCCTTAATATATAGGTCGTTAATCCGATCCAGGCTCGATTATGGACGTGAAGCTTTTGATTCGGCTGTAAAATCTAGACTTGACTCTATCCAGTGCACAGCGTTACGAATTTGCACCGGAGCGATGAAAACAACCCCTTTAAATGTTCTTCAGGTCTACTGCCAGGAATGGCCTCTCAATTAGACGCAAACTTCGCACAGCAATATTTGGGATGAAGTTAGAAAGCTCTCTACATAATTCAGCCAGTTCAGTGTTTTCACCATCTTGTTATGATTCTCTCTATAATGCCAAGAAAAACTCACAGCCTTTCAATGTTCGTGCCCAGGATATTTTACACAGTGCTGGGGTCAATATTTGACGTATACAGAAGGACTGTGTCCCACACCATCCCCCCCCCCACTGGAAGGCCCAACCACCTGCACTCTCAGGTCCAGAAATCAGACAGCCCTCAGAATATTTCTGTGATTTCTATGAATACGTAAGCAACAATTGGTCTGCATACATGCAAATTTATACCGATGCCTCTAGGTGCCCTGCTACTAGTTAGGTTGGGGCTTCGGTTTGTGTACCAGAATTGCGATATGAAAAAGTTCTTAGACTGTCGGATAACCCGTCCGTATATTCAACAGAACTCTATGCAATTCTGAATGCTCTGCTCTTTCTTTTGGATTTAAGACCATTAAGAACCGTTATATTCAGAGATTCTCTTAGTGCTTTACAGTCAATGACGTCATTAAAGTGGACAAAATGCTACCCTGTCCTCTACGAAGTAGTTCTTCTGTCGTCCTCGATATTCTTTGCTGGTCTTGACATTTGCTTCGCTTGGGTTCCTGGGCATTCTGGGGTGCGTGGTAATGAACGAACACATAGGCTAGCCAAACGACCCCTACAGCTGCTTGATGTCACCTGTAATCTCGAACTGTCGATATCCGAGGCCCTAAATGAAGTAGAGTCATTGTCATTTAAACTATAGCAAACTGAGTTGAACGCCTCAGAGAGGGCCGTTTTATCACTCGTTTAACCCTGTTGTCAAACTTCATAACAGCCTCCCTTTTCCCTTTTCTCGCAGAAAATTAGAAATTCTGTGCTTCCGACTTCGGTCAGGACGCCTCCCAATTAATAGCTACTTAAAAAGATTCAAGGCAGGAGATTCAGGTCTGTGTGATGTTTGTCAGGCTGAGGAGACCATCCATCATTTTTTATTCGTGTGTCCGCAGGACACTACTGAGACAAATCTTCTTTTCTGATCTTGTAGACGTGGGAATTATTGGCCTAACTCTGAAGGCTCTGCTCTGTCCACCGAGGAATACAGGTTTGGTTTTCAAAGCCGTGGGGAATCATTTATGTAGGATCCACAGATTTTAGGCTACAGCATTGCAGCAATAGTTCTTTGTAGGTTGACTATGGTTGATTAGAGCAGCCTAAATCCCTGAAACACACCCTATTGCCTTGGCGCAAATCATTCCATGGAATGGAGACGCCATGTAAACCAATATTTGTATGTATGTAAGATGCCTGAGTTACCTGGGACACAATCCTGTGTGTCGTTCTCTGCTGACGTAAAGCCCTCTTTACAACAACACGAGTAGCTTCCTATCGTGTTTCTACACACTGCGTTCTCTCCACATATGCTGGAATCGGTCACACATTCGTCCACATCTGCAACATGGAACATGTCAGTCCTAAATAGAAACACGATTATTCTTTCTTTTTTATATGTTCGTTTTTTGCCAGTGTTGGTATTTTTTGTTTTTTTCTGGGCTTCCTGTTTAAAATCGCCATAAAGATAATGAGAGGCTCTGACGGGCTACATAAAAGGGTCCAAATCGCAGAAAAAAAATCGTTTTCTGCTGTGACGCTGCAGTGTTTGTGAACTACCTAAATGTTTTCTGAGCACACATGCACCTAGAAATGTGACGTAATCAATAAAGAAAAAAGGAGCACTTGATTCTGGAGCCCTTTGTTGAAGGCGGGAACGAGTTTTACGAGTTCCCCCATTTTTAGTTCTGGTCACATCATTATACGACGGCTAATCTCCCATAGGAAGATATCTGTCTTGGTGCTGACCTAATATGACTGCATAAAGGAGACACCGGATATGACACCGAAGCCAAACAGTCACAGTATATTGACACCTTGACTTATTCGTCTGTACTCAGTGACAAGATGTGGAAGTGCACACATTATATGCAGAGAAATTTCCTTGGAAAGCTGTTAGGGTCAAGGGGACTCCGAGACGAATTAGGATATACTGCGAGTGGAGAAAACTTCGTTACTGTAACCATATAGCGCCGTAACATCTAGACTGTGACGTTTGAATCTACCTGCTGAGCTTATATATTTATGTAGCGTTCTGAAGATAGAAATAATGGAAAAACGTGTCTAAGATATGATTAAATTATTATAGTGTTCAGATGACAAATTCCATCCGTCTTCCGTTACGTTCAAAATCCGGGAAGCTTGATATCTCCAACATTGAGAGTTTTAATATAAGGAAATATAACCCTGATTGATGTATTCACTCAGTGAAGAGGCATTCAGTAATATCAAAACAACAGCCGGTTTGGTTGTGAGTGAATGGTTTTTAAATTACATGTAAGCACACCAGATCTACAGAAAAGAAACTTTCGTTTACTTACCTAGACATTGCCCAGTAAGGGATCTGTTAAATCCATCACTACATACACACCTTGAGACAGTTTTTACCCCAAAGATAGATGTATTTCTGCACGTGGTATTTTCCGGGCACACTGTAAGGTTTGGTTCGCAAATTTCTGAAATCAAGCAACAATTAATTTTTTGGAAAGTAAAAAATTTAATTAGTAATACATGTACTGACGCGAGTGCGTTGGCCTTGTACATTGTGAGTGTGTGTGGAAGAGATGAGCGGATTCTTATTGGGTTCCTCCACGCGTGAAGTTAACATCCTTCGTCGAATAAAGTTCAACTTTACCATGAAACACCACTGAAATCGCTAAATGCAAAATGTTATTACGCATTAAATCATTCACTAATTCCACAAGATTATGCGCCGACTTGCGCGTCGTATTTTATACATCGCATTATTCATTTCTAAATCATTCAAGTGAGGTTGTTTAGAGCAGGTTGGCTCAACCTATGTGAAACCCATGACTCAAGTTACTTTGCATTTTCAACACATCTGTTCAATTATACACTCAAAAATTTCGGATTTGTAGTACATGTACGGTGATTTTTCCACCGGCGGAATTTAAACTAATTTTTTATCAGCATTTTATCCCAATCCACCAACCTCTGCAATAAAGCAATGGTTTGGCATCCACCAGTTCCCACTTGGAAGCGTTTTCACATACGCAGGTAAATACATGCCCAGTGCTGTCTGGAGTAGTAACATTGCCACAGATCGCAAGGTATCCGCAGGTGATGTCAGCACAACTTGCTAGAGAAAAAAAAGCATGAATTCTACGCATCTTCTCATAAAACGTGAATCTACTTTCCTAACTGACTACAAGTCATGCTCTCCCTGTCAGTTGCCATGTTGCCATGTATATGTGTGTGTGTGTGTGTGTGTGTGTGTGTGTGTGTGTGTGTGTGTGTGTGTGTGTGTGTGTGTGTGTGTGTGTGTGTGTGTGTGTGTGTGTGTGTGTATAGATAGATAGATAGATAGATAGATAGATAGATAGATAGATATATTTGAGCATCTGCAACGGTTAGGCGACATGTATATATATATTCAACCCTGTAGGGTTATATATATTATATATATATATACACAACAGGGTGAATATACTTTTTACCACATCACTGGATTGAAATCGCATCACCTCAAGGTAAAATATTCTCCGACGGAACATATAGCGTGTGCATGAGGCGCATCACGACAACAACGGCGAAAAGTATATTATCAGGTAAGAATATTTTAATTTACGTGCGGAGTACCATTTATATGCAAAACGCACCTGATTTATGTCCACTAAAACTACTGATATTAGACAGGTTTTAAACGGTGAATATGACATGCCAGGCGTCATACACAACTCCTGCAGCACTTTTGTTTTCAAATCAGGTGAGGGCTTTGTGTTTGCTTGTGAGTAAAAAGGATCAATTGGGATGCAAAAAACCCTGTCCTCTGCTCTTTTCCGGGGCTAGGACATTGTGCTCTTTCTTAGAAAAGTCAGAAGAACGAGATAACAGTCGCTCCCATCAATACGAAGAAAATGAAGAATGTAATGTATATATAAAAAACTATATAATATATTTCACACCATCCTCTTCAAATATAACTGCTATACCGGTCATCATCAACATTACCGCCAGTGTAGCTGAAACTTTCGTAGTAAAACAGTGCATATATGTTAACCTGGCGACGTGTATATGAATTTTTCTCACGCTGTCAGCCAAAAGTGTCATGTAGCTGTCAAAAATATGCAATGGACTGACATGAACAAAAAACCCGCAGATATGTGACAAATACTTTTATCATTCATGACTAACGATATTATCCTCCGATTATCGCTCACCTTGGGACGAAATGGGTTCAAAGCACACAAACAGAATAGTGGCGAAAAACAGCACAGTACCGCACAATACGTGCTGTACATGTATGTTCTTATTCATTCCCAAAAGGAGAACGCAGACGGAAAACAACACAGTACCGCACATTATGCACTGTCTGTGTTCTTATTCAATCACAAAACGAGAACACAGATGGCAAACAGCACAGTACCGTGTACCACCATATCCTCCATATGGTCTTCCTCATCCCCTCAAAGAAAACACAAACGGATTAAACCAATCACGGGAGGCACGTGACCTTTGTTCTTGTGGTTCAGCTTGCTTTCGTGTTTAGATGGATCACGTCCACACTGTTTACAATCACTTGTCTTAGGCTCCAATCCAACTTCCTGCTTCAGAGGTAGTCTTGCTACAGGTAGATCCCATCCTTAATCCCGTTATCTAACTCCGTTAAAGATTTGGTCGTGAAAGTCCGGGAAAAAGTTAAAATACAACAACATATCACTGACCATAAGTGATCAGAGGTTGTCTGAGACATGAGTTCGTCAGGCTATCTGCTATTTGTCGAGGATAGATGTCCCTATATAGGGGCTCTCTACAGAACGTCACAACGAAGAGGCTTCACATGGATTACTCTACACAACCTTGCAACTACCTGCATAATTATACAATTTATTTCTCAATGATGATTATATGTGCATCTCTGCAGGCCGAAATCTAGAATTCAATATTTTAGAGCGTAAAAACGAGTTTGAAAATTTAACAAAAACTTTCCTGAATACCTTATTTTTACAGCACTGACGGTGACGCAGTTAACTGAGTACCAGTACGCCTGGGCAATACGTGTTGCGTGTCAGTCGTATAATGTCTCTATTATGTATTGAGAAAGTTTTAAAATCTGAAATGAATATTTATCCTGTTTAAATAGAGCACCGACAATGAAATTCTGAGTGGTTTGTGTATATGACCTACATTTATTCTTTCACACAAATCTCCTGACACGTTTAAAATCACTGATTTATGAAGTCAAATGAAAGCGTACGCTAACAGGTAAACATGTCATATCAGTTTATCTTGACTTGACATTACATTACATTTTTAACGTCTATATTTAAGAATGCCTTCAACTTTACATTTGTCGAAGTGACCAAGCCCGTGCATATACTTCTTTAAATCTTTCGCAATTTATGTTTGGAAGCCATATAGAAACAGACTGATCGTTAACAGTAGGTCCGAGAACTATCTGATTCTTGCTGAATGCGTTCACAAAGAAGTTTTCCATTGCAAAGGTGTGGCTTGATGAAAGCCAGGAATCAAACCCTTTAAACTCTTCCAAGACCTCAACCAGAGACTTTTACCCAGACAGTTGATACAACCAATAAATACCGGTAAGATACAATAGTGGGAGACCGGAGGCTTCCAGCGAACAACATGTTCCAGCGAACAACAAAACTCCTGTGGAGCCCTTATTGACCTCAAGCCCTCTGATTATAATTATTTATTTATTTTTTTTTTTATTTATTTATTGGATAGGTGTTTACGGTCGTGCTCGAGACTATTTCCCTATAAATACGCGTAGCACGGCAAGTATGCTTACTGATGGAGAAAACCGAAGTGTCCAGAGAACAAAACCAACAACATTCGACAGGTACCTGACGAAACTCCTGACTTCAATCCGTACATTACCAAAGAAACCAGAGTAGAATGTGAACACGTGATCTCAGTGGCCAAGGAACTGATAGGGCCCCGAGAGGGAGTCAGCCCTTAAGCAGTCGGAGTCAGAGACGCCCGAAGGGCTTTGTGGAATGTGTTCACTTATTTATTTATTTATTTATTCCATTGGTGGTTTATTCCATACACAAGCATATTTCACATATGCGATTGTGGCCAGTATTAGGTGGCCTGTAAAACCCCGTGCAGACAGAGCTGAGTCATTGTACTGCACGAGCACCCTATCAACCAGGCCCCGGTAACCATCTCAACAAGCTGACCTAACATCACCTGTACGCAAGCGACTGAAATGACAAGTGTCTTAACCAGTCGACCTGAACATTACCTCCGCCAAGAAATGTATTTTTGACAGACGATTATTTGTCTGCCTGCCTGTCTGTCGAAAACTGTAAGTAAAAGAGATAGTCAGGAATCTGGATAAAATCCTGTGCACACGTTGATCTTGAGCTACGGACCAATCGATTATACGCTGGTACTTTACCAGATCTGATACTAATATACACACGATTACCAATAAACTAGATGTAAAGCTGGATGTAAGCAAAGTCATAACTGCAATGTTATTTATTAAATATTATTCGGGCTTTGGCCCCACAATATTAACATAATATAAACTGGCGTCTGAATGCCCTATCGCATACAGCATAAACATGTGTCATTGATTCCGAGTCTTCTGGCATGACAAAAGACTTCCTGGCCGCCAAGTGTCATTTTACTGTGTATAATCATAGGCGTCGGAACGAGGAGTGGGGTGGGGGTGGGGGGTGAACACACACACCCGATGTTCCGAACTGGGGAGATATCCCCCCATCTCCCTTCGTTTGCCGTTGGTAAAATTTTTTCAAGTCAAGGCGAATGTTACGAGATGCTTTGGCCAGTAACAATGAAGGAATGAAATTTGTCCAACACGACTGTATATATCTCTGACGCAAAAGCTAATTATATAATCCATTATATGACACCACATTCTAGGCCTAATGTATAAGCCTATAGTTTTCCAGCAAAAGAAAAAATATTCAAAAAGAGAGTGATATATATATCCACAGAAGGTGCGACAAATTACAAAACAGTCATACTTTACTACATGTACGCTTTATTTCGGCTACGTGTCTCTGCTACAGTTATCCTAGACTACTGCTTCTTCCTGTCTACATTTGCCGTGTTGATATAAAATGAGTGTGCTTGGGGTTTAACCTTCTGTATGTGCATATATAATGTGTGTTCTTGTGGCAGGGCGAGCCCATGCCGCCAGATAGCTGCCGTCACTGGTACACCATGCCGAAGACACCAGATATGACACTCCACCTAGTCACGTTATACTGACACGGGCCGACCAACCCTGTTTCATTGCTCTAACCTCTCAATGCTGAGGCAGCAACAAGTGCCATTTTTAAAGTCTTTGGTATGACCTGGATCTCCCGACCTTGAGGCAGACGTTCTAACCACTTGACCACCCAGGCGGTAAAAAACAAATATGATGTCAAAAGTTCACCAGGTTTTGAGTGATATTGCTGTTCATACATGCCAAGCACAAATCTAGAGACTTCAGGTTTAGTGCTGGTCTAGGTCGCACCTGAGATAAAAAACCAGGAAGTTGCTGCTTCCTCCCTTACCATTATATATGGGCAAATAACAATGACTGGTCACCCCGATATCGGTATAATACACTGGGTGTCTTCGGCAATTCCTTTCATTGAGGCAGCATCTAACAGAAGAGCGGTGCAGTAGATGTACACATACGAGTATCTCTTCGTCGACATATGACTGAAATATTGTTGACATTAAACCCCAAGCATCACAGCATCCAGTAGCCTTAAAGTCGGGATGATGTTTATCCATTTAAATAAAGTTTCTAATGACAGAACTTAACATGAAGAGATATTCTCAGTTTTATTTATTGGCACTAATATGAATCAATATTTTGGAATATATATTTGCTAACATAGCATTACACTTGACAGTCAAAATTTTCAACAGGATATCGTTAAGGAATCAGCCAAAAACAGGTCAACTAACTATACAAGACATTTTCAGCTCCTCACTTTAGTGGTTTAATATTGTTTAGAAAGCGTCTCCTGGCAGACGGGTGCGCCGAGATTTCGGGACCTAGGCGGCTCCTAGACGCTTGCCTAAAGTTGGCTGTGATAGTCGAAACCCCATCCCACCCCTCCAAGTTCATGGTATCTTCCGACGCCTGTGATAACTGATTAATACTTAACTACTTGCTCAAGAACTTTTTAGTTACAAGACGGCAGTCAGGTTGATGATTGGAGGATCTCGGTGGAAACCCCGACCTTTCCGAGACAGATACTTGGAAGACCTCTCGATTTAATGCCCTGCGGTTAAAACAAAAACAGCAATAGCTGGATTTGAACCCATAGCTTTGTTTGTCAATTGTCTGATGGTTTCAGCGACCCAGAGATTTAACCAGCTGAGTATTAAGCGAGGACCCATACTGTACTACAGAGGTACGTAATCGGAGAGTACTGAGTCCGAACTTTTTTCACTGATTACATGAGAGCCTATAATACATCTCTTGTAACACATGAACTAATACGTCTTGCAACACCTGTATATGTCCTGGAATACACGTGTTAATATGCTTGGTTGCATACGTGTTAATATACCTCGTAACACACGAGTCAATATCCATTGTAACACACGTGCTAACTTTTCAAACGACCACTCTGAAGAGGTTTCCACTGATTGTTTTCAACATTCAGAGTATAACGTTTCATTCGTCGACATCGAGTCCCGTCTCGTGGAAACATTAAAAAGTAAAGTTGTTATCAAATGACATTACAGTTTGCGGTTGTCGTGACTGTGATTGTCACGTCTGGTGAAATTGACTGTTGTCTTTAGTGAAATTGAAACCTCCTGAGACTGTTGTCACCAGTGAAAGGGAAATCTTCCTGAGAGTCTTGTCACCAGTGAAAGGGAAATCTTCTTGGAGACACTTGTCACCAATGAAAGGGAAATTTTCCTGAGACACTTGTCACCAGTGAAAGTGAAATCTTCCTGAGACTGTTGTCTCCAGTGAAAGGGAAATCTTCTTGGAGAGACTTGTCACCAGTGAAATTGAAATCTTCCTGGAGACACTTGTCACTAGTGAAACTGAAATCTTCCTGGAGACACGTGTCACTAGTGAAACTGAAATCTTCCTGGAGACACTTGTCACAACTGAAATTGAAATCTTCCTGGGGACACTTGTCAGTAGTGAAATGGATATCTTCCTGGGGCCCTTGTCACTTGTGAAATTAAAATCTTCCTGGTGGCATTTGTCACTAGAGAAATTGAAATCTTCCAGGTGGTACTTGACACAACAGAAATTGACATCTTCCAGGTGGTACTTGACACAACAGAAATTGACATCTTCCAGGTGGTACTTGACACAACAGAAATTGAAATCTTCCAGGTGGTACTTGACACAACAGAAATTGACATCTTCCTGAGAGTCTTGTCACCAGTGAAAGGGAAATCTTCTTGGAGACACTTGTCACCAATGAAAGGGAAATTTTCCTGAGACACTTGTCACCAGTGAAAGGGCAATCTTCCTGAGCCTGTTGTCACAAATGAAATGGAAATCTTCCTGGAAACACTTGTCACAAATGAAACTGAAATCTTCCTGGAGACACTTGTCACTAGTGAAACTGAAATCTTCCTGGGGCCCTTGTCACTTGTGAAATTGAAATCGTGCTGGTGGCATTTGTCACTAGAGAAATTGAAATCTTCCAGGTGGTACTTGACACAACAGAAATTGAAATCTTCCAGGTGGTACTTGACACAACAGAAATTGAAATCTTCCAGGTGGTACTTGACACAACAGAAATTGAAATCTTCCAGGTGGTACTTGACACAACAGAAATTGACATCTTCCTGAGACTCTTGTCACTATTGAAATTGAAATTTTTCTGGAGACACTTGTTGCTGAAACCTTTATTACCAGGACATTTTTGGATAGACGTATAGTTCTAAAAATGCAATCAGCTATAAACCATTCAAGGCACTAGGTGGTATATTGCCAGCATTACTTGCCGACGCTCGTAGTTCCTTTTTCAATCTGTACTGATATGTCTCCTGATCCAAGCTGTAAAGTTCTGGTACAAATAATGCACACAGCTTATAACAACCATTTAAAGCACACGGGTAAGAAGCTTCCCACATGTGTAGAAGAAATTTAATCTTCAAAGCTGTCAGGAGAAACAATTTCAAGGATGGTTAAACCTTGATTCACCGCTGTCAATTGTTATCACATCTTCGTGTATGGATGCCGTCAAATGTTGATCACAGATATAAGATAAAAACACGGCACCACACTCCAAACAGAAGTTGTATCGTACTGTGAACAACATGCTATGTTGTCATCTAAAGGCCAGCGTTTCAAATAAATGGTTGTGGTTATCCTCCACGTGCCCTCTGAAAATCATACAATGTACTGTCCAGGAAATTGTCGTCTTCTTTCTGTAAGGCTATAATTTCTGCACAAAAGAAGTGTCGTAAAAAAACATCTGTGTTTAAACAAAACAAATTACTTCATATAACAAATGATATCGTACATTGCAAGAAAAACAGGATTCTTTCTTTACATTGTTTTCTTTCTAACAATTAGTTTTTCCTCCAACTTTAATAAAGTTGTCTGGTCCAGACGTCGCGTATTAAGTGGAAAGCTTTTAAGTATGGTTATAAACAACAGGCAAATACGCATATCTCAGTGCTGAACACCAAACGAGGTAGCAACGAGTGCGGTTTTTAAAGTTTTTGGTATGATCCGACCCGAGATTCATTGAGGATTTCCTGAGCCCAAGGCGGGCTGTGTAACCACGAGGCCAACGAAGTGGCCCAGATGAATAAATATATAAATGAATCAACGCATGAATGTATTTGACGTTTCACAGGTGACTTTTACAGGTGATTATCAAAAACATCGTCCGCGGACATTACTTTGTGCAAGACGTCATCGTTTCAAGCTATATGTACAACAGAGACTCTTGGGTCTTCTTTATTTATTTATTTATTTATTTATCTATCTATCTATCTACCTATATAACTGATGTTTTACGCCGTGCTTATGAATATTTCACTTATATGACGGCAGGGCGTATTATGGTGTCTTCGGTCTTAGATTGGAAGATCTGCGAGCAACCTCACAGCAGAGAGAGCTACCACATATTTATGAGAAAGACTGTTCATTCGGTTTCTCACGAAAAGAGCTGCTGTGATGAACTTACGTTCTAAAAATCCACGTGAGTCTTGGTAACAGATCTCGTGAGTTAGTAAAATTGCTCCACCAACTGTGTTTGAGATACCGGTTGCTGAAACGAGACGCATAAAAAATGAAGACATTATGAAATAGCAGAGGCTTCTAAATGTCAATCAAAGATCTTATTAAGGATACTCGTGCCCTTTGGGATAAAATTTGGCATTTCTTCTTTCACACTGTGATGCTCCACTTTTTTTCTTTCTTCTCAATTTAAGGTGACAGCCAAATTCGAATTCTAAATACCTTAAATTTGAAACAACATATGACTTGTGAACAGAAACAGTCGTCTTTGGGGCCACTCCGGAGTGTTAGCAGAATATGTTTTCCTGGATTCTATCAACATTTCACCAACTTCCAGGCTAGTGTTTTGGGTCTAGACTTTGAGGCCAATCCGGAGTGTTAACAGGATATGTTTTCCTGGATTCTATCAACATTTCACCTTTTTTCAGGGTTGTGTTTAGGGGCCAGATTTTGGGGCCACTCCGTGGTGTTAGCAGTATATGTTTTCCTGGATTCTATCAACTTCTGACACCAACCAACTTCTAGCCTCGTGTTTTGGGGCCAGACTTTGGGACTACTCGGAGTGTTAGCAGGATATGCTTTCCTGGATTCTATCAAAATTTCACCTTTTTCAGGTTCGTGTTTTGGGGCCAGACTTTGGGACCACACCGGGGTATTAGCAGGATGTGCTTTCCTGGATTCTACCGACATTTCACAACTTCAAGGTGTTACGTTTTCACTGTGTATCAGTATAAACAGTTTAACCCGAACAAGTTGATACCTGTGTTTAATCACTCCTGTGGCATCATCCCCAAACGGGTCTGAAACTTGTATAGCACACCTTAGCTTTTATTTATTTATTTACTTACTTATTTATTTACTTATGTATTTATTTATTCATTTTTTTGATTGCAGCTGTGCCCCGTACTCAAGAATATTTCACATACACGACGGTGGCCAGCATCTTGGTGGGAGGAAACCGGGCAAATTCCGGGAGAACCCGACGACTATATGCAGGTTGCTGGCAGAGCTTCCCACGTACGCCTCAGATTTTACCCGCAATGGCGTCTCTAAGGCAGGCCAACATAACATGTCGTGCCATTTATATCTAGATAAAGCATGAGGCCATACGTGTTGACTACATACATGTATATCAGTTGCTTGTGTGGCTGTCCAAATTGGACACCGAATGGCGCTAGATAACTGTCTGGCCCACACCAGGATCGATGGAGAAGTAATTTCCGATGCGGAAGTGAATGCCAGATTAAAGAAAGAGGCAGCAAGTCAATAATACGCGGTATTAAAAGACAACTCAAGATTTTTGCTCATTTATGATATAAAATTCAATATTTTCTGTCATGTCCTTTGCAAGAAAAACACGTTTAAACATGCGCGTTATATAGGAAACACGCCTTCCATTCAACACAGCCATTGTTTGTGGTTGTATCACCTTTAGCCAATAGAAACGCTTTTTACATAGAGCCCTTGAAAAGTCAGAGATGTTTAGGACGCACGATAGCCTCTTTTTCCTCGATGGTAACAAATGTTAATACCACAGTGGATTTTAAGTGATTTCTAACTAGTGAGAGGCACACAAATCACTATTCAGGAGTAAACATTTTACATTAAACTTACTTCATTTGACTGACAGTACTTTTTTTAACTTTTTCACGTTTTGTCTGTCTTTAAAATAACACTCTATCACATCGGTGAAATGTTTAATCCAGGAAGAATAGACAAGTGTCTAGCCCAAAACGAACATGCGTGCAATAACCGGCAAGGTTTCATGTGACACTTAGACTCGTCCAAATAACGGTTTAACAGGTTGATGTCAAACATATCCTGTATCACAACATATGAAGTTTATTGCCAAAATTCATCCACCCAAAAAAAATATCAATACTACAAGACCTCTTCGGACTTATCCAGTGTATGAGGTTATAGAAAAGGGATAAAGTTTCATGCTTTCTGGTAGGATTTCACAAAATATGACCTTTTTGGTGATCGCATGTGGCCCCTCTCGTGCTAACAATGGCATGACGCATTAGGAGAACGACTGGTACAACATGACAAAGTTGAGGAGGTTATAGCTCCATTATTTTACCAAATAACCAGGTAAAAAATATCTACATACCAACGCTTTCCCCTGACGTTCTGATGTGTTTATAAGGAACTAAAAAAGTTGTTTTAAAAAAGATGTGTTTGCGAAAATTCCATAGATATAGGCAAGAAAAACCGCTGGGCTCACTGTTTTGAGAACTCAACCTATGATATCGTACCCAAACAGTCGGCCCGTCGGTTTTTGGGGTTCCGTCTTTTTTTTTTTTTTTGGCTTTGGTTTTGTTTTTTTTGGGGGGGGGGGATTTTTTATGTTTTTATTTTATTTTATTTTATTTTTCTTTTTTTCGTTTTTGGCATATGAGGAGTTTGGAGTGAGTAGTGGGTCTCTGGGTACGTCATACTTATTGACCATGGCCTTGAAAATGACTGGTTTGGCAAAACTACCTAGATGAAAAACGTATTTAATGTTTTCCTCAAAAAAAGCAATGAGGTGAAAGTCTTGCACTTGGATAACGAAAATAGTGCACCTTTTATGACTTGCAACAGTAATGTTCATTATTTGCTGCATCTTCCTTTAAGTGAGTGTACTGTGGCCGGCCGTGCAAAATTGGCTGCCCTAGAATAAGGTTGTACGGATTGAGATTCCCTCTCACTCGCCTTGCGCCAAGTCAGACACACCTCGGCTCCGAACCCCTTTGCCTGTAGATTAAAATGACCAACATTCCACAAAATCTAGCACATGGCACAATTCAGTAGGCCTACAACAATAAGGCTTCTCATCCAAGCTTTGTTAAGGGCGTACACGTAGAAGCCAAAGCTTTCTGTCGCTGCGAAATTTTCAGTTATCACTCACATTGCAGTCAGCGATTTTTTATTCGAAGCAGTTTAAAATAACTACGTCAGAGAACGTACCTTGCCGTTTCTGAGCCCCAAGGCAACACCAACCTAACTTTTCTTTCATCTCTTACTCAGCTATTATCCGTGACGAAGTAGTCTACTCATGCGCGTCACTCACCAATGCGAAGCCATAATGTAACGTCATCGCCGACCATTCCCGACGTAGTCAAGCCCAGCGTAATGGCGAACACAATGATACCGATCAGTAGAGGGATGTACGGGAAACTACGAGTTACCTCCCCTGCGTCTGAGGAAAAAGGATTAAAAAATAATTACAGAATACAAAAATAAAAACGTGCATTGTGTTTGTTTGGGAAAAACTTTAGAGTTGTCTAAAAATAATCCTGAAAAATTCCTTGAAATGTCTTATTTCGAGATCAGGAGTAGACACTTGAGTAAAAACTTTTGGCAACACAAAGACATTACAGAAATATATGTCGAGGTATGTGAAGGCTCCTTCTTGGTATTCTGGACACTCATTCTGACGTTTGTCAATCTCCTTAGCTACAACACTAAGCGGTTAAAGTCACATTTCAGAGTACTCTTCAGTCAAATGTGGCGTGGTGGAAGGTACACCTGAAGGGGCCTCAAGAAAAACCATGCACAGCTTTTATATGATAAAACGCGTTAACCTAAGCAATACCTTCTGTTAAAGCCACATCCGTGATGACGGTTTCCATTTTCGTCGACCTAATACATTAATCCATTTATGACTACGTATTAATTTGTTATTAGCGGCGGATTAATCCGTGAGATCGACATAAATGCAATCCGTTATCCTTCAAATAAGTAAAGATCTGATTACGGATTAATTAGTTATCAGAAACGGATTCATCCGTTAGACTGACGAAAATGCATCATGTCATCCCTAAAGTAAGGCATTTACCGTAAGATTTTTTCAGAATAGGGTGGTTCTAAGATTTAAGTTTGAAATTAATTAATTAATATTCGCATCATTCTTAAAAAAAAACACTTCAAACACAAAGATAATATTTAGGCAAATACATTATCAGTTATTGTTTCCCAGGATCTAACATTTCAATCTTAAATTCACTCAGAATTAGTTTATCCATAATTGGACGTTTCTTAAGCTCAACGTTAAATTTTAATCAAATCAACAAGTGAATCAGTTTCACATATGTCTAGCTTTTTCGAAACATTACCTTCGTTCCTTCTTTCTGTGACTTTCCGTTCTAATATCGCTGCTCCCGTCAACCCTAAGAAGCCGTACACTAAGACGAGACAGCAAAGAGTGAAAACAGCCGCCTGTATCTCACCATGATCAGCACTGACGGACCGGAACCAGTTCTGGACTGTGGATCCTTCCAATCCGACACAGCGGCCTGGAGACCGAGGCAAGGGAAATATGAACCAAGCGACAGATTGAGGACAGGTGAAGATTTCCTATTAAAAATCCACCGTACATTTGTTGTTTTTTTTTTGGGGGGGGGGGTTGTTTGTTTGTTTTTGTTTGTTTGTTTGTATTGTTGTTGTTGTTGTTTGTTTTTTTTTTGTTTTGTTTTGTTTGTTTTTTTTGTTTTGGGGGGTGGGAGGGTAGGTGACTGCAATCAAAAGAAAACACATTACGTTTTCATGATACATAATTTATCCTCAATGTCATTTTGCAAGAGTTCGCACGAAGCTTTATAATGCACTCGTGATTTTGTTTTGTTTTTTGGCCTTTGAATTTGAGGTCTTTGGTTTCTTTTCATGCAGTTGACGAAACAGACATCCGTACACCAGTCGTGCCCGAGCATCCATATGTACTCAGACGAGAATTATTCGCCATCATAAGAAGGAAACTTCGAGTGAAGGCCTTCTCACCAATGCGGTCTCTGTGAGTGAAGCCCAACTCATGCTGGCTTCATCTCCTGACGTGTGTGAGAAAGTCTGCCAGCTGCCTGGCTTCATAATGACGGCCGCCGTCGTATAAGTGAAATATTCTTTAGTGCGGGGTAAAACGCGTATCAAATAAATCAGTAAAATGTAGTAAGAAATACTTACCTGTGAGAGAGAGAAGAGTGAGTAGAGCCACGTAGATACTCATGGTCGTTGATTTGGGTCGAAGAATAAACGTATACCTGAAAAGACAAAAATATAGAAAGAAATTTTATAAGCAAATCTGGAAAGTACGGTGTTTTAAAACGACTGACGCTAATTTGTATGACCGATTCATAATCTGATTTAGGATATGGAAGTTCAAAGTTTTGCGATTGGTTCATGGTATAGAGCAGCTCTAATGTTAAAGAAATCAGACCATAAAAACATGACTAAAAAAATTAAGAATGAACAACATGTCTTTTTTTCGCGCGACAATTCGTTAATTGACACCGTGGCATGGGATCACAGGGCTACGCTAATAAAACTCACTCCGTATACCGTCTACAGATTTAGACCTGGTGCTTGGCTATTATAATAGTATTTGTATATTTTTCATTTGGCTGATGATTTACACCGCACTCAAGAAAATTTCACTTATACGACGGCGCCCAGCATCACAGTGGGAGGATCCGGGCACTGCCCGGGGAAAACCCAGGGCCATCCGCATATTGCTGACAGACCTTCCCACGGAGCTGAGCCGGACTTGAACTCACAGCCACCACATTGGTGAGAGGCTCTTATGCCATAACGCTGGGCTTGCACGCTACCACGTCAGGCCAGTTTGGCATATTAGTAAATCAAATTGTCTCGTTCAGCCATAAATTTGTTGAAATCGATTTCGAATTCGACTGCCCAGTCAAACTGTGACATTACGTTATGTGTTCTGTCAGGTACTAAATACAGAGGTGGTGTGGCAACGGGTGGCCGTACTATAGAGACGTGCATTAATTTATTTGTTCGTTAGTCAACTTAATGGTAAAGGGCAGTACTACGGCAACTGCACTGTTCTCCATCCAAGACTACACGCAAGCTAGGTGTCACACAAAGACCAAGACGGATATCGAAAAAAAAGCCAGGGCATTGATGTGTGCCAAATAAATAAATAGAATAAAAATCTGAGTGTGACCACGGTAAATATATAATAACATGAAATATATTTATGTATGTTTATAGACTCATTCATTCAATTTATTCGATTATTTATTGTTTGACGTCTTACTCAAGAAATCGAACAACACTTCAATCAGGGTTAGTCAAACTCCCCATACTTATCAATGGATCCGGAGGTTTTCGAACACGGCGTGTGGTTATATACGCAAAATGAATCTGTACTCAGAAGGTTTTCAAAATCGGACAGCGTTGGGAGTAGCTATTGGCCGGAAACCAATTTGTGTAACAGGCGGGCGGACGAGCAAACAGAGACACAGTCAACTAGACGTACACAAATACCAACGTTTTCCTTGCTATATAAAATATATTTTCATTACCTGATTAAATAATTCCGGTGATTAAGGTAATTTGAAAAGGTGATGGGCAGGCGTCACAGCAGTAGCAAAAAAATGGCCTTCTCGGTTGCAAAACTTTGATCCATCAGCTGCCAGCTACGAAACGCCTGCTCGCCGGCTGCAAATTACAGCAAAACGCCCGACACTCCACAGCACACAACTAAACGCCTCCTTATCGGCTGCAACCTGAACTGAAACACCTATCATCGGTCGTGTGTTAAAGTACGGAATGTCCAACAAGTCGGCTAGAAGGCTTCCAGCATTTTAAGCCAAACTTCAGTCTAGCTGCTTCGACTGAAACAGAGTTAGTCGAACTCCTGTAAACTTCAAATGACCCAGAGACAAGTCTTTACACGCCTCTAGTGGGTAAACCGCAATCTGTTCCCTCTACCATTATAATTTAGTACGGTATGTTGAGAACAGACAATGTCTTCTCTCCTACAGCCGTGGTCCTCTACATTGCAAATTTCTCTGTTTAACGTATAAACACTTTAATGCATCAGATATGAAACACGTGGAGATTATCGCATTATACTCTAACCCAATGTACATGTTTCAAACAGTTATGTTTAATACTCAAATATATGTGTATATTTATTAACACACTTATTTCAAGATTAATCACCCATTAAACGCTTTGGGCGTTGGTCATTTTAAAGTCTAGTGTCATTGAGTTATTACCACAGGAAGTTCAGCACCGATATTTAACAGCGTACATAGAGCAATGTTTACAACTGCTAAGCCGTCCTTTCTGGTTTCTAGATATCCCACAAGTACGCGCTTTTGTTGTTAACGCATGGATTTTTTGTTGAGATACAAAGGCGACAAAGGTATGCGAAGAGTAGGCCTTCACGCGTAGTTCTGCTCGCTCAGTGAGACCACTGAGATGTATTAATGGTCCATGGTTAACATACACATTAGCAGGTCTGAAATGGGCGCTTGTAGGCGATTTGTCTGCCTTACACAGAATTAATTATTTCTTTATCCGGGTAAGCTCATTGTGTGACGAAATGAAATGTATAACGAACAGCCAGCGCTAAACCTCTATAGAATCCACCATTGTCACAGACGGTAGATGGGCTAGTTATTCAATAGAAATCATCTCTGCATCAAATTTCCGTTATTTTTCTTTTTCTTTTTTTTTATAAGTATTCAATTTATCCCATGACTCATGTATGACACGGTTTGTTGCTATTATCGTTTATATTTACTTAAACAAAATACAGAAAGTCTATCGTTGTCTCTGCACACACTCATTTTGAAATACAGTTGCTTGATTTCATGTTTTCCAAGACAATGGAAGCAGTCTGACATTTCGAGAATTCTCGCGAGTTCACGCGGGTTTAAGGGCTCTCGACAACCACCGCGGCTATATGCGTGATCTCACGGCACCGGTGGTTCGGCATTTTAAGACTATATACAGAAAATAATGATGTATTAGTACACAAGTTGCAATAATCGTACATTCTGGGTTACGAATTAGACAATAATCGTACATTCTGGGTTACGGATTAGACAATAATCGTACATTCTGGGTTACGGATTAGACAATAATCGTACATTCTGGGTTACGGATTAGACAATAAATTAATATTCCAGCAACTGATGGACGAACTCACAGCGACCGCATTGTCGGGAGGCTCTTGGGATATTTTAAATTGAATATTTAAATATATATTTAAATTTTCCTGAATATTTTAAATTACCTTATGTTGCCCATATTTATGAATCCTCTCCCTTTTGTGTTTCGGAAAGCATACGTTTCGGAAAAAACTGATATATGCTTGCTTGACTGATATCTGGTTCACTGAACGCCATACTGAACTTAAAGTTCTCATGCACTTATATATACAGTTTCACGGTGGAGAAAAATGATTGCCCGGAGTAAACCACCGACCTTTGGGATTACTCTACATCTTTCCCAAGTATCACGCACAGACTTGCAGACCATGTTGATGAAAGACAAGTGATTGTCAGTGGAGGTTTGTAAACGGTCTGTGGGGAGCCGCCAGTTACTTTTTGACATTACACAGTAAATTTCGAAGATTTAGGTATAAACACTTTTATGCATTAGACATGAAACACTTGGAGATTATAACATTATAGTAAAAGTCCATACACATGCTTTGGACATGTATGTTAAATATTGAAACAAATGTGTATATTGATTAAACACGTTTGTTTGAAGTTTAATCATTCATTAAAGGCGTTGGGCATTGATCATTTTACAGTGTACGTACACCCGAACAGATAGATTTGTGTTACACATAGAACACGTCCTGGAGATCATTCAAAAACACCTTGAAAAAGATGATTTAATTAAAGCTAGAGAAAACCTAAAAATGACACAAAGTTCAGATGAAAGGATGCGAAGAGTTACAAGTAATTGTAAATGTGGTCATCAATATTTTTTGGATTTTTTTAAAAGAGAAAAAAGACACTTGAAAAAATTTTTGTATAGTGGGTATTTGGGACCACCTTTTGGTTTTTACAGCTTTTGTGTAATAATGTTAAAAATGAGGAAGTCCCAAAATTTGAATTTTTAAACAAATTCTGATAGTGCCGTTTTAACGAAGTTCTGAAGCTCATTCATAAACTAAATCAGTCACGTTGATATATAAAATATCCATTGAGTATGTAGCGTTTACGAGGCCAGACAAGTTCTGTCGTTATTCCGATACAACAAAGGGCGGGTCATGTTTGACGTTTAACACCGTTACAAGAACAACAAGAACGACAAAATTTGCAACCACCTTTCAAGCAGTCTAGTTTTGCGACAATTACCACCAATTACAACTCTAGGCATCAACCCGCTGAGCTCTCTTTTACGCCTCTTTTTGGCCGACCCTGTTACGAACGAGCCATAAATTCATCTCTTACGCGTGACACCAGCCACGCTTGTTTACAAATGAAGTTTAAAGAGCGCTGTGCTCATGCTCCGGTTCCAATGAATTTTTTTTTTTTTTTTGGTATTTTTAAACATTCACTTAATGTACAATGCTTGGTTAGGATCAACGAAAAGTTGGAAACTTTTACCTCTTGAGAAAAATACCTAACACCCCTATCAATTTATATTTTTGCACTACAATTTGTCCTTTTCAGCTAACAAATGTGTTCAACCTGAATATGGATAATATTTATATTTTAACATGTTCATAAATATTATCATAACTCAGGTTAAATGCATATGTTTGGGTATAAACAACAAATTTGCTTTCAAATAACTTTATATACATCACATCCTTATTCAGAGCATTATTTAGAGCAGTACATGTATTATACAACAACGAAAAAGTACCAAAAGTTGGTATCAAATATCCACCATGCAAATACCCTCTTCTCCAGAAAAAAATAAAATAAAAAGAAAAGATTAAAGAGCATATTTGCAAATAAGTTTTCATGCTCTTGCATCTGATTTTGGCATCATTTTTATGTTTTACTCTCGTTTAAAGAGATATTTTATTATAGTGTCTATTATTGTTGTACGGTAAGTAATGCGGTGGGTATATGCAATACATAGTTTCAGTCAAGGACAGGTGTCAAAACATGTCTAACTGCGTTTAAGCTAAGATTTGTGGCTACTCGGTAATATCAACGCTTGACCTTCTATGCGTATATTACACACCATGGCGATTTCACACCCATGTCAGTGTTAGTTAAAACCTATCTGTGGTTTTGTAGGCTTTGGTGTTAGTAAGAACAAGAAGGGAGTATCCCAGCGACCGATCTGACGTCTAGGTGGAATGTGACGGACTAGTTGAGACCGGGTTTTGTGTTTCGTGATAAAACCGTGTCTCCACTGATCTTGACGTCGTTCCAGATCTCTGTGTGCCAAAACTGCAAGTCATACGAAGCTACCCTCGAAAAGCGGCGCGTGCGCTGTGAGCGGTGTGGTCTCACCGGTATCAGTGACCTGCGTACTAAGTGGAGCACTGCATATGGTGTGTTCATGAAACATGACGACAAACATGGTTTACAAGGACACAATGCTGCATGTGATACGACCGACACAGTGTTGACAAAGATGGTAACCTACAAAAGCATGTTAATTCATCTAGATGATCTCAACGTTTTGTTCTAAATTTGGTACAAAATTCAAAAAGTCTCCCAACTCCTTCGATCTTCTCCATCTCCTTTGCTCCATTAATTCTATGTCATTTTTCCCATTGAAACACCAAAACTAATCTCCTAATTTACCACCGCCATCGATGAAATTAATTTACTCGCTGTGCTGTGTATTGAATGTATGCTCTCAGTCAGTCTAAAAAGTCATGCGACTCGCCTATATTTTGTAAAACAGGTTCTAAATTCTATCTGGGTTCTGACATCGAAATTAACATCCAGATATATGTAGACACAACATCAGTGTTCAGTGTCTTGTGGGATGATTTCAATCAACGTCACTAGTTACTACCGCAAAAAACTAGTGTGTCAAGGATATTTCACCAAACACCTTCACTCTAAATTTCTTAAATTTTACTATGAACACGCCTGTCTTCTGAGTAAAAAAGCACATAGTGTTCAGAATCTCTTGGGCACATATTTGATTTTTGATATTTAATGACGCCATATATACTACAATGATACACGATTTCTATACTGATTTAATTCATCTGCCTAGAACATTCGTTGCGTGTGTTGGTCATCACTGAAACCTGCTGACTGCTCGTTTTGTGACTATTGACCTGCAATCCCCATTTCGGTTGACCGCTGGCATACGAATGTCGGATTTGACGCTTACGTTCACAATCCGACTGAAAAGGTCATAGCAAAGACCATGAGGTTACTTGGCTGCTGGTGCGTTCCAGTGACACAAGCACAGACCTCCTTCCGACCAGATCTATCAACTAAACGTCCGGAAACGTGCTTCAATGTTTTGAGAGATAGCTACGAACTTACAATGTTACGATGAATGTCACTATTTTACATTACACACTGAGCCCAACTGGATGGACGGTGACGTACAAGCATGAACATGTCCTAGCACGAGAGCTTCACTTCAACGGTCCGTTTTTTTTTTTATTATATTGTAAGTACCGGTACCGTTCGAACGTGTTACGACCTATTATGTCCACTCTATCGAGCCCCGGGGGCCTCCATGGCTCAGCCGGTTAGTGCACTATCTCAACACAATGACTAGAAGCCTCCCACCAATGCGGTCGCTGTGAGTTCAAGTCCAGCTCATGCTGGCTTTCTCTCCGGCCGTAAGTGGGAAGGTCCACCAGCAACCTGCGGATGGTAGTGGGTTTCCCCCGGGCTCTGCCCGGTTTCATTCCACCATAACACTGGACGTTGTCGTATAAGTGAAATATTCTTGGGCAAGGCGTAAAACACCAATCAAATAAATACATAAATAAATAAATTTATCGAGCCCTCAACAAGAATTTACTTGTATGCCTTTTACATTACCACAACTTCTCACTCTCTATATGCTGCTGTGTATGAGCAGTACACATGGCTGTGGCAAAAATGACCATCCACATAATTTTCCCTAGCAGCAGTACACAGTTTGTGTAAATTGTGTAATACATCCGCAATGATGTTTGATGTTCCGTGATACACAATTCGTGTACCACCGACACGCATACGCCATGAATGTGCAAATTTGTACAGAGCAATCTCTGCAAAGCACCTTTGTACAACAGCAAAAAAAAAAACAAAACACAAGAAACCACCCCCCCCCCCCTCCAAAAAAAAAAACATGAGACCTTACCAAACGCAGAGATTCATGAATTACACGTTGTTACGAGGCACATGTCGCGATTACATGTGTCCGGGTTAGGAACCGCGTAAGCTTAAGGCCCACACAAGGTGATTACTGTGCTTCCTGATACCCCCGATCTAAGACTATAACTTCTCTCCTTTGGAGATACCCTATGCTTTCGGACTTTACCAAATTGAACTGGGATTGACTTGTTTTGGCTGGCGTTCGCTCTCTCTCCACTTTGAACCCGGGACAGCGGCACATAGTAAGTATAAGCAGTAAGTATATATTAAAGAACTCTTTTCTTGTTATCTAACCCCTTGTCGTTGTAGTCACTTTGTCCACAGGTTTTATAAAGGTTACGGGTATAGTTAGTGGCAACCTCAGCGCACAGTTTCCACTCTGCACGTTGTGTTACCTAGTTGTGTCTGACAAGACTATATAGGCTCCATCGTGAGGGTTTCTCTAAGACGCTTCCACTCAAAACGCTTCCTCTACAAACTCTGCGCTCGGATCAAGTAGCCACACAAACCCTTACCCCGTATCAATTGGTAGCAAAAAAAAACACACAAAAAAAACCCACAAGAAAAAAAAACATGAGACCTTACCAAACGCAGAGATTCATGAATTACACGTTCTTATAACAGTCCTTCTCGTTTATGGGCTGCGTTCTATATTTTGAGCGGATTAACAAGACACAGTCAAGCTCTTTTGTAGCTTTTGCCATGTTATGTTGTATTACTCCGCGAAAACAGATACGCTCATGTATCCATGTCCTTCCAGTGCCAACCAGTAAACTCTACATCTCTGCTTTGATATCTTTGAAAAAAGCAGCTTGTTCAAGTGCAAATACACTCGAAAACTTATAAACTGAACATCACGTACTTCGAGACGTGTTATAGAGTGTTACTGAAGCTTGCATGTAATGTCAGGTCATAACACTATGCTAGTTTAATTTACGGAAGCTTTCTGTAAAATTAGCGGCAGGTTCGAAAGCCGGTGTAAAATAAACATGAGGTTTGATAGCCGGTGTAAAATTATCATGGTGATCGAAACCTGGTGTAAAATTAGCAGGAGGATCGGAGACTTTGCAAAATAAACGGGAGGTTTGATAGCCGGTGTAAAAATAGCATGAGGATCGAAAGCTGGTGTAAAATTTTACTTCACTTCTACATTGCGATTTGTCCAAATCCACTGGCCAAATTCAATAAATCCAAAGAACAAAAACGCTTAACCTACATGTATTTGATTTAGACTGTGTAATTCGCATTCTATGATCGTGGTTTCCAAATGCAGTTTGCGCTCCAATCATTTCACAAATCCAAATCGCGGGGTCCATTCGACAAATCGATTACACCATTTATAAACACAGCTTTAGCGGGGCGACCTGTGAAAACAGGTTTATCATATAAATAATTTTCTCCGTTTTATTTTGTTCTTCGTTTTTTGGGGTTTTTTTTTTGTCTATTGCTTATCGATATATAACGTACCCTGTTGAAAAAAGTCCGTGTGTTTACCACGCTAACCGCGGTATTTCTACGAAGGTTTCACGACGATAGCCGCTTTCGTGGCAAAACAACCGCAATAGGAGAAACACGTGAACTGTGTTGGCTTTACATATTATTTTCACACGATGGCACCACGACCGTCATGACCTTTATTGTACACCGAAAACACCGGGCAGCTTGTTGCCAATTTTACAAAACTTGTATAACAGCGTGCTAAAGATAATGCTTTGCTTAAATTTATATACAATGGCTGTCAGAGTGCTGGCTGAAGGAAGGACGCAAACCCGGTTTAATCATGCAGCCACCTTTCGGGAAAAAGACTTTAATTCAAACATTCCAACATTTCATTTATGAACACGATATGGGTGGAGGACATCTTTGAAATGCTGACCAGTCATCTGTCTTTCCTTTTTGGAATTGATAAACTGAGTGATTGACTTTAATGGTATACCATCATACAAGTAGCTATACATTCGAGACGGATATACAATAATGCTTCGATTTGATTTAATTACTATTCAATGTCATACTGCAGAAGTTCTCTCGCTTCTACGAGGATGGGGGTAATGAAATTGAGACAGCGAGTGTTGTAGCAAATCTTAGACTGCTAAAACAAAGCACGAAAATAAAAAAAATAAAAAAAAAAAAACCAAACCAACAAAATAACACTAGTAATAGATCACTTTTTATCACGAAAATACCAAAAACTATAATAGTCGAATAAACAAATTCCTTGTCCACGGACGGGATTGAACTGGTGCCTCGTGAGTCTTTCATATATATTTACCCGGCCATGGCGCGCTCCTAGCTGCAAATATAAAAGTACGTCTTTTTGTGGGTTATCGCAGGGATTTAAATAAGATTTGAATAATGTAACATTTTCTTTTACACCCTACTACCACGCATGAGTGAACTGATGTGTCGGCCTGTTGTTGTGTATACAGAAGGTACGTTAATTTCGCATCTGTCTGAAATCTAGTCTTTTTTTCTCTCTCTTTCTCTCTCGATTGCGTAGTTATAGATTACTACTCTGATGCAGGTCGGGCAAGCCTTACAATTTGTGTTCTATTAACGAGGAAACTTACACGACATCTACATATAGTCTGTACCTACGCAAACTGCATGTGGAGGGATCGATGCACCCGATGTTACACATTTCAACTTACAGCGGCTGACACCAAATACTTTAATCATGCATTGCAGGGGGAGGAATTTGACCCTATTGCTTGCTTGCTCGATAGACTGGTCGTGGTCTAACACCGTATATTATTAAAGATGTTTCACGCAGTTAGGTGCTTTATCCGCCTAAAATAATTCGACCGTGTATAGTGATGGTTCTAGAAGTGCGACTTTGTTGGCAAACTGGTAGCGTTTACATGTTCGTGTTAGGCCTATTCATTCACTGTAACTTAACGGTCAAGTCGCCATTACCCGTGAAAAGGCATTACAGTAACACTACTCATCGTTAAGGTTGCAATAAAACGAACTTTTTTTCCAAAATAAAACACAAAACTTCGTAAACTAACTGCATGACGAATTAACTTGAATGCCACTTTATAATAATCTGCAACCACGAAGTGAGAGACATAAATTTGTGCTGTTTATATAATTTGTTGAATGCAATTTGTCTTCAGTGAATATTTACTAATATTTACTATTACTTGTATTTATTTATTCATTTATTCCAATGGTGTTCTACGATGAACTCCAAAGTATTTCACTTGGGCGACGGTGGCCAGCACTATAGTAAAAGGAAAACCCATGACCATCCAACAGTTTCTTTCGGACCTTCCTACCTACTATCGGCCAGGAACCCATCATGAGCTGGACTTGAACTCACCGCGATCGACTGGAGAGAGCTTCCTTGGCCAGTGTTCTGCGATAGCGTAGCGTACATTTTATATGAGGCCTCACTGGTCGTCTCCGAGTGTTAGGCCCTAGTCGACTAATGAGGTTGTGTTCAATACCAACCCTTGCTCGATTCTTTGACTGTGGGTATATGCCATGAAGGTTTGTTAGAATCCCGTCACTCTGGTTTCCTCCACCCATGAAGTTAGTGTAAAACTTTTTCACTTGCTTTATGTTCAACGTCTTCTACAACGAGAGCATGGAGGAAACCGGAGTGGCGGCCGAGAGAAAATCGACATCGCAGCCAATATAGGACAGACAAATTCCCTGACTTAAAACCAAAAGGAGAACAAGACTGAACTGGATTCGAGCTCTTGTTTTGGTTGAGACAAGCGGGAAAACTCGGGCAGGTAAGTAAAGAAAGCAAACAGAAGCGTACATACGCGTATAGATGCTCACCCTGTACACGTTCTCCGCAGGCTTGGCATAAACACATCCGTCTACTTGAGAAAAACAGACAAGGGTGTGACAGTAAACACACCAGCGTCTCTATACAAACAAATTAAAAAAAAAAACTTGCACATTGTAGTACCTTCGCCAGACAGACTCGTTTTGACGAACTGAGCGTATTGTCGACCTAGAAGAACACAGAGGGGCGCGTTTACGCATCACTGACGCCCCAGTTTTCGTGTTATTGTCCTCCATACTTGTGATCTTACACACAGATGCCTGTCTGATATATTACAAACACGTATGCCGTACATTTATATAGTTGTGCTTGTATTAGTTGCGAGGTCAGCCAGCCAGCAACCTGCGCATGGTAGCGGGTTTACCCCTGGCTCTGCCCAGTTTCCCCCCACCATAACGCTGGCCGCCGTCGTGTAAGCGAAATATACTTGAGCGCGGCGTAAACAACAAATCAAATAAACAAACAAACAAACAAACAAACAAATAAATAAATCATACGTTGTTGAACGATCCAAACGCTTACATTTAACAAGCGACTTATAGCAGACACCGTACATACATGTACTTATGATCATGGAGACACCATTATATGGTGGTTTTGGATATTATAAGCTGGTAAAGATTTTGCAACGTATGCAGCTTGACATGGATGCAGCAACCTTGTGAGTGATTCTTCACTATTATCCGATACGACAACTTGCGCATTTTCCTTTTACGCAGAAATACATATAAGCCGTACGCTGTTCACTGAAAGACGCTTAGAAGAGAACTTTCGTGCCAGTGAGAGCAAGTCTAAGTGGTATTGAAATGAATCCATGCTGGTTTGGCCAAAGGAGATGTAACAAAAAGTTCTCCACACAAAAGTGACACCTTAAGAAGAATATGCTCATTATAATACTGAAAGTTTTTTAGTTGGTGGAGTAAGGTTAACAAGTAGTACCGCAAGGTACCCCTGAACGTCATTTGTCAATCCGCGCTTACTATAAATAGCAACAAAATTTAGTCTACTTGTATCGCCATTATGAACCAATTGAGCCTAAAAATTCTGATAGTTTTTGCTATATGAGTGTGTTGACGAAACGCAGGCTCTAGAGAGTGTTAAATAATGTCAACCGCGACTTATCCTAACTTTGATTTATCCTAAAAGAGGTCAATTTATCAATAAAAAGTGGGAAAAGTACCACTAGCTTGAATCCAAAAACCGCGTGTCGGAATAAGGTTATGTTTACATTATTGTTTATCACCATATCAACACAGCGGGGTGACTCACAGACTGAGGCAAAATACCTTGTTCCATGCAAAGCCTCCTGCTTCTTTAAACTGGTATAAAGTGTCTAAATATCATCTTCTCCGATAAATGCAACTCGGCGAATATTCCCGTGTACATCTACATATTTATATGTTACAGGCTGCATGTTGGAACTAGCATCAGATCTGAAAGCCAGTATTGGTAATAAGTCTGTTCTCGCTTTTCACTCTCCAGCCATACACTAGAAAAGTTCTTAAATTGCAATATGTTTAGTGAATATTAAACACAAATATGCAATTCTTTACTTATTATATGTTGCACGTACTACAATAGTAATAATAAAATCATTTCCAGCTTTGCAAGGTAAAATGTAGTCTGCAGAATTATATCTGCTGCTGGAGTTCAGTAAACCAAATGTCACCTACATGGAACCAGAGATTTGTCAGTAAGAACATGTCTGTTTCACAGATGGCTTAATGTCTTTTTATCATGCGTCATTTGGGGTGTCTAACAATTTGGCTTAGGGAAAAATACAGAGCAATATGCGGAAAACAGTTTTTTCCCCCTTTTTTTTAAAGCACCACGTCAAAGTACAGCCTGAAAAGTACCAGAAGTACATCTACACAAGACTGTACCAAAAGAGAGTAGTATCCAAATATTCTACTTTATCACAGATGCAAGTGGAAAATTTGTGTATCTATGCAACACTTTTTCACTGTGTATGGGTAAAAGAGCATTAATTGAAAATAATTAATTCTGCATTTGTATGTTGATGTTCGAGACATTCTGTTACTATCAGTCAATACATGGGTATAAATTTATTATCAAATTGATGTATCTGGTACATGTGTAATAATCCTGAAGACTTATACTTAATTTATACTCCTACTTGATTGCACCAATATAGCATTAAATATGTCTGTTAGTTGACGACCCTCAAATGCATATACATTTTGAAGCACCAGTATGTTTGCCCGATATCTCTCACTGAAACTAAAACCTCTTCATCCAAGTTTCTTGGGCATGCATGATCCTTCAAACTCGTCTTGCACCAGTTCAAGCGTTTGGTGTTCAGCTGTGAAGTTCACACATCTTTTGTGATGTCCTCTTATCGCTGGACTGATTTCTCATAATAACCACTAGCAGGTGGTGGAAGAATGGAGGTAAAATAGTTCATCTCCCTGGTTGAAGTCAACATCAATGTTACGCACACATTCGGTCTTAAACCGTCCACCCTACCTCTGCTGTATACCACATAAGAGAGAAGTTTTCTTCATTTCGTCGTGTGAAAGGTTTCACTTGCGTGATATTTACAGACCGCCGAAACTGTAGCGCTCATGTTTGCGAGTATCTGTACTTTGGCAGGAGACATAAGATAAGTGGCTGAGTTGCGAGGTGGGAGAACTCCGACACTACTCCCAGGAAATTAAATGGAAGGTTGTATGACTCCACTGGTATAGCGCCATCGGAGCGACGGTGGAGATCAACTTGAACGAGCCCTAACTAATGAAATGGCTGGGCTTTCCAAGGAGGGGGATGGCTGTGGTATAGCTTACATCTTGATCAACATCCATATCTGACCAGTTGTTGGCGATCGCATTAGCCCGAGACCACGGTCTAAGGGTGGCTTATGATACGCGGGGACCGCTAGCCACCCTTTAACCGAGGGCTATGTGGGACCGATTTAGGTTTAATGCTTGTAAGGTGCTACTCCCTCGTCCAATTCTGCTGCATGCGCGTTAGACTCTACCCGAGTACACATCACGCACCTTAATTCCGAGAGTCACGATCGCTACTTAGTATTACCTCACCATTCTCAAGTACCGGTAAATCTTAGCCGAAGTAGACCATAGGGTCAGCCAGCACGTCCTGCCATGCTTTTTAAATGTGTCTCAACGAGGCGCGCATGCTCATGGCCACTTCACCTTTCCGTGACATCATATCGTGAAATTGACGTCCATACTAACAAACCTACGCTTTCAATTAATTTGCATAAAACTCAACCACGGATGAGCATGCGCGCGGTTTAGTAGGTCAAGCCGACAACGCACGTGAGCGTGAGTCACTAATGTGAATTATCTTCGCCTTCCTGGTCGCAAAGGCTACAGAATGTGAAAAAAAAAAAAAAAAAAAAAAAAAATTGGCAGAAGAACAGAGAATGTGTTGGCGAGCAGAGTTTATCACAGGTTCACGCATGTCTTTGTTCATTTTGCACGGATTTTCGTAGAGCGGAGTTTCTCTAAGCTATTTTTAAATACCACCACAATAACCTGCATAGCTCCTCGGCTGTGATCTACGCCTGACCCCATATTAAAAGATCACAGCTCTGATCCTTTGCTAGGGACCGCGTCATTTCTAATGCTAATTTCAGCGTCTGACAGTTTAGGCAATCTCGAACTAATCCCCTCCCAAGCTCCCGCCTCGCTACCCTTCCCTCGCTAATCTCCCGTACCCAAAAAAAATATAAGAAACATATCCTCTGGCGGCAATACTAAAATGTAACAACTAGTTTGATTTTAAAACTCTGACATTCATCGCAACACTGAGTCCATCGCCTGGATTCGACAAGATGGGCGCAGATTTTCGAACTCCGTGTCTACATGGAGTAATACTTGCAAAGGGAAGATAACTCTACCCGGTGTAGCTTAGAAAAACATGGCGGACGTATTTGACAGGTGCATTTTCAAAGCATCTATTTTTTTCTACCGATAGTTTATCACCTTGAACGGGTGCGGTTGTTTGGCTCTCACATTCGTTCCACTGACTGAACATCGCGTTTCTGTCAACATAAACGAATGTAAAAATGGCCGTCAACGAGATTCGCTGTGGAGTTCATACAGATTCAACAACCCCCACCATGCAGTGTCCTATTTTCGTTACACGAAGTTCCGATAATCAGAAATAATGGTAGGTGATTCTGACGTATTTCTAAGCTGGTAAATTTTGAAGAATAGAATGGCGGTTGTACGTGTTTGTTACTGAACCACTGTTCAGATGTTTGTCGTGCTAAACAGATTCCCAATTCATTACTTTTCCACAAATCTCTGAACTGTGTGATGTACCAGTACATATGTACCGGCTTATGACTGGATGAAAAATCCGGATGGGAAGAAAAGCTGGATAAGAGGGCACCAAAACAGCAATAAATGCCGATTTCAGGAAAACCATCGCATGCATCGTAATAAACTGAATGGATTAAGAAAGAGGAGATTCTTAGCTGTCGGTACATACTAAATTTGTGTTAATAAACATTGATTTTATTGTAGTTATCTTGACCGGATGAGACTTCGTCAAAGGTAGTTCGAAGTGAAGATTGCTGTGTTAGTGACAGTGGAGATAACGAACTCATGACCTACTGCACAGCAGCTGAATAAATTTCTTCTTTTTAACTAATAATCACATCAAACTTCTTCATTTTAAAATATAAACGGTAGCTGTGAGTTCAAGCCCAGCTCACGGTGGCTTCCTCTCCGGCCATATGTTGAAGGTCTGCCAGCAACCTGCGGATGATCGTGGGTTTTCCCGTGGGCTCTGCCCGGTTTCCGTCCACAATAATGCTGGTCACCGTTGTATAAGTGAAATATTCTTGAGTACGGCGTAAAACACCAATCAAATACATAAATAAATAAATAAATAAAATATAAAAAAAAGCATTTGATAAATACATGGGTTGGTGCCAATTCTTGTTTTAATATAGTTAATTACTGTTTCTGTGTTCTTCATTTTTACAGTGACCTTCATCATTTCTTTTGTGTATTTAATGTTTAAATGTACATGTATTTCATTTTTACCAGCTACTGTGTTGGTAAAAAAAAAAATATTTAAATTGAAGAAAATGGGGATGTGTAAATGATAAATTGAAAGTTGCCGTTTCAGATAAAAACGAGAATCCAATGAGATATGTGAGGTATGTGTGGGTGGTATATACATATATGTAATTGATAAAATAAATAAAAAGTAAATTTAATCAGGAACTGTTACCAACCCACATATTTATACTAAAAAATATGAAAAAAAAAACCAAAAGAAAAAGCAAACAAGTAAAATGACAAAAGAGAGCAGAAAAAGCGATGAAAGTTACTTTTCTTTCATTTTAAATTTTGAAGCTGAGGTGATTTTATTGTTGTAAATATTGAAAAGATTAAAGTATGGGAAGGAAAATAAATGCCGCATTAAATACATGTATCTAATTGATTACACTTTAGAAAACTGCTTTCCTGTTGATCCAAGAGTCGATTTTCTCCCGTGTTTTGAAGACCGTGGTCATAAGTTTACATATCGAGTTGCCGATGAACTCCCATCTGTTCAGGATAAATGCACTGAAATCAATGTTTATTAGCACAGGTATAGTGTGTGTCTATAGATGTGAATCACTTCTTTGCAAATCCATTCAGTTTACTACGATACATGCGATACTTTTCCTTCAATCAGTATTTATAGTTGCCTCGATACACTCTCATTCGGTTTTTCTACCCATCTGGGTTTTTCATTCGATCATTAGGCCGTACCCGATACATGAAATAGGTGCTGAGTACCAATCGTGTTACTGTTGTCTGATAATCTGTATATTTGTTTATTAGTTGGATGAAAAGACTTGAAAATGATACAGTCAGACCGAGAAAGATGTGTTTTTTGTATCAGGGCCTATGTTTCCTTTATTTCTTCGTACATGTGCCACATTTAAAGAAAATATGATTTATACATATATCTATAAAGTATTTGTACCGATACGGTAGGCACAGAACTGCAGCATTCCTTGACGGAGAGCTACAGAACAAAAGCTACCAAAATTGGACGGCTAATGTCCAATCCAAAAAGAGGCTATATCTGTATATCATAACATGGCGCTTTTCAGTTGGAGAGTGGGTGCCTTGCATGGAGTATGGATCAATGAATATTAGCAGTATTTAGAAGAGTTTGTGAATAACTATACCTTAAAATACCATGCAAGATAAAGCTTTGTGAAAATCAGGCATTTATGGGGGTGGGGGTGGGGGTGGCAGGGAATGTCTTTTGATTGCGTAATGTTTAGACAAGGGTCTGTTATAACCTGTGTAAACAGCGATGTCACGAGTCCAAATTTTGTACCTTTTGCTTCACAGCTCTCCGTCTGTCACCTTATTTAGAAAAGAGACTTGTAGTTGTCTGTCTGAAGTATGGAGGGGTCCTATACTGTCAGACTTGACCTGTATGTAAGGGAAAATGGTTCACAGGCAAACGACATGGGACCCTTGTGGAAAATGTCCCTGAGGATAATAGGCTAATATTTTATTTTTATTTGATTGGTATTTTACGCTGTGCTGATATGTCACTTTTACGATGGGAGCCAGCGTTATGGTGGAAGGAAACCGAGCAGCGCATGGGGGAAACCCACGATCGTCTGCAGGTTGCTGGTAGACCTTCCCACATACAGATGGAGAGGAAGCCGTGCAGTATGGTTTGGACTTGAACTCACAGCAACCACATTGGTGTGAGACTCCTGGGTCATTGGAGCGTCCTGATTGGTAGAAGGTGGGGATATCTAAATGTACACGTGCAAATTTATTGTTGACAAATTCCTGACGTTTTGCTCTTAATTTAATTTGACACAGAAGGGTCGTTTTTTTTAAGGCTGGTCGTGTTACAGCCAACAATTATACATGTGTTTTTGATGATAGTATTACTGGTATCGAGAGAATTGAAGTTGTCTACATTTTAAGAATGTGGATAATCAGTTCACTGACATTAGTTTATAGATTACAAGGACATATATTTGTACAAAGGTACAAGTATAATATCTAAATCTTATTTTCTCTCTCTCTCTTTGTTCGTTTTCAGGTGTTTCTTTTCAGTTGCTTGTCTGATTATACAGGTTTCACATTTTCCATGCGTGATCACCATGACAACCAGTGAGGGGTCATCCGTGCAGAAACATGCCCGAGTGTCCAGCCTCGACCAGTTGGCGCTTGACCGCGCGTTGCAGTCGAGCGCAAAGCCCGATTCCAACGGGACAGTACAAAAAGTCAGCAAGTCTATGTTCAACTTGAGAACCGCTGCCAGCTCCGACGAAGACAAAAAGATGGGAAAATCTCGCGGAGAGCTCGTGCGCAAGCGGCCACCCAGCGGACGCAAAACAGGCATCCACGACGGCAACTTGTACCTGACCCGTGACCTTGAGAGCGGAGAGGAAGAGGTCGTTGTTTGTAACCATGGCAACAGCGGAAACATGGGGCAGCTGACGTCAACGCAGGTCAGGGACGGAGGCAAGAAGTCACAGTTGCCCTCACGGTTGTTACTGGTGTCGAGTAAGATACGGAACAGTGCCATGTTACGCAGTGCCTTACAGCAGAACGTCGTCTGCGTGCAGTATAGATACGACAGTTCTAGTCTGGATGAAATACTGCGTAAGTGTAACACTGTGCGAACAGAGGTTCCATAATTTTGGTAAAATTCAAAATCATTTCTTCTTTTTCTGTTTGATAAGTTGATCAAAAACAGATGTGGTGAGTGCTTGAACTTGATCGAACATGAACGTCAAAATATTGAAATGATACTGAAATGTTACAGCTGTCTTCCATTCAGTCAACTATATGAAATGTACAGAGGCAGGCCTTCCAGAAATCTGTTACTTCGAATCACAAAATCTTGTGTTCATCTCGCAAGATTTTTATGGAAATTAAATACCGCTTCTTGAAGATTAGTGGTGCTTAAGGTGGCTAAAGCATACTTTACCATTAGTCATGGCAGTCACAACTTTGTAGGTCATTAAATTGGCTAAGGTCAAAGTATTTGGCTGGAATACATGTGTTGTGTTTTTTGTTTCAGGGCTTGTGGAGAAAGGTCTGGGCCAGACCAGGGTGATGAGCATTGGCTTTGTGCTAAGTTGCTCTGCATCCAGCATACTTCTCTGTGGCAAGGATGAAAAGGTAACTGTCCTGGCTTGTCTTCGTCAATGGTGTGTTTGTGGTCAGGCCTTGTAGTTCAGATGATCAAAGAGCTGGCTTACTGTGACCGTCAGACCCTTGACCATTGAGGTTACCTGTTCAAATCCAGCTCTTGCTGTCTTTGGGGGGGGGGGGGTGGCTTTAAGTCAGGAGTTTTGTCAGATACCTCCGTAGGTTATTAGTTTACTCCAGACCCTCTGGTTCCCACCACCCGTAAACCTGACTCTCATCATATACAGCTTATACTATATCCCAGTATAAGTTTGGCTATTTTGTCACGCATACGTAGTACACAACCTTTCGCTGGTAATACATATCAACTGTGTGAGGTGTAGTCTCAAAGTTGCTATGGACATTGTATACTTTGTTGTACTATAGACAAATGCGGTTACACTCCAATTCTGATATTTTATTTTTACCTTCAAAAATGCACCTTTGAGTAGAAATTTTGAATCATGGATTATTTTTTTCTTGTATGACAGACTGCTACGGTTGCTCTTCCAATCAGATATTTTATGACGTAATATTTACCTCTAAAACTACAGAAAAATAAAGTAAAAAAGTGGAAGAGTTGGTTAAACCTCTATGAGAATATATGTACAGTCCTTTATTGTTACAGGCTCTAACTCGTGAAAGTGTCCAGGAAAACCGGCCAACCCATGACTTCCTCCAATCTCTGATGACCAATCACGTTGAGGCTGATGGCCCACAGAGACGCCTCGACTTCCTAGCCTGCCATGCCGCTCAATCAAATGAGGGACGGCAAGTTGCCAAGGAGATACAGAGCCTTTTTAGTGTGAGTTGAATGTGTCATTGTATCCAGGCAGCTTTGCACTGAATTGTTCAGATTTCGTGTTTTAAATTATATTTTAAATTATACATTAAAGATGCCCGGAATGGGTTGTGGCAAAGTGGTTTAACGTGTTCACTTGCAAGGACTCACAAGGATGAGTTTAGTCCGGGCTTTGTACAGATAATTTGAATATTTCCTGTGCTGTCACTCTTTGTAGGGTTTGGGGACATTAGCAATTTAAGACACTCATGTAATTGTGTAATCTGATGTCTCCTACCAGTATTGTGTGCATATCTCTGCACCTAGGTGGGAAAGATTGCCAGTATCTTGTCAAAGGTTTGTGGTTTATGTCGGGGTCTCCACCACAAAAGTTGATCACCATTGTATGAGTGAAAAAATGCTTCAGTGTTAAACACAAATCAAGTAAATAAATTACGTAAATGCACTTAAAGAGGACACAGACATCTGCTGATTTCTGCCCTTTCCCGCCACCAGTGTGGCATATATACACATCTCTGTCCAAATAAATAAACACATAAAGAAATAAAATAAGTTTATTTTTTATTAGTTTATTTCCAAATAGACTGCATAGAGTCAGACAACCTGTTCTATTAAATGGAACCAAAACAATTACATAACAATGGACCAGTTACTTTCCTTTACATCAAATGACAATGGACAAATCTATAGATAAGAAAGGTAGGTTGATTTTTGAAAATGTTTAAATACTGGTGCTAGAAGGAGTGTTTACATCTCTGTAATGCATTCTTCTCTTGAACTGTAAGGTTTTGTTTTGTCAGATTCCTGTTGGTATTTCAAGAGAAATCGAAGGTGGAGATGTCTGTATAGAGTCCTTTGATAGCGACGGGGTTAAATGTACAGTGTGAGTATGTTTCACAAGATCTAAAATTTCGGAAAAGTCAAGAACAAGTCCCCTTTCAGAAAGTTGAAATGTGTTTTTTTTTGTTTCAGTGAAAATGTTTAAAGACATTTTATAACCTGTGTTAACGCATGAGCCATTTTAAGAAACATATGTATACAATGGTTGCTGATGACAAATAATCATTTTGTCCAAGTATAAAATGTCTACCTTAGCTTAATTCAATACCTGTGGTTTTGGAAACAGATACAAGTTTGCCTGGTTGATGTTAAGTAAAGCTAAAGATGTGGGGTATGACATACAGATACATGTACTTCGACAACATGCAGGTGATCACTGTTTCATTTTGGTTTCTCCAGACCAATAGGCAGCCTGTATTTTCATCTGGACAAGGTCAGAGGTTGGGGAGGTCATTACCAGCAGTCATTGGCTGGCTTTGAGAAGATAAGGACTGTAGGAAAAGGTGAGAACAATGCTCTCTTTTTGTCCCTGCCAGTGATCTGTAGATGCTTGTGCTTAATAGTGCAACAACTTCAGTTTCCAACAGAAAGTTGTTTTTTTTTTAATTTACACTGTCGCCATGTGCGCAGAGCCTATTTTTTTACTAAAAATTATTCGCACTACACCCCCACCCCCCAAAGAACACCAGGCATGAGAATATTTGATGGTAATACATTTTTTTCCCCAGGTGCATATGGAGCTGCTGTGCTATACAGAAAGAAAGATGATGACTCTTTGGTGATCCTGAAGGAAATCAACATGCATGATTTGAATGCTGCAGAGAGAAATTTGGCACTTAACGAGGTATAAACTGTATGAATGACCATATATGGCTGTAAAGAGCTGAAATATTAAATTTTTTTCTGCCCATCTGACAGGCAGTTGTTTTCTACCTCTGCAAAAGTTTCTGGCATTATTTGGGTTAGTAAACTGAATAATGCACACTACATGGGAATGGACCATCATATTATACTATTTTGACACAAGGTTTATGAAAACAATGGTTGTTATTGTCACCTGTGCCACAGCATGCTGTTTAATAATTTCATGGGTGATCATGTGAAGCAGAATTTGTGATTTTTGGGAAGAATTCACTGGAACTTTGTATTAAATATAAACTACATGATTTTCAGTTTTCAACAGTTAGCATTGAAATTGAGATTTTGACTTTATAATAAAATTGTTGATGAAAAAATTTAGTTCTAAGCCCTAATATCACATACAAATGTAGGTCCAGGATAGAGATTTGTATTTTTCTCTGGTTTGTCTTGTAAAATAAAATTTGTTCACACCAGAATGAAAGTTGTTTTAACTTCCTCAGGTGTGTGTGTCGTGATGCTTGTAGGACACATACATACACAGGTAACTACATAAATTCACGGGTAATTACATACGTATGCAGGTAATTACACATATACACAGCTAATTACATAAGTGCAGAATAATGGTAGCAAACCTTTCTCAAGCGTTGATGTCTAATTAATACACTTTAAAAGTACCTGGCCGTTCAAAACTGCATGTGTGCACCATGAAACTATCAGTTTGTCATTTTGCTGCGATTGCTTCCACAGGTGCGCGTGTTAGCCATGTTAGACCACCCCAACATCATCAGCTACTACGATAGCTTTGAGGAAGACGGTGTTATCATGATTGAAATGGAGTACGCAGATGGAGGGTGGGTTATCTCCGTTTGTGTTTATCTGAGTAATATTGTTTGTTGGTTGCACGGACTCCTCGTCTTCGTTTGACCGAAAAGTTGTTTAATGGTCTACAACGTAAAACCCAAGCATGCAGACATACATACATACATACATAAATTTATACATATTTCCAAAAATTATTGTGACACTTGAAGGTAATCTTATTTTGGCTGAGGGGGAATCTGTGGCTCAGTCGGTTAGCGCGCTATAGCAGCACAAAGCCTCCAACCAATGCGGTCGCTGTGAGTTCAAGTCCAGCTCACACTGGCTTCCTCTCCGGCCGTACGTGGGAAGATCTGCCGGCAACCTGCGGATGGTCGTGGGCTTCCCCTGGGCTCTGCCTGGTTTCCTCCCACCATAATGCTGGCTGCCGTCGTATAAATGAAATATCCTTGAGTACGGCGTAAAACACCCATCAAATAAATAAATAAATAAATGAATATTTTGGCTGCAACTTAAACTTCTGCGTGTACCTGCACTTTTTTGGTTAAATGTCGAAATTTGTTGCACTACTCTGCATTTCCCTCGTTGTTGAGGGATCATTTCCACATAGTAAAAAAGTACCGAAATTCAAAAGCGTGGATTTCCGGTATTAGACGTTTTAATCGCACCGTTTTAATCATACAGACATGGCAGTGAAAACATTGTCAAAATAACAGGGAAGTTAACAGGAAACTCTGCTTCAAGCCCTCATAAGTCCAAAACTAAGTTTCGTTAACATTCATAAGGTACATGTGCAATGCAGATTGTTCTGTAGTAAAACATACTGTAATTTCTCTTTATTATCAGCTGTAGCTCTCAGAATATTGTCCAGTGGTGTTCATCTCCCTATCCCATGTTATCTATCACCTCATCTTCTGCTTGCTGCTGCCTCAAGCGAGTGAAGTGCCCTTATGTCCACCCTCTTGAATTGTCAGATTGGTCATTCAAGGGTCAGAGTTTTTCTAGCTTCTTTCTTGTCGTGGTAACGACAAGAAGAAATGTCGGAAAATTGAGTTTTAGATAAATTTTGTATTGAGTTTTGATAAAATAAATGAGTTCAAGATACATTTTACGAACATTGGTGATGAAAAATAATGAGTTTTCAGATTTGCTCGCAGTTGAGTTTCTATAATGAAATTGGCTAGAAAAACCCCTGCCTGTACACAAAGATTCATCGAAATCGCTGCCTAACTTTTTTCCAGGAGTTGCTGACAGAGAAACACACAAATAAAGGGGAGTAAAAACGTAACATGTATTGCCAGTATACATGTACATGCTTATGGGTTATAAGTACAATATACCTGTGTAAAAATGTGACCTTCATTTTCTGGATAAAATCAGTTAAGAAGGTGTTCATGGTATGAATTTCCATTCCAGTACTATGAGTCAGTTTTTGGCTCAGCAGGAGAAGCCGCTGGAAGAGAAGGAAGTTTTGGGGATGTTCCAGCAGATTGTGGCTGCTATACGGCATGTCCACGAACATAATATCCTACACAGGTAAGCAATTAATGGCCTGCTTCACAAAACTTCCCTAGCCGTCTGAGGCCGGTTAGTCGGCTAAGGGTCATAGAGTTGACTACCATAAGCAGGCTTCGAAAAGATATTCACTAAGCTGTTTCGCAAAAGTAAAACTGTCTGAAAATTAGGTGCCTTACAATAGCCGTCCGTGTGACGTCTCGGTAGTAATTTTATTGGTTGAATAAGTGACGATAGTAGTTAAGGAACTGAATTACTATTTAAGCATTTCGGAAAGAGGCGATAATTTCTTCTTTATTGTAGTTTTGGACACAGTCTTTAAACAAAAAGCGATAACTATCACAGTACACAGTTGAAACGAAGCAACAACAGCATGGAGGTTTTCGTGGTACGTGAGCTTTAAACATCTTAAAAAGACATTCATGTGCTGAAAGAAGCTGACTTATTTTTATTTTTCTTCTGTTGGTAGGTAAACTTTCCAAAATTGGACGTTTAACATGCTCAGAGCCGAATTTGCTTTCTCCCTGCAACTGTTGGATATGACTAAGGATTTCAAGTTAATTCAAAATCCAAGACAAAAAATTAAAGCTGACAAGCAGATATTTTTTTTGGTAAAATGGTGATAAACTCAAAGCCATTGATGGCGTTTGCATGTCCCCAGAATGCAACACAGCAGCATTTGAAGTTGGTTGTCACTGAAGCTGGTTTTCAGTGATCTTGAGGTGGTGATTTGGCAAGGGTTCATGGGTAGATTTCCTGTGATCTTGAGGTGGTGGTTTGGCAAGGGTTCCTGGGTAGATTTCCTGTGATCTTGAGGTGGTGGTTTGGCAAGGGTTCATGGGTAGATTTCCTGTGATCTTGAGGTGGTGGTTTGGCAAGGGTTCATGGGTAGATTTCCTGTGATCTTGAGGTGGTGGTTTGGCAAGGGTTCTGGGTAGATTTCCTGTGATCTTGAGGTGGTGGTTTGGCAAGGGTTCCTGGGTAGATTTCCTGTGATCTTGAGGTGGTGGTTTGGCAAGGGTTCCTGGGTAGATTTCCTGTGATCTTGAGGTGGTGGTTTGGCAAGGGTTCCTGGGTAGATTTCCTGTGATCTTGAGGTGGTGGTTTGGCAAGGGTTCCTGGGTAGATTTCCTGTGATCTTGAGGTGGTGGTTTGGCAAGGGTTCCTGGGTAGATTTCCTGTGATCTTGAGGTGGTGGTTTGGCAAGGGTTCCTGGGTAGATTTCCTGTGATCTTGAGGTGGTGGTTTGGCAAGGGTTCTTGGGTAGATTTCCTGTGATCTTGAGGTGGTGGTTTGGCAAGGGTTCCTGGGTAGATTTCCTGTGATCTTGAGGTGGTGATTTGGCAAGGGTTCCTGGGTAGATTTCCTGTGATCTTGAGGTGGTGGTTTGGCAAGGGTTCTTGGGTAGATTTCCTGTGATCTTGAGGTGGTGGTTTGGCAAGGGTTCTTGGGTAGATTTCCTGATGTCAACATTCAGGGTTGTGAGTTTCATTGGAGGCAGGCCGTCTTTTGGAAATGTCCTATAGGCTGGATTTAAATACATGTCGTTGTTTTTGTTTGTTCTCCAAGACGTAAAAAGTATTTGCATACATGTATATATACATCGTCATTATGACTATGGGACTATTTTTATTTGATGATGTTGCTCCTTTGACGACATGACCTTATCCCTTTCTGATGACCAGTGATGCCAGTAGCATGGTGGATGTAATTGATGTGCAGGCTAATTACCAGAACAAAGTCACGAGTGTAAGTCCTTGTTCTGTCCTTCTTCAGAGATTTGAAAACGGCAAACATTTTCCTGACAAAAGAAGGCGTGGTTAAAGTGGGCGACTTCGGGATCTCAAAGATGCTGTCGACATCAAACAAAGGAGCTAACACGGTGCTGGGGACACCGTATTACATCAGTCCGGAAATGGTGAGGTTATAGAATTCTGCACTGGAAGGTGCCAGTCCACTGTTGTTTTTTTTTATGAATATGCATATAAATTTCTATCACAAGTGTATTTTACATTTTGATTATCTAGCCTGTTAATATTATTAAGCGATAAGCCAGTAAGTTGTCAGTCATCAGTCAACTAGAGTATGATGTCAGTCAACCTGTCTTACTAGTCAGTGCTCGTCTGATAAGTCATCCTTTCGTGGGTGTTTCGCGGGCTCTTCGAGGATTCCTCCCAGTGTAATGCTGGACGTTTTTGTATAAGTGAAATATTCTTGAGTGCGTCATAAAGTACCAATCAGATAAATGAATAAAGTAATGTATTTCCTTTCAATACCAATTCGTGAACTGCATATGCATGTATGTGTGAAGGGATTATAAATTCTTGTATTGTAAATCCATTAACTGCTGCGTATTTGTGTGACAGTGTGAAGGTAAGGCGTACAATGACCGCTCAGACATCTGGGCGCTGGGCTGTATCCTCTACGAAATTGCCTGTCTACAGAAAACCTTCGAGGGGTCAAATCTACCTGCCCTTGTCAACAAGATCATGAAGGTAAGCCGTGGACTTTGTAGGTCCGGTAAACGTGTGATCTTCAGTGTTAAGGACAGGGAGTTTGTAGATCACTGTCATTGCTCGTGGGGCATGAGTGGAAATAAGCATTGGTCGATGTTTGTGTTGTTGTTTGCGTAGTCTCAGTCTTTGTTGAAAACCATATGTGTTCCATCCGTAAGATACGCGTATCTGTACAGTACATCACATGTGTCGGAGTTCATCAGTGGCCAAACAAAGGTCTGTGGTTTACCCAGGACGTTATGGTTTCCTCCACCTAAAATTCATTCGTTTATGGCATTAAGCAGAACTCAAGTGAATATGTAAGTAAATATATTGGAGAAAAATGTTGAAGTTCTACATTACACAATAATGGGGTAAATCAGTGAATTCATTCTTGCCCTTCTGCCAGCAACCGGTGGATAATCGTGGTTTTCCCCCATACTCTGTGCGGTTTTGTTCTACCATAATGCTGGGCGCCGTCATATATGTGAAATACTCTTGAGTACGGTGTGAAAAACACCAATCAAGTAAACAAGTAAACAAATCCTTCTTGCCCTACAGGGTCAATTTGCCCCAGTCAAAGGTAGCTACAGTCAGGGACTCAAACAGCTTATTGCTGACATGCTGCTACAGAAACCAGAGGACAGGCCATCAGCCAATGAGATCCTGTATCAGAGACTTCCTGAGGTCAGTCAACCAATCAGATTTTCTGCTACATGTACATTACGCTGTACTCCTTAAGGAACAACATGAGTGGTCAAAGTGCTTGCCTTTCAATGGCAGGGACACACATGGGTGTAGACTCAAACACTGCTTTGGTTTGTTCAGGGCCGCACTCAGGTTTCCTCCACCCATGAAAATGACAGCAATCACGGAAATGACTGTCATCATGAAAATTTCTGACATCATGAAAATGACTGACATCATGAAATGACTGAAAATGACTGACATCATGAAAGTGACTGACATCATGAAAATGACTGGTGTCACGAAAATTTCTGCCATCATGAAAATGACTGACAGCATGAAAATGACTGGTGTCATGAAAATTTCTGCAATCATGAAAATGGCTGACATCATGAAAATGACTGGTGTCATGAAAATGGCTAACGCCCTGGTTTGCAAGGTGTTTATTCAAGCATATTCTGCAGGCATTATTCTGTGAGTTATACTTCTTGTGAATACAACCAATGTAGTTTCATCTCCAAAATCAAATTAAAAATATGCATGAACTGCACTAAAAGTTTGCTCTTCCATATTCAAAAGGGTTGAAGAAATTAGGGTAAGGCACTGAACATCAAGCAAACATAGAAATAAATTCATTGCTTACACAAGGCATATACTGCTTCAGTATTGCACTGACTAGGTATGTGTCACAAGGAGGTGAGGGAGTGGCAGGGTTGGTTGTGGATAGCGTCTGAACCAGATGTTGAAATATAGTATTGGGGTTTTTTTTTAGCTGTAAGCCATGCATGGTTTCTTCCACCAATATTCAACCAGAGGACATAATGTATAACAATTGCGAAAAGCTGGAATGGTTCTGAACCAAATGACCAATGCATGACTTGTAATCAAAGCATCATGAAGCTCTGAAAATTTTGAAAGGAAGTGAGGAAAGTTATGATTTTTCTTTTCCTTGCCGAGAGCCTGCACCTGTACAGTGTATGTTACCCTTACTATACAAGTACCAAGGCTTGTATTTCATCACAGTAATGGTCATCAGAAACCCTTTTATATAGAGTGAAATGGTCCTGACTGTTGGACTGATAAGAAGAACATGCGTGTGAATTGGATTTAAGTAGTTTAGTTTTCCTTTTTACAACCCCCCCAGGGGCCTCCCAGCGAGCTAGCATGGCGTAATGACCCAGAAGCCTCCCACTAATGGGGTCGCTGTGAGCTCAAGCCCATGCTGGCTTCCTCTCTGGCCGTACGTGGGAAGGTCTGCCAGCAACCTGCGGATGGTTGTGAGTTTCCCTTGGGTTATGCCCGGTTTCCTCCCACCATAATGCTGGCCGCCGTCGTATAAGTGAAGAATTTCTTGAGTACGGCGTAAAACACCAATCAGATAAAAAACTTTGCCCTCCACAAAATGAAAGTCATCAACAGACATGACAGGAGGCAAAAAGAAAGGTCCAGAAAGCACTAAGTGTGATCAGTATTGTTTATCATGTTACAGATGATGAGTCGCTTTGAGGAAGTGACCTCTGACATTGAGGATGAGTTGATGTCCTCAGCTGGGAGTGTTGTCAGGAAGAAACGAGTCAGGTGAGGGGGCGGAGCTATGGGTTGCCATATCCAATGGTTGCTCAGAGATACATGTGCTGCATTTGTTTTATATTACTGTTCTTCACCTTAATATGAGCATCTTCCAAGTGACATTATTTTACTGGATTCTAATTGCTTCATCCATAATAAAGAGCCTTTAGTGAAGTTTGATTTATTTCTGATCCGCAAAAACGTAAGTTCAGTCAGTGCAAAATTAAGCTTGACAGTCGAAACCTTTCGATCCTCACCTCTCAGAGGCATGAGTTGAAAATGACGAACATCACGCTTGAACTTTCCGTTCTCCGGAATGGAGTAAATAGTTATGTGAAGAAAACACATCAACTGGAAGCAGAGGCCGAGTGCTAGATACAGTAACCGGATTCCTTGCATTTGGACTGTTCATGGCCTGACAATGACAAAAATTCATCAGCACATTTCAAGTTGTGTTTACGTTGACTGGTGTGCCAAAAAACAGTACGTTATAATGACAGTAAACTCGGATCATGATACACCGATCATCCAGCCATCATGTCCATGGAGGGAGGGAAACATGATCGACATATGGTCGGTCGAGGGTCTGCGTATCATGGGCCGACCCTCCGCGTATCCGTGGGCCACGATGGGCATAGAATACAAGGTTGGAATCCGATTGTACTGTGTCTTAAAGGCAGGTGCTCTGATTGCCAAGGCCTAGCATGGGACATAAGCTATGCTTTTCTCCAGCACTAGACGCATTGTATATGATACCTAGTAGCTTGAGTTTAATCCACTTGATGTGTGTTTATCGTTAGAACTTTTTATCCCTTCTTTCTTTTTTGTTACAACTATTACCAATGCGATTTGTACATAGAGGACGTCCAGGGGCGATCCCCAGAATTTCCATTTCTGGCCGCTATCTATTGTGGAATGTTTGTCTTTGTGACAGTATTTAAAACATTGATGCTTCACCACCGGCATCGCAGTAAGGAACGTGAGGGCTTTAATTTATTTTATTCTGCGAAAGACGACCTGAGATAATTAATGACACATATGTGCTGTAGATATAGCAGTGCTTGATGTTTGGTTTGATATTTTGATGGATGACTTCATTAAATTTTTTCATCAGTGCTGTCACAACAACAACATACACAAGCGACTTCATGCACTGGTTTCACTTTTCATTGCTTTAGTCTGACATTTGCGAAGGACCTCCTTCTTGCACAGAGCCAGTGAAATCGTGGCAGTGTGCAATGAGTCCTGGGATATATTTTTGGGGGGCTTGTTTCTTCTTGTTTGAGTAATCCGTATGTAATTGGCAAATACTGAATCCATTCTTATAGATGTACAGCTTTTGCATGTACTTATTTGTAGATGACATTTCAGTGTAGAAACTAACATCATTCTCAAGTCAGTTGTCCTCAAAAGTTTTTATCTCCTCTTCATCTGAAAAACTAGATTGAAGAAATATCTTTTGAAGAAGTGACAAGACGAGAACAGCGTGAAATAACCTGAAATGAACGGCAGACATTGGGTTATTGTTTACTGAACTGATGAAATCTGAGAGAAATTTGTTCTAGAATCATGGACTTTATAGACATTTGAGAATGGTGAGAAAAGTTTGCAGATATTTCTCCCTCAAGAGTTATTCCCCCTTACTTTATCTGCCGGTCTCAATGTGTCTTTCTGTTTGTACGTAAGGCTTTAATACATGTACGGTGCCTTATGATCATGACGCTCCATCATGTACACATTAAACCATATCCATCATGCCCATTTTTACTTTCACTTTCACTTTTAGCATTCATATAACGGATAAGAGGTACTAACTCATCAGTGGCTGTTGTAATGTTCAACTCGACCTACCTGTATTGTACGCTGCATGTGTGTCAGTATATTAGCATTCATATAACGGATAAGAGGTACTAACTCTCAGCGGCTGTTGTAATGTTCAACTCGACCTACCTGTATTGTACACTGCATGTGTGTCAGTATATTTAACATACACATGGTCGTGTCATGATGTATTCACTGTAAACTTACGAGTTATTTGTAGATGTACTACGTTGTATTCACACACAAAAACAACAACAACAACACCACTGTCAATATCTTATAGTTAGTTTAAATAGACTATATCAGAGAATTGTAAAAAATTTTTGATATTATCATTTCTAAGTGAACCTACTGTACTTTTCCTCCAACAGCCAAACATGTCACTCTTATTATCTTGTGATTTTCTGTTTTTGCGCAATGATTCATTTTCTAAGTTGTTTTAAGTCAACCCTAACTCTAAAAATTAATGTGTGCAGGAAAAGTTATGAGTATTACTATATGTCGGGGGGCCGAGGCAAAGTAGACGCTTACATGTGATTCCATTCTGGGCAAAAAGCACTGGGGACTCGTTAAGCACTTTGCAGCAGGACCTGGACATTGTTTTATTGATGTCTAATCTTTCTTTCCTGGCTCATCATTGAAGACAGCACGACTTTACAAGAGAAGCTGATACATTGTAACATTGTAGATGTTGCATTACAATCAGTTTTTCATGTAACAATGACACAGGGTCCTGCTTCACACTAGCGCCATCTCCTGGGACCAAAAAGTATGCTGCTGTCGCAATATGACGTCACAAAAAGATTGACCACATGGTTGATGTATTTGCAACAGTATTGACGTTACATATGAATGCTCGAAAAACGGTCAACCCTGTAGTTGAATATTTATAACTTTTGTGCATATCACAACAAAAGTTCAGAAAAACGTGATTTTCCAACCCAGTTTCTTTTCAAACACGGGTACGTATATTTAAGTGTACGGCCGGTAAGTCAACATTATTAGTTCAAGGTACGTACGAGTCACAATATAGAAATTCTGTGGTACAGTCTCTTTAATCTTACAAGTATGTTTATGTGTTGTAGGTCATAGGATATCCATACACATGTACCACACATGTAGCCTGTTCACAAATACACATGTACCACACATGTAGCCTGTTCACAAATACACATGTACCACACATGTAGCCTGTTCACAAATACACTCACCGAAACACATTTTATATTAATGAAATAAGTTCTAACTTTACACTTTACAAATTATAATAATGCGTGTGTGTTCTCATATTGGTTTGTAGTAACAACTCATACATGTAGTACGTTCTGTTATCTTGCATGTGTTTTGCATGTATATATACGTAGATGTGTTTATATTCATGCTTTAATACAGGTGCCACTTAGCAATGTGATCGCTGGGAGCTCATGCTGACTTCCTCTCCAGTCATGCCAGTCATGCCAGTCATACGTGGGAAGGTCAGCCTGAAAGCAGTGGATGGTGGTGGGTTTCCCCCAAGCTCTGCTCGGTTTCCTCCCACCATAATGGCCGCTGTCGCATAAGTGAAATATACTTGAGTACGGCGTAAAATATTGATTAAATCAATAAGGCAGGATATGTTAAAAGTTAATTTTTAAAAATATTAACGGTACACTTTCTACTTGATATTGAACATGCAATTTTAGATTCACCCCATATCACTGCTGTAAGTATGCGGTTGATAACGCTCATAATCGACCCTTGTCACAGTGTAACGTTTGTTGAAGTCTTGGGATCGGTCTCACAAAGCGCACCTGGTCACACACGTAGTGTTTATACGACCATGTCAGCTTCCATGGTGACTTGTGTGGTTAGTATTATGTTGCCATGTTATGTCAGGTGTGGGAAAGTTCATCAGTGAAAAAAAAAAATCAAAGGTTTATGCTGGCACTTTGGTTCTCTCCAGATTCTCTTGATTAGAATGCATGTCTCTCTGTGTCTGTGTCCTTACAGGTCTGTTTTGTATTACCTGGCCACTTCGAATCTGAACCTGTCTCCAATAGAACTGCCCTCACGCCTGAAAATCAGACAGGTGAGTAATTAAGCATATACAGGTGAGTAATCAAGCATATACAGGTGAGTAATCAAGCATATACAGATGAGTAATCAAGCATATACAGGTGTGCTTTTGTATTTGACAGGTGTATTTTTTAGGTACGGTAAACCACCTATAACGTCATGGGCATTTTTCACCAAGAGATTAATCACCCTACTGTGAAAACCGTGGTACGGAACGCTGAATATATGCATATGTGGTAATTATATTTATGTTGACAGGACATGTACATCAATTCCATGTGCATGTACATTTCAGTTTCATTGAGTGATTCCCTAACTGATTACAACCTCCGGCGCTTAGATGGTAAAAATCACGTGAAGCCGCATGGGATTTGACGCTGTAATTAAATCACATATCATTTGACATGATTTTCACCATCTTAAGGCAGGAGGTTAGAATTGGCTGCTGAAAAATTCCGTGAAATTTAAATGCACGCATACAAGTGTGATTGTTTTCCAGGTCTTTGCTGTGTTTAACCTGTTACCTAACCTACTATTCTATACCGCGGACATCTGGGTGCTTGGGAATGTTGTCCGTGATAACACGATGGTGGAAACAAACCTGGCTGCCATTTCGAATTTACTTTTCAAATCATACAGACGTTAAGCTGTTTTCCAAATTGTGGACCGTGTTGCCGCACCACTACCGTGACTCTTTGCAAGGTGCTGCTGAAGAGAGATACCAACTTAAACTTGATACGGTGGGGCTGGAAAGATGTACTTACAGGTTGCTGGCCGGTGTCTGGGTGGATCAGCCATTTAATTGGACACCTGTTCAGTTCAAAGTATAGCTTGTGATCTGTACTCATATTGTGGTTTTTTACACCCAACAGTTTCGCAAAACTTGGGCATTGTTAAGAAGGAGAAATAGTTGACGCCTGTTTGTTTAGCAAACTAAATTCAAAATGGCGACCAGATTTGTTTTCACTGCTGTGTTACAGCAAGTAGCGTTACCATGGGTGAAATGCCCGAGTGCCCAGATGTCTGCGGTCTTGAATTAGGAAACGGATTACTCATAGTATACACCATGTAGGCTAGCAGTAACGGCAGAGGGTGTGGCTCTTTCATTTTGTCACAGACGACGGCCTTGTATTGCGTTAAGATGTTTATAGCTTGATTAATAAAGTGACATTTTTCATGGAGCTCTGACACCTCAGGAAGAATTAGGCTCATTGCTTAGATCGCTGGTTTGTGGGGTGGGGGGTGGAGATCTCGGTGGGGTGACGTAAGTTTTCCTTGCAACTCAATGTAAATCATTTTATTTACAATTGAAAAGTAATACTTTCTTTGATTTGTTTGATGTTGTACGACGTGCCTAAGAATATGTCACTTATAAAGTGGCGGCCATGCAGCATTGTGGTGGGAGGAACCCGGGCAGAGCCCTTACGAAACTTACGACCATCCACAGGGTTACTTGCTAAATATAAGCACTCATAATATTTAGCTGCTTTATTTGACGTGTTTAATTCCGTCCTTTAGAATACTTACACCCTACCTGCCAAGATACATCAAGTGGCTTTTTTGAGGACTATGCTTGGTATGCTCTGACCACAGATTTGACCACGGTTATGTGCATGCACATAGAAGTGAAACTTTATTGAACACCACTCAAATATCAGGGCTCACTCAACAGACAGTTCTGTGGAACTGTGTGACATTTTTTGCAGCAAAGTTGGCGATTGCATTTGGATTATCTCCCTTGATGTTTTCTTTCACCATGCAGGTGGGTGTGGGAGCTGATCATGTGATCGTGGTTACCATGGAGAGGCAGGTGTACACCTGGGGTGAAGGGTCAAGAGGTCAGTTAGGTCACGGGGATGAGGAGTCCAGACATAAGCCTCAGCTGGTGGACACCCTGAAGGGCAAATCAATCTGTCGGTATGTAATACTGGTGTTAAAAAGCTGCACAGATGTCAAACCTCGAGCCTTGGGTCCTAAGACCAGGATTCAGATGATTAGGGATGAAATATAGCCAGAATTGCTTATAAACTGTTAAAAAATTGCTTTGTGTTAAAACTGCTATCGTCAGTTTCGGAGAAACATAAGGAAAAGGAAAAAGCTTCTTGTTGTTTAAAATCTAAACATCGAGTGACGTCTTGTACAAACATGGGGTGCCACCCTATTTATGCCATAAAATGATGACGTTCTTTCAAACACTTGGACATCATCCGAGAACATCACATCTTGCTGATTCAAAGTCATACAAAATGCTATCAAATAAATAAATAAATGAAATTGAACAAAGCATTAATTGTCCGCTAAATGAATCACTAAACAGATTCTCGGATGCATGCATATAAGATGAGTGACAGAAACTCCAAGCTGTCATGGGCACAAATATCAATTTTGGCCAAGGGATTGGCGCACTAGCGTAGCAGAATGACCCAGGACCCTTTCACCAATGCGGCAGTTGTCAGTTCAAGTCCAGCTTCCTCTCCAACTGTATGTGAGAAAGCCTGCTAGCAACCTGTGGATGGTCATGGGTTTCCCCAGTGGGTCTCTGCCTAGTTTCCTCCCGTGATAATGCTGGCCATTGCTGTATAAATGAAATAATCTTGAGCACAGCGTACAAAAACAATCGAATAAATAAATACAGCAAAATACAAAGGTAAATAGGGGTAATGTGAGGTAAATAAATAATATTTGACATATACCTGTAATGAAGTAGATTGTAACTGTCTCTTTGTTTCAGAGCGTGTTGTGGGGACGGCTTCAGTGTGTTCGGCAGTGATAACGGCATCGTCATGACCTGTGGGGACGGGATCAATGGCTGCCTGGGACACGGGGACTGGTGTCGCGCGTTACGACCCCGACTAATTGAGCCCCTTCTCAGGTCAGAGGACTCAGGGATTTTTATTGGATGGGCTGCTAGTTTTTCTTGTGTCTGATGAAGATGTACTGATAACTAGAAAATTGATCAGTAGGTCAGCGTTTGCAGGTGATGTAGGTACGGTGTTGGTGGATATATTAATATACAGAACCAAGAAAAGAAAAAGTAATTTCTTTTGTGATGTGGGGGGTAAAAGCTAATGAAAAGACAATAGACGAATAGTACTTTCAGTTGGCAACCTTGTAATTATTTCAAGGATGATTTTGTAAAGAAAATTTAGAAGGCATTCATGAATGTGGATTTTTCAGTATGCCGAGAATCCTCATTATGGAGCAGTTACATAAATTAATTATTGTAATGTGTGCACTTTTATATCTACCAATTAATCAATGGATCAGTCTATCAATCATTGATGTTAACAGTGTGGATGTGATATCTCTGGCCTGTGGACCTCACCATGTGGCTGTAGTAGGCAGTGCTGGGGAGATTTTCACATGGGGACGTGGTGCAGATGGGCGTCTGGGACTGGGGACGGAAGAGGACCAGTAAGTACATGTGCTCTGTACATTATCAGTGAGACTGATGAGAGCAAGGGTCATCTCCCTTGGCCACCAGATGGCACCACTTTTAATGAGGGACTAATAAAGTTGTGTACTTCAATTTTTTGTGAAGCCCTGAAATCGGCCAAGCCGACCAAAATAGTTTTTTCTCCAAAATCAGATTCAGAAGGTGCAATTGTTGCTTAATTGTTTCTCTTTCATATGCAGAAATGTTGAGGAATTAGAGTGAACATGAGGTAAGTGCATGCTGTATGATCGAAGGGGATGGTTGAAATCGTTTGTTTTTTTTTGTATGTTTTTGAGGTCAGTTTTTCCAACCTAACTCTATTTTCTCAGTGCTTTCTCAGAGGCAGAGATGTGTTTCTGCAAACACTATTGTTAGGACCAACGTAACCAATGTAGCTCTATCTGCCAAATCAAATTCAAAAGGAGCATAAATTTCACAGGAGGCTGCTCCTTCGTATGTGAAAGTTGACCATTATTTTTTCACTTCACAGTTGTCAGCCTGTAGAAGTGATAGCTCTGGAAGACCTGACTGTGTTAGTCCGCGAGGTGTACTGCGGCCTGGACGGGACTATGTTTCTGACAGACGTGGGCAGCGTGTACGCCTGCGGTAACAATGAACACAACAAACTCGGTTTGAACAACAGGCAGGGATTCCTCATGGCAATGAAAAACATCTTTACCAAGGTGAGTTATCTCCCCTTAGTCTGCATGTACATTTTCAGCAGTTCGCGTGTTAGATATGTACATGTAGAAGGTTTGGTTCCATAGGAGTCTTGCCTGAACTTTACTTGACGTCAGTTGCCTTCCTGAAATATGCCATAATGCAGAACAAAGTAGATTTTTCACTGAAGCATGAGATAAATCTTGTGTGATGTGGGTCACCTCCCCTTTGTGTGCCATCTGCTGGTTGATTGCAAATAATAAGTTGAAGCAATTGATAAGTGGGTTAAAGGGAAAAAAGAAAAGAAATTTGATTGCAAATAATAAGTTGAAGCATTTGATAAGTGGGTTAAAGAGAAAAAAGAAAAGAAAAAAACAAAGAAATGTTATGTACCTTCTTATTTCAAAATTTATGTGATGAAAAATTCGATGACAGAATTGTAGAAATTGCATGAGAGCAGCTGCAGGGCAGTTGAGCTTACGAACACATCATCTTAGTTGTCTCCCTTTAGTCCACAGAGTTTGTGTCGTCTAGTCAGATTGCACAAGTGGTATTATTTCGGCTAAGTTTGTGAAATTAAAACATTTTAAGTTCCAGCACAACAACCAAGGATAATGCTTCAAAGCAAAATGCCTACTTTAAATCCTTGACCATCGAAATTTAGCTTTAAGTGCTATTTGAAAACATTGTTAAGGTTATAATTAAAAACAAGGTCACATAAGCCCTCCAAAAGTGGCTCTAGGTCTTTGTTTGTATTTTGAAAGAAGTTTTGTCGTTTTCTCTTAGGTTTAATTTCCATAAGCCCCATCTTTTCGATCAGCCAGAATCAAAAAGAAAATGTTTTCTTAATTGACTTTATTGACAATATTTTTTCTGATATGGTTGTGTTTGTTAAGGATGGTCTGATAATATAAAGACTAAAATGTACTGGCCAGGAGAAGGAACAAATGGACATCGTAGAAATAATAACATAACCTGTCAAGATCAGATAACATTTATATATTATGCCAAAACATGGCGTATATTTCTGGTCAAACGTGCTGGTCCAGCTGATGCTGGCTTCCTCTCCAGCTGATGCTGGCTTCCTCTCCAGCTGATGCTGGCTTCCTCTCCAGCTGAGAATGTCCACCATCAACATCCCGGGCGATGGTTTCCCCCTAATTTCCTCCCACCATAATGCTGGCCACCGGTATAAGGGAAATATTCTTGAGTTAGACATAAAACTATCAAATAAATCAGATGTTTGTTTGATAGGTGTTTTATGCCATACTCAAGAATATTTCACTTATACGACGGCAGCCATGCAGCATTGTGGTGGGAGGAAACCGAGTAGAGCCAGGGTGATACCCATGACCCTCTGCAGGTTGCTGGCGAATCTTCCCACATACGCCCAGAGAGGAAGTCAAGATGAACAGGACGTGAACTCACAGCGACCACATTGGTGGGAGGCTTCTGGGTCATAACGCTGTGCTGGCGCAGTAACCAGTTGAGCCACGGAGGTCCCAATAAATCAAATTTGTTGAGGACTTAGGATATGTAAATCAAATGTGCATACACCTAACAGACTCAGATTCAAATGTTGCCTTCTTCCCTAATTCAAATGGTCGCATGATCTGTACCAATCACAATTAATTCATGTAGTAAGTATAGCATGTGCTGTGTGGTATTTGTGTAAGTAGTTTGAAATGGTTACATTACTTGACAGTCCACTAGACTGGTTTAAAAGAAAAGACAACAAGAAATGTAAAATTGTGGGTGGAAACAGGCCTAAATGGTCTAAACATTCTAGGTAACTGTACAAATCAGTTTCTTATTTGGAATTCAAATGAAGCCATGGGCTTCGCTAAGTTGGAACCAAACGTTCAGTTTCCTGGAAACAAAACAATTTCAGAGGAAACAGCGTTGTAGAGTTGTAGATATAACTTGCCACTGATTGGTTGAAATTCATAACAGTGGAGTGCTTTTGATTTCTAATATATGCAGTGTGACTTCATTTGAAATGAAACCTCTCAGTTATGCAGTATCACAGAAATGAAAAGATATGTTTTTGAAACATTCTGCAGGATGCTTTGTCGATGCACCTACACAGTTGGTATTGTGTTGGTCATACAAGCAGGTAAGATGAATGCAAGTTAGTTAGTATTTAATACAAGAAAGAGAGTGCTCCTGTTGAAATATAAACGCAAAATTCTGTGTGCTTGACAGACGGAGGTAGAAGGGAAGAAGATCCCCACCCCTGTGAGGGCTCTCGGGCGACATCGGGTCGTCGACGTCTCCATGGGACCCAACCACAGCGCAGTTCTCGTGGAGCCTGGCCATGTGTACACGTTCGGGAGTAACACCGAGGCACAGCTGGGTACGGGCAACACCAAACCCTCTAATGCACCAACGGAGGTCAAGTTTTTGTCTAACTCCACTGTCAATGTAAGTGTGGGCCTGGGGAGTACATTAGCTCAGTTTAGTTTAGATTAGATTACATCAGTTTTTAGTTGAGTTGAGTTGAGTTTTAGCTTAGTTGAGCTAAGTTTTTAGTTGAGCTGAGTTGCCGGACCAAATCGGTCCACGTACAGAGGAGATAACTCCACTGTCAACAGTATGAAGTAGGCCTTGATCATACTAAGACAAATGTTCTATGTGGCAGGCTAGTAATTTCTAGCATTCCTCTAATTTTCTCCATGTGATTTATTTGTTTATTTATTTGTTTGGTATTTTACGCCATACTCAAGAATGTTTCACTTACATGAGGGCGGCCGGCATTGTGGTGGGAGGAAACCGGCCAGAGCCCCGGGGGAACCCACGACAATCAGCAGGTTGGTGGTGAACCTTCCCACGCACGACCGAAGAGGAAGCCAGCATGAGCTGGACTTGAACTCACAGCGCGCTAATCCCCTCATCCAGAGAGGCCCTTGCTCCATGTGATTGTGAAGTGTTTAATTCCATGGTGGTCCGTGGTACATAATGACCCACCAACTAGCAGTAGCAGTCCATGGGGATTGAAATGTGTCATTTTTCCCTTTAATTACAATTATTTGATGAAGAATTAAATCACTTGTATTGTCACAAAATAAAAGATGCATTATGAACCAGCTTGCATATTTTAACAACACATATTTCAAGTCACAAAAATGATTTCTTGTGCCTTTAACGGGATTCATTTCATTCTGACAGTATTCTGAGGTAATTGATCGCAGTTATAGAGATGGCAAAACTTTTTGTATTTTCACAACAGCGTGTCCAGTGCGGCGAGTTTTACACCGCTGCGAGCACCATTATTGATGAGCTGTACCTATGGGGACTGCGTTACACTACCCCACTGACTGACCCTGGAGAATCTCTTAACAGTACAATGGAGAATCTCCCTGCTCAGGGTGGGGTGGAGGACTTGAAAGTAGAGAGTGTGACTCCACGCAAGGGAGAGAACTCCAGACATGCCAGTAACACCAGTGCAACTAGTGGAGAGTTCCCTGTTGTGAGAGCAGAAGGTGTGTGTTTGATTAGTACATGTATTTAATGATTAGTACATATAGATGATGTCAGACTTAAGAAAATCTGGAGTCAACAGAAGGTCTAGATCGGAAGCTTAACTGTCTAATTCTGGCATAAAACACCAATATCAAACATTCTCCATATGTCACTGAGGTCAGACCACTTTGGTAGTTTCAGTTGAAGTCAGCCAGTCATGAATTTAATTGAAACTGGATATGGATTGATTGAATATTTTTTTATTTTAATAATCTTATATAGCATTTAGGGAGAAAATTTTTGAAATGCGCAAGAAAAAAACAACAAAAAAAAAAAAAAATCCCCTGGCATTTGACGACTTTTGCAGCCTCCCATGTAGAAGAGCTCCAACAGAGAAATAACTCTGGCTATAAGTCTATACATTTACCATGTTTTTTCTCTGTACATACCTATAGGTCAGTCTTCAGGAGAGACACCCAGGGGTGACAGGTCCGGGGTACTGAGCCCAGAGAGACAAATCAGCCAGGACAGTGTCTTCTCTTCATCAGCAGGAAATGATGGAGAACCTGTGCAGAACCAGAGTTTGCCTCCAGATGCTGTAGCCGGCTTTAGACCGCTAGGTGAGACAGGAAAGAACCACTTATGAGTTAGATGTGAAAATTAAATGACCACCATCCAGATGTGTGACTGGAATTTAACAAAGTACAAAAACGCTAGCATGTGGTGGTATTGCCAGATATTTCTATTATTGTGTATGGGTTATGAGTAATTCAAAGACAGGGAATGGTGGCAAAGTGGAGCAAATGCAAAAGTTAATCCCTATTTGCTTTTTTGTTTTTTCTTTAATGCTATTTTTAAGAAATTTTTACTAGTACTGATCACGTTTATATCTGAAAAAAAGGGGTGGGAAGACTAACTTACTGTACAAATGGCCACTCCGGTTCCCTCAACCACTTGTTTATACCAAGACCGGGTTGTTCATGTACATATACCCTCCTGTGACTCAGACTTAATGACAGCTGCTGTACATGTACCCCTCTATGACTCGGACTTAATGACAACTGCTGTACCCTTCTATGACTCAGACTTAATGACAACTGCCGTACGTGTACCCTCCTGTGACTAGGACTTAATGACAACTGCTGTACATATACCCTCCTGTGACAAGGAGTTAATGACAACCGCTGTACATGTACCCTCCTCTGACTAGGGGTTAATGACAACTGAAGTACATGTACCCTCCTGTGACTATGACTTACTGACAACTACTGTACATGTACCCTCCTGTGACTCAGACTTAATGACAACTGTTGGTCAGGTACCCTCCTTTGACTAGAACGTAAGGACAACTGCTGTATATGTACCCTCCTGGGATCAGAACTCAGTGACAACTGCGTTGTAATGATTGGTGCTCAAGCCCATGGAGTAATAGAAAATCATTGGCACACATGTAGAGAATGTTGATACCATGTCAGAGTAAACTGTGGGTGTTCTCTCTCTCTGCAAAATTTTGACATGTTTTCTGTTACTGGGTTATGAAAGACATAAATACAAGAAGACTTTTTGCGTATGACATTGATACTTTTTGCGTATGACATTAGGACATTGATCTTCTTCTGATCAAAGTCTTGTATTGGATTTGAACCCTTCTAGGCAGTGCTCCAAAGAGGTCGTTGAGTGCAGGCAGCACAGGTAAAGAGAAGGACAGGGAGAAGGACCGAGACGTAGTCCCTGAAGGAGCAGAGAGAATCCTTCATCCTACACTCATACTCAGGTAATACATAACACAGAGAATCCTTCATCCTGCACTCATACTGAGGTGGTGCATAGGTAATACATAACACAGAGAATTCTTCATCTTACACTCACACTCAGGTAGTACATAACACAGAGAATGCTTCATTCTACACTGATATTCAGGTAGCACATAGCACAGAGAATTCTTCACCCTACACTCACACTCAGGTAGTACATAACACAGAACCCTTCATCCTACACTCATACTGAGGTAGTACATGACACAGAGAATCCTTCATCCTACACTCATACTCAGGTGTTACATGTACATTACACAGAGAATCCTTCATCCTACGTTAATACTGAGGTGGTGCATAGCACAGAGAATTTTTCATCCTGCACTCATATTCAGGTAGCACATAGCACAGAGAATGCTTCATCCTACACTCATACTCAGGTAGCACATAGCCCAGAGAAAGCTTCATTCTACACTCATACTCAGGTAGTACATAACACAGAGAATCCTTCATCCTACACTCATACTCAGGTAGTACATATGATAACTGTATTCAAAATGTTTCAAGTGTAAGACTGATGTTTTTTGGGATTTGTGTTTTAACTGATACTCAAGAATATTTGACCGATACGACGGCAGTCAGCATGAAGGTGGGAGGAAACCGAGCAGAGTCAAGGGCAACCCACTACCATCCGGAGATCCGGAGAGGAAGGCAGCATGAACTGGACTTTGAACTCACAGAAACTGCATTGGTGAGAGGCTCCTGTGTCAGTGCACTGCGATAGCGCACTAACCATCTTGGCCACAGAGACAACCGTGTGGATGAAGTTGTAATACAGTTAGGCTTGTGAAAACCGGTCACGCATTATGCCAAGGCCGAGTGACAGGGGTTAGCGTACTAATGGATGCAGCGTGATGACACAGGTGCCTCTCACCAGTGCGATTTGCTGTGAACTCAAGCCCAGCTCATGCTGCCTTCCTCTCAGGTGGGTAGTAGGTTAGCCCCAGCCTCTGCACCGTGTACTCCCACTATAATGTTGGCTGCTGTCGCCGGAGTGAAATATTTTGGGGCACAGCGTAAAACACCTATGAAATAAATAAAAAAATAAATTAATATGCCAGAATTCTGTCAACTCCAGACATTTTATGTGGAGGACATTTTTATCCATTTAACAGACATACAATCCAACCTTGATATACCAAAACCTGTGGACTTAACGTACATAAAATCCCACCTCGATATGCCAAAACCTGTGGACTTAACATACATACAATCCAACCTCGATATGCCAAAACCTGTGGACTTAACGTACATAAAATCCCACCTCGATATGCCAAAACCTGTGGACTTAACATACATACAATCCCACCTGGATATGCCAAAACCTGTGGACTTAACATACATACAATCCAACCTCGATATGCCAAAACCTGTGGACTTAACGTACATACAATCCAACCTCGATATACCAAAACCTGTGGACTTAACGTACATAAAATCCCACCTCGATATGCCAAAACCTGTGGACTTAACATACATACAATCCAACCTCGATATGCCAAAACCTGTGGACTTAACGTACATACAATCCAACCTCGATATGCCAAAACCTGTGGACTTAACGTACATACCATCCAACCTCGATATGCCAAAACCTGTGGACTTAACGTACATAAAATCCCACCTCGATATGCCAAAACCTGTGGACATAACATACATACAATCCAACCTCGATATACCAAAACCTGTGAACTTTGAACATTGGTTGCGCTTATTGGTCCCATTTTGTACAAACACAGTTAAACTGACCTGAGAAAAGAATATTGCAATGGGTCGTTTGTCCATCATCCATGGTGATGCTGCCAACATGCTGCTGTTTACCCTTTTTACCTCTCAGCCAACTTTGGCAGAGGGGTGTTGTTGTAGCAGGTGGCGTCCGTCTGTCTGTCTGTCCATATTCCTAGTACACGCCCTATCTCTAGAATGGTTTATCCAATGTTCACCAAACTTACACCACACTTACACACTGGCATGAGGAAGAACCCTATGAAGTTTCAGCGACCTGGACATTTTTCTTCAAGGTCATTGTGGTTATTTAAGTTAAATTCTTGTAAACGCTCTATCTCTAGAACGTTTTAACACAAGCTCACCAACCTTGCACCACACTGACACATTGGCATGAGGAAGAACCCTGTTGATTTTCAACAACCTTGACCTTTTCTTCAATGTCATTGAGCTCATTTAAGTGAAATTTTATACAAGGCTTGTAAACGCTCTGTCTCTTGAACAGTCTGTCCCAAGTTCACCAAATTCATACCACACCTACACAATTTTATGAATGTGTGGTGTTGTACATAATATCTCGTTGAATTCAGTTTGTTACATTGTACTTGTACTTCAGGTCGAGGTGTTTCAAATGCGTTGCACAGTATGTTTTTGAGTTTGTTGTTAAATCCAAAACATAAATCATTGTGCCCTATGAAAAGTGCACATGTTCTGTCCATATTTTTATTTTAAAGTATTTTGCACATTTTAAATTCAGTTATATTAGATGAATACTTGCTTGCAATCCTTTACTTGTAAGTAAAGGGGATAAAGTATGCAAGTCCAGGTAAAGCAGACACCTGTCAAAACTGACTGTTCTTAAAAAAGTTCCAAGTCTGGTCAGTTTTCACTGCATTTTTTAAGCTGGCGTTGTTGTAGTTTTTACTGTTTTGGAGGATGTCGTTTTTTTTGTTTTGGCTTGTTTCATTGTGGGCTTGTCAGTTGCAACTTATGACCGTACATCAGATAGTTTTTCTTGTTACTGACTTGAGAATGTAGAAGTTGAGTAAACTTGCATTACGACGTCATTCCGCTGAGATCAGATTGGAACTTAATGAAATAAAATGTTTCTTTTTTGACCTCATGATGTCTCGGTGTGAAATATCAAAATGTGATGTTTCACTGCAGTGACAATAACACTTTTATCAGTGAAGGAAGTGCTGGGATTTCACTGATGTGTAAATAATAAATGGTTATATCAAGCCACTTGTGTACGTGTAGATATCATGCAGAGTGACCTCTCATTGGCAAACACTTTCTCATGATTTGCTACTATAAAGTGTCAGGGTGTTCACAAGTTATTACAACAGTAGTTTAGGATGATAACATATCATTATATGATGAAAAGACTATCGCAGCACAATGACCCGAAGCCGCCCTCTCTGTGAGTTCAAGTCGAGCTCATGCTGGCTTCCTCTCCGGCCGTATGTGGGAAGGTCTGCCAGCAACCTGCGGATGGTCGTGGGTTTCCCCCGGGCTCTGCCCGGTTTCCCCCCACTCTAAGGCTGGCCGCCGTCATATAAGTGAAATATTCTTGAGTACGGCGTAAAACACCAATGAAATAAATAAATAAATAAATGAAAAGACAGTAAATATTGTGTTCAATAATTCTGTTGCCATGGTTACAGGTTATTGGACACATCTGAAGTGATGAGCCTGGCCAGTTTTTACTGTCACGGAGAGAACATCATGGTCCAAGTGGAGACAACTGCGCCCCCTCCAGCCCGCAGGAAATCCAGGAAGAAGCGCAGCTTTAGGTGATGAGCAGGTTATATGTGACTGTAACAAGGCCACACGAGGTGCGGGTTCAAACCGAACCCTGGGAAGGGAGTTAGTTTTGTAGATTCCCTTACTCTCACAGTTCACATGGTCGTGGGGATACTAAATGGTTGGTGCTGCTCACGTGGCAGTTTGCACAGTGTAACATTTGTCAAAAGCCACTTCATTTATGTTTTCCATCAAAATGGTGTGCCTTTGTACACTACAAATGTGGGAAAGTTCGTCAGTAACTTACCAAAGGTTGAGGATTTACATCAGACAGGCACTTGTTCATCTTTAAAACTGATTGCCAGTGTATATGGGAAATTGATTGCCCTCTTTTCCTACATGTCATGCCAAAGCCAAAAAAGGAAAAAAACAAAACGGACTCAAAAGCTGCAAAATGTTTAACAGAAAGTGGAATTACCTGTTTTGATACTCTGCTGTATATCACCTGAACATTGGTCTGCCGAAACGCGCTTTCAGAAGTACATAGAAGCCTTACAATGATACTTTTGATGCCAATGCTTTTCTGAAGATTTTAATCCAATTCTTAAATAGCGATATAAAATGGATGGATCAATCTGCACAAAGCAATACGTGTCACTGGAAATGTCTGCAGCTAAACTTAAGGTGAAATGCACTGATTTAATATCCGTTGCCACTACATCTACCTGTAAAAGATTATAGCTGAAATATTTCGGATTCTTTTGAACAGGAAGCGTTTCAGTCGAAGCCTGATGGTTCCTGCAGATACTGTCCAGCATTCAGCGTCAAGCCGGGAAGGAGGTGATGAATATTCATCAGAGGCCTCCGAGATGGATTCCCAAGGACCGGTGAGATGGAAGGGGTGTAGGCAGTAAATATTCATTAATAGATTTAGAGGGAGTTGTGAGTTTAAAGGAGGTTTCTGACCTGTTAATATTCATGAAGTAGATCCTAGGTGATGAATATTCATAGAGAAGATCCTATGGGACGGGTGTGTTTGAAGGGGTGTGGTTTGATTTGGTCATTAATATTCATCAAGTAGATCTTTCATGTGGATAATGATTATTCACTAGACATGTCAGAGGCTTCAGAGATGGATTCTAGGGAACGGGTGAGATGTTTCCAGGAATTTTACAGGTTTTACTATCACTTTACTATGAAAGTATTTACATGTATATATAAATTATGCAGGTAAAATTTCATTTGTCACCTGTTAAGTTTAGAGATGAACTTGAATCGTTGTTTCTGTTGCTTGTGTTATAGCTACCAATGTGGCTGAAAGAAGAACTGGCCAATGTGGACGATGATGTGAATGATGGTAATGAGGCTGACGATACAAGTGATGTGTCAGAGGATGAATTACCCGTACGTCAGTGTCTGGTGGACTCATCCATGTCCAGTATCCATGTCAACAGAGAGCTCAAAGGTAGTTGTCGTGGCAACATGTCAATTGTATACCCGTTCATATTCATGCATTTCATTGTCAAATAATGAGGACTGTTTTAGGTTTTCATTAGAAATCTAAACAGAAGAATTAGTACCTTTTAAAATAGAATATGTCATTAATGGGATATGCCGGCCAAATGAAGCCGCCGTTCTAATATTACCAAAATCTAAATGAGGGAGAGGTCGGGGGTCAGTCACTGTGAGTTCATATCAAACCGCTGGCTTCCTCACAGGCCATGCCATGCAGAGATACGTGCTGAAATAGTATCAGGTTTCATAAGTAGCTAGTCTTCACGTGTTGAGTAGCCAGCCAGGAGTGTGGAAGATTTTTGCCCCGGACTCGATCTCATCCAATTTCATGCAACAATAATGCTGGCCACTGTTGTATACATGTAATTGAAATATTCTTGAGTACAGTGTAAAATTCCAATGAAATGTAAAAAGAAATAAATAGATATGTCAGAATGCTTCAAGCTGCGTTAAACTTCATGGAAGTTTTTATCAGATACATGTACACATACTGTGTACAGACAAGTCGCTGTTCAAATATTATGTAATTCGCATGTTTCTATTTCACAGTACAATCAAAAATTAATAAAAAGGTCAGCCCTAGGAATGAAAGGCCAAGGGTGGTTTCCATAACAACTGCTGCAAAGGTAAACATACGTGCATTTTGGTTTTAGTGGTTAGGAAAATTAAGAAGTAGAATAATTTGCATGTTTTAAATGAATATACATGGTTGAAAACTGTATAGTGAATAATGCATACTTGTTGAATTTTAGTTCAGGGGGCAAGGAAACTTAAAAAATGGTTTTTCGAAAGACGGTATGAAAACTGTGTCGACAAGTTATAAATTTTTTTAGAACAGTTATTTGCATGTGAGTGGCCAGCTGCTGCATGTAGAAGAGCACATTGACTCAGGAGTGTCCTACCAGTGCAGTCACAGCGAGCTAATTGTGGGTTTAGGCTGCATCCTTTCCCCTTTCCAGTCAGACGTGGGAAGGTCTGCCAGCAGCCCGTGTAAGGGTGTGGGCTTTCTCGCAACAAAATGCTGCCTGCCACGGAATAAGTTCAGTGTGAAACAGCTATAAATGTTAAGATAAAAGACATGTACGTGTGTCGAAGGTTCCTAATGACTGCTAAGAAGACACATAAAGAGGATATTGCACGTTGAAGGTAGAATACCATAAATATTGTTCGAGGAAGACGTGGAAATGATAACCCACGAGACGCAAAGCGTAGATTTATTTTATGGTATTTATATTTATTTGTTTATATATATTTATGGTATTCACCCTTGAGTGTGCAATATTCTACTTATTATTTATGCCCTAACAGTATCATGATTTTGTGTACTACAAAGAGTTTTCAACGTTTTTGTCTTGCCGTAGGTTGTCACCGACAGACAGACAGACAGACAGACAGACATAAAATGTTTCTTTTCTGCTGTTATGACGTCTCTGTGAAATACGAAAATGTGATGTTTCACTGCCACGAAAATAACGCTTTTATCGGTGAAGGAAGTACTGGGGATGTATATATAATAATGTGTTTTAATGTGGATTACAGTCCAGCCAGGAGACTTCTTCAGGCAGGGGGAGATCACTCTCTGCGAACAGTGGAGGTAGTGCTGACCAGGAGATGCTGTCCAGTAGCAGTAGTAGTGAGGTGCTGGTCTCGGGGATCAGGTGAGGATGTGGAATACCCTTTGTGACATAAAATTTCGTCCATGACCAAGTGGAATACCCTTTGTGACATAAAATTTCGTCCATGACCAAGTGGAATACCCTTTGTGACATAAAATTTCGTCCATGACCAAGTTGGTCAGTTTTCCTGATTTTGGGACGTTTATTGATTGTAGATAGGTGTTTTAAGGTTTGTTCTGAAAAGAGGATGATATCCTACTGGAAAAATGTAACTTTCATTCCCAAGTATCATTATTTATGACATTTTTTTTTCTCTAAAATTGCATGAAATGTCCGGTGATTTACAGTCAGGAATTTGTGTGGAACACTTTCTTGGATTTTTCTTTTGTGGAAAATTAATCTCATGAGATGCATGTTTGAGACACAGGGACTGGTCGGTGTTGTGTATTAAATAAATAATGTGGAATTCCATCTCTCCAGGGCTGTACCACATCCACAGAAGGCCTCTGGGATACCTGTGAGGAAAGCAACGACAACAACACCTCGTAAAATAACTGCTGAGTCACCATTCAAAAAGGTTAGCAGTGTGGCTGCACAGAAGCCGTTGTCAAGGATACGTGCAATGGGCAGAGGAAGAGGAAGAGCTTCAACGTGAGTGGAGAATAAATTCTGAATGTCATTGGAAATAACATTCTGGTGCATTTGTTGTGTGTTAAAGACTGTGTGTTTAAACTTTTCAAAATGACTCCCATTGATGAGTCGTTCGGTACAGTCAGAGAACAGCCTGAAGCGGCCGTTCAGTTTTGTTGTAATTTAAATAACATCTGTTGAGCACTGCGGAGTTCAAGCGCTGTATTTGTTGTGACGTTCCCGGGGATGGATTAGCGTACCAGCTCATTTATCAGCCCGTACAATTTCACTCCTCATGACCGAGGTTTGAAAGTTTCATTCGCGCCAAATTTCGTGGCCTGACAGTGGTTGTTCGCGTCAAAAATGATGTTGCGTAACCTCCACGTAACCTGAACGATTGTTCATGCCAAAAATTACAGCCTGGGAGAATATACACTGGTGGGGCGAATTGTTAACATATAATCAGCAACTTGATGTTGCGTGTTACAAGCCTGCGGATGGATCGTGGGATTCTTCCCACCATAATGCAGGCCGCCATCATACAACTGAAATATTTTTGAGTATGGCACAAAACACTAATCGGATGAATAAAAAAATTGTGTGTTACAGGCAGGACCACACCTTGAAGGAGCAGCTGAGCACCAGGGGCTTTGTCTCTGATGTGACTGTCCGTAGGAGGGAGGAGACACTGCAGGTAAAGTCTGCAACATTTTAAGAGGCCCTGTGAACACATGCATGTAGGGTGTAATGCAGCATGAACCTTAACTAGAAGTATTTTTAGAGCACATGTTTGCGTTGACGTCACAGTTGAAGATATTTCTTTCAATCGTGACCCACTTTGCCTGTCTTTGGGTGTACATAAAGAATGGCCCAATCTAGACTTGTGTGTATTGTGTGACCATCTTCTCCAAAAAACTGGATTCGGTCATACTTTCAAATCTAAATAAAATATTTTCATTACAAGGGGGAAAAAATGGCCACATCCCACAAACATAATTAATTTTTCACTTGTTAAATTCTTTCAGTTTGACAAATAATTCCTGACTTGATGTCATTATTATTCAAGACGGCTGCCATAGAGTTTTCTTTTGAAGATGGCTTGTTGTATGCTAAACGCTCTCTTACGAGTGACAAATATGAGTCTCAAAGAAAAACGGTATTAAATGCATATCAAGGTAGATACATGATTACCGTTCTGCCAACAGGATATGGGAAAAGTGTGATATTTCACAAGTTTGTATATGTGTACATGGTGTCTGTCTGGTTCCTGACATATGCAAACGAGGCATATGATGTAGCAGTATTGCGACATTATACATAAGGGGTCAAAATCTTGATGTGGGTGTAGATTTGCCCCTGAGTTTAGATTGTCTGTTCCTTCTAACAAGGGTTATCAACAGTTATTTGCATCCAAAAACATTTACATGCTCCTGTGTTACTGTAGTTGTTGTCAGATTTTTTGTGACGATCGAAAAGAAACTACTTCTGCCTGTTGTTGGCCTTGGACTATCTAGCGATGATGACGAAAGAGGGTCAGCCCTTTAGGACAGGTGTTTCTGATACATGTTTAACTTTAAAAGACTGTTAGTTTTGCCTTGTGAACCTTTGTACACTGACTTTAGTACCTGTTGGTGTTTTTATTCCAGAATGAACTTGAGAAAATAAAACAAGAAAAATCAAAATCTGAGGAGAAAATCAAAGAAATGGAAAGGCTCCACCAGAAAGAGCAGGAACAGTTCCGCCTGGTGGCCCTGCAACAAGCCCAGGTGGGTATCAAGGCAGATAACTGTCTTCCCTACTTGTGTGGTATATTTTGATATGAAGGCCCTTTGCTGGCCTGAACATTTCTGATCAAGTTGTTCCTGTTCGTTCATCATACGTATCAAATAATTGAACCGCTGTCTTTTCTTGTAGAATACATGCGGATCAGTCTCTCTACAGGTTTCTATTGTGATTGAGGTATTAACGGGTTCGTATTTTTTCATTAGCTGGAAATGTGGATAGATCTGTTTTTTGATCAGATTGATACTGATATCATTTTGTCTCTCAGGAGCGAGAAGAAAGGTTGAATTTGGAAATCGAGAAGCTGAGACGAGAGTTGCAGAATCAGAGCCATCTGTTACAGAGCAATCAGAAAGTCGTCTCGGGACTCCAGGTAAGGGGAGATAACTTTATCAATTTGAGTCCATAGCTGCAGAAGAAATGAAAGTTTGTCACCGGACTGCACATAAGATGAGATTACCTTGCTGTGAATAGAGAACACTTTCAGAATATCTGAAATTTGGGTTCGAATTCCAGGAAAGAGAAGGTTTCAGGTGAAAGGAGTTAACTCTGTTCTGAATTGAGTCATCAGTTACAGAATAATGAGAAAGCTGTCTAGCTTCTCCAGGTAAAGGAAAATGACTGGTACAAATTGAGTCATCCGTTACACAAAACCTAAAGTCAGTCATGGAACCCCAGGTAAGGGGAGGCAGCTGCACTGAATTAAGTCTTCAGCGGCAGAATAACAAGTGATGTTATTATTTCATAATATTCAATGAACTGAAAAGTCATTAAAACCTCTCTTAAATCATAATTAAAACTTCTTTTAATTGCTTATATCAAAATCAAACAAGTTCAGCCAATTAATTTTCTGTTGTTAATAGGAACAGTTGTCTCGCTTTGAGGCAGAACAACAACGACAAGTCAGCTCTCAGAAGAATCTCCATAGCAACCAGTCATCTCCTAGACGATCAGTCATGAGGGACAGTAAAGTGTGCATTGTACAGTGAACTGGATAAACTGTTGACCTCTACTTAAACTGCTGAAGTTGTGATCCATAAGGCACTGTACATTCTACTATTCTGCTGTTGAATGAACAATATGTGGAACTTTTAAAAGGAAATTATCTGTGGAAAACAGGATGCTGTCTTTTAGGAACTGGGCGCCATTTGTTAAAAGCCTGATTCTACCTGTTATGTACAGGATGTCACCTGTTATGTACAGGATGTCACCTGTTATGTACAGGATGTCACCTTTTAAATGCAGGATGCCATTCATGAAGTACAGAATGCCACTCGTTATAAACAAGATGCTCTCTGTAAAATTTAGAATACCACCATTAAATGAAGGATGTGTGAAATGAAAGAAGAAAAGAGGTAATCCAGAAAGACTCTTCCTGAAATGCCAGTACTTGATTTGAATTTGTGTGCCTTGTGGCAGTTTTTAGTCACATAGAGGATTTGGCGCAGGGCGAGCTTGAAAAAACAGCTAGTCTGAACAAATCAGTAGCTGTGTGAAGGCGATACATCCACAAATGGTATGAGGATTTTGGTTTAACATTTTTATAAATCAACTTCCCATGAAATTGTAATGAAAAGTACATGGGTTCCGCAGTTAACAATCGACCCTTGAAGTTGGGAGTTCAGTTCTCGTATAATCCAGTTTTTATCACTGGTGGTCTCAGTTTTAATGAAAGACAATAATTGCAGGGTCAGATTTACACAGGCAGTTTTGTTTTACCTGTCAGAAAGTTTGATATTGATATTGCCGTGTCAAAAGTTGGCTCAACTTTGATATTAATGCCTGAATGTTCACCGTCCATCTCATTGTTTAAATTGGTTTTGAACGTGTTTTTGAATTTCTTGTTTTGTATATTTATTGGCACTGCAGCAATATAAGTTGCAAAGCTTTCACAGTTTTAGCGAGTCTTTCAGACTGTGGCGGTTGCAGTGCTAACCCTAATATTTTATTTATGGGTTACCTTTTTATCATATACCTGTTGACATGTACGTACATACATGTATACATATACAGTGTGAGGGGGTAGTGCTATTATAAATCTTTCAGGTGTCATTTGATGTTCATCGTTTACATGTTCATTGCGTATATCGTTTGCCATGACCTCTGTGTGTAAAACTGCCTAATAAGCAGAATTCACATTTCAGATGGAAGCCTTATGTTTCGGTCAAAATGTTGCAAGATGGCTAATACATAGGAGCTGGGTGCTGATTTTCACTCCATGGCCTATGCCATAACCCACTCTGCTGACACATCTTAAATATCCACCTTATTGGTGGTAACTCTCAGCGAAAGTGAAAAATGTCAAGTGGAAAAGTGGGAAGCCGCTTCACTTTCAGACTTCAAAAGCCAGTGACAGGCAATCATCCGTGATTGGGCGCAATTTTGACCAATGCCTCTGTTTTCATGGCCGTGGCAAGAGTAGCAGCGCGCAGCCTGAAATGTGAATGTGACTTATTATTGTGTTCCGTTTGAATTTGACTGTTCCCATGTGATGCACTATTGTTTATGGTTTAGTTACTTATTGTTTACAACATGTACACTATTGTTTAGCTTTATCACATACTGTATGGTTTGCAACATATACACTATTGTGATCATGCGAATGTCACCAACACTTCCACAAGTAGTACTGCAACTGTGTGATCCAATGGTCAGTTTGGTTATTTCTTAGATTTTAAAATCTGTACGCAAGGATTTTTCACCAGTAGAACAGTGGCCATAGAAGCAGGTGGAGACATATACAGTGCACTGAATAAACAGTTGTGCAGGGCTAAGCATGTATATGACGGCTTGCACGAAGCCCTCTTAATGTTACAAGCACGTAGCTACCATACCCACAGTGTTGGTTGCCGTGGTAGTTACATGCTCATAATGCTTGTAGGGCTTCGTGCAGGTGGGCCCCGGAGCACCCTCGCCCCAGGATCACCAAGCTGTCTTATACTTCAGTTATTTGATTTATTTATTTCTTTGATTGGGGTTTTTTGCGCCATACTCAAGAATATCTCACTTATACGACGGCAGCCAGCATTATGGTGGGGGTAAACAGGACAGATCCCAGGGAGAAAAGACTTTAGTTGGAATTAGTCTGAACTAAGTTATGTACAGATTTAAATACTGATTTTCATTTTTGTCATAAAGTTCTAAAAAAACTCTCAGTACATGTATTAAAATTCCTACGATCAGTCACACTGTTAGGGTAGTAAACTGTGTTGGTGTTGAAACTAAGGCCGACACATCTGGTAAGCCGAAGGCACATTTCTGATCGTGGGGCCTGTGCTGACTTCAAGTAACAGCCAAACCAGTGAGAGCTCCAGTGATTCAAAGCTAGTGCTGGTAATTAAAGTTAGATGGTGATAAACTGTGGCTGGAACAGGGCTTTATTGAGTTCAATAAACCAGAATAAGAAAATGTGGATTGTGGCAATATCTAACGATGCAATAGTTTTGTTGGCAAAATCAGTATGGCCATTAACTAGTGGATTGTCAGATATTGCTACAGTCAACAATTAGTTCGAAAATACCAGTTAAATAAATTAGTATTATGTTGTCAGTATTATGAAAAACCATGTTATACTGAATGATACGTTTATCTGATACCGTCCAGGGTTATTCCCCTTGTATTTTCAAAGTTGCTTTTCTGTATGACATTAAAGGTACTGTCTAGCTTTAATAAATATGAGTCCAGCTGAAGAAGAAGTGATTTAAGAAGAAACAGGTTTCTGGCATATCAGTCTTTTATTGCCCTTGTGATTTTGAAGGTAGGGTGCACAACTCTATAGGCCTATATGACATGTAATATTTAAATACAAAGTATATAAAATTATAGGTACCTCCAGGTTAAACAGGAGTTATTAACTGGAGCATGAGAGAGTTAGAGAGTTGTATTGTGTATTCTGTGATACCGTCCAGGGTTATTCCCCTTGTGTTTTCAGAGCTGCATCTTCATGTTGGTTATACAGAAATTGAGCTGCTGTATAAATTATTTCAGGAGTTGCAGGTTTCTGTGATTCTGTCTCTCGTGTTATTCCCCTTGTATTTAGGTGTACTTGTGTGTCAAATCGGTCCAGAATGCTGGGGAGCAGAACTAACTCTGATTGACTGGTGATTGAGATATCAGATTTTGGGCCAAGTCTACGCGCCTGTGTTGTAATGGGAACCCAGCTAACACCCGACAGCAGCGTTTTGATACCATTTTATTCATGTCAAGCATTCCTTTCCCAGCACATGAAATTGGCATTGGCACCACTACAAATATAGTAGAAAGTTACAGTGAACGCCAATATATTGTAGATGTTCTGTAAGAATCCATTTTTGGCATAGCGTCTTCACACTAGCGCCATGTTACGGGATTAAAAACTATGCCACCTTCCCATTACTGTATCTGTAATTGGACCTAACAGTGTCAATTAAACTGTCCTGATTCAGCAGCCAATCATTGTCTGTTCGGTTTACCTGAAAAGTGCAAGCCATGTACATGTGTGAATTCTCCAAAGATTTTGAATGCATTTTATCATAAATAAATGAGTTTCCCTTTCTGTCTGTCAAAGTTTAAATCAAAGCTGATACTTTACTGTACTTGCTTGTAGCCCTCCTGTTTTATATGCTGAAGAACAGAGACCTAAACCAAGAAAACTAAGGGAGGTAACTTATCCATTGGACATGGACTATTGGCTAAACACTACAGCAAGGGAAAAAGTCTACTGTCAAACTGTTTACCAATAATAACTCATTTCATTAAATTACACCCACTAGCTGTCCATCGAAACATACTTGTAATTATTCATTACGGCTTCCATATGTGCTGCTAATATTTCCTCTCCACCCCGGTTACAGGGGCCCCCTCCCCAACTGACACACCTCAAATATATTGCCTTAGAATTGTCTCATTTTGGATAGGACTGTGCATCCACCCCTTGTCTGCAGCTTTCGGTCTGTTCTTCTCCAGCACCAGCATACAATAATAGGGGGGTTTCCAGTTCAAATTCTTTTATTGCTAAAGGTAAGAAAAGCCCTACTGTACCATGTGACCTGTAAAAAATGTTAGGCAACTGTTTCTGATTAATATAACATGGACATCTGAGAAAAGTGTCAGAAAAAGTTATTCATATTAGACAAACGATGGGGAAAATTTAGCAGCTGAAAGTGTTTTAATTTAAGAAGCTGCTGAATGAAAGAGAGGTCGTTTGTACCTCCCTTACACAGCGATACAAGTGATCGGTAAATTGAAGTGAGCAAAATTGCCTGACATTTTTGACAAGTCACATGACACAGTTGGACTGTATTCGACTTTTGCGACAAAAGAGTTTGAACTCGAAACTTCCCTGTTAGATGAGCTGCAGTACCGTCTGTGTACGTGTCTAAAGTTAAATATGTTGATTTTTGTAGAGGTCCTAGTTTATAATCCGCATGTTCGGCCATGCATGATGTATTCAAGACAATGCTCCTCACGTTCTGATGCTGTTCTTTAGCGGAATCATTAATATATGCACAACCTGCGCAAAGATAACAGACTCTGTACCAAATAGTACTGGGTATTTGTTTTCTGCCATACAATTTTGTATTGTTAATGGTTTCACCTGTAGCTTTTATTGTTACTGTCTTCGTTTATCACTGACAGTTATTCATTGCCAAAGTTTTGGGTAACGGAGAGCAATTACCATAAAAGACCTGAAATTTTGTCCATGAATTAAGTCCCTCATTTTTCCTATGATTCTAATTTTATTTATTTTAGAAAGGTTTTTTGAGGTTTAGAAGGTAAAACAAATAGCCCACTGTATCAATATATATGACATTTTACAGCATTAATTTGTGTTCGAAAAATTTGTGAAATTTTTAGCTCCTTTGTGGTTAATGTTGGTAATGCAGTCTTAATGCCTTTATTCCCACCAATATACAGCCCTCCATCAGTCAGTCAAAGTTCGATTATGTTTTGTCTTTCACCCCTCGGCATATTGACTGTTACAGGATTTTGAGTTGATGTATCAAGTCATGACTGTTACAGGATTTTGAGTTGATGTATCAAGTCATGACTGTTACAGGATTTTGAGTTGATGTATCAAGTCATGAAATGGCTTAAATAATATATTTAAAGCAATGTCATAAAACACTTCTCAATCAGTTATTGATATTGACATTAAACTTGTATTGACTTGTGTTGTCATTTTGGTTTGCATCAGTTTGTACAGTGTTTCTTTTTTTGCTTTTTTGTTTATGCATATGATAGATGTTACATCGGCGTTTTTCGCTGTACTCAAGAATATTTCACTCATTCCTGCATTATGGTGGCTGGAACTGGGCAGAGCCCGGGCGAAACCCACGACCATTCTCAAATTGCTGGCAGACCTTCCCACGTACATCAAGACAGGAAGCCAACATGAGGTGGATTTGAACTCACAGTGATCGCATGGGTGAGCAGCACCTGGGGTCATTACGCTGGACTAACTAGCACACTAACCCCTCGGCCAAGAAGGCCCCAGAAATCCTGTTGGCGCCATCATTGATGTATGGTTGTGTTTTGAAAGATTGTATTCACAGGAATTTTGGTTACGATTGTTATTGTGCAGTTTTTGAAATACATTTGTAATTGTTTATTCAGTTTGCATGAGCTAAAGTCTTTCGTACATTTTAGAAGGTGTCTTTAAATAGCAATATTTTAGAGAGTTACTAGTATATATGTATAACTGCTACAATGCTCTATCTCACAACAGCAGAGTTGATCATGTGTGTTTGCCAAAACAAAAGTGCTGAATAATATTGTAGGTTTTCGCAAGAAATTTGCATTTTCTTCTCTTCTTTTTTGTCATACATGTAGCAAAGGTTACACATGCACAGTTCGACCAGTTAGGTCCAAGATTTGGCTCAGAACTGATGACTGCTGGGGCACTGCTTGGATAATACTGCTACACAGACAGTACCAGGTTGTTGATACACAAAAAATTTCTATACTGTCATTTTTAACCCAGTTAAAATATATCAGAACTTTATCTGCTTTGGATACAACTGAAAACTTTATGTCACAGGGACTCCCCCCACCCCACCCACCCCCAGGTTACGAAAGTGACAAAATGCTATTACGTCACCTCCGGGAGCAACACCTGAAACAATTGATGGTCCTGCTTGGTTGATTTTTGGATATGATGTAGAGAAAAGTCCAAGCTGTGTGTGGTGGCATGCCTCTAGGTGAAAGTTTGGGGATATATATTTTGGGGGATTGAAGTTGACAAATTTACTACATAAATAGTAAGGAAAATTAATGCGCTCATATAACCTCAAGGAAGATCTCGGAAAACAGACGTGTGAATTCATGTGGTGGAATCATTCAGGCTTCCCATCCATGCAATGAATTTAAAGGCAATGATTTTCAAGGACTTTCCAAAACATGTCCTATTTCCAGAAATTTGTACAAAAGGACGATTCAGTTTTGGCACAAGCTTTCATCCTACTCTGGAGATTAATGGATACTATTTGGGTATTTAACAACCCATTTTGAACATACATGCAGTCTCATAGTTTTATTGGTCAGCTGCTTATCATCCTCTGATCGCTAATGTTACACATGGACCTGTAATAATTTTACACCGGTATCTGCATTTACGGTTACATATGGACCTGTAGTAATTTTACACCGGTATCTGCATTTATGGTTACACATGGACCTGTAGTAATTTTACACCGGTATCTGCATTTATGGTTACATATGGACCTGTAGTAATTTTACACCGGTATCTGCATTTACGGTTACATATGGACCTGTAGTAATTTTACACCGGTATCTGCATTTATGGTTACACATGGACCTGTAGTAATTTTACACCGGTATCTGCATTTATGGTTACACATGGACCTGTAATAATTTTACACCGGTATCTGCATTTACGGTTACATATGGACCTGTAGTAATTTTACACCGGTATCTGCATTTATGGTTACACATGGACCTGTAGTAATTTTACACCGGTATCTGCATTTATGGTTACATATGGACCTGTAGTAATTTTACACCGGTATCTGCATTTATGGTTACACATGGACCTGTAGTAATTTTACACTGGTATTTGCATTTATGGTTACACATGGACCTGCAGTAATTTTACACTGGTATCTGCATTTATGGTTACACATGGACCTGTAGTAATTTTACACCAGTATCTGCATTTATGGTTTACACATGGACCTGTAGTAATTTTACACCAGTATCTGCATTTATAGTTATACCTGGACCTGTAGTAATTTTACACCAGTATCTGCATTTATGGTGACACATGGACCTGTAATAATTTTACACCAGTATCTGCATTTATGGTGACACATGGACCTGTAGTAATTTTACACCTATATCTGCATTTATGGTTACATTTGCATATAGAAATTTACACCTGTATTTGCATTTATGGTTGAAGTATAAGTAGTTGCAGTGTTACTTTAGCAGCCAAAAGCCTGTTCAATATAGTCCAAGACGTCCACCGTAGTACCTCTCTTTATTTCCATTATAATATTTACTTTCATTGTAAAAATGTCCAACAAAAAAAAAAACAAAAAACAATTTCACAATAAAGGATGTACATGGAACCAGCACATAACAGCCTTTCAAATTTGTTAGATGATGTGTGCTTTATTCAAAGAGATCTGGTGCCCGTCTTACAAAGCTGGAGTAAGGCTGTGACTTGGTGTAAGCCTGTCAGACTGTGTCGCAGGCAAGACTGACCGTCTTACAAAGCTGGAGTAGCTGTGACTTGATGTAAAGTTTGGTGCAAATTTACACCTACCCTCGGGCAGACATGAATTCCGTAAGTATGGTAAACATGGCGGTGCTTGTGGTGTACGGTAGACATACTTTAAGCATTGCGACAACTTTAGTAAGACGCTACCAGGAGCTGAAGGAAGCTGCTACTAACGCAAACGTAACCATCTCCATCTGATCTAAGCTACCCGAGCTTTGTGAGAGGGGCCCCTGTTCCAGTAACAGGTGCAGCGTAAGCAGAGCAAGCTGGTGAACCTGAGAGCATGGGCTGATTACCGGTAGTTGTGACAGATCAACTCCTTTGAGTTCAGCGAGAAAATGTGGGGTTCTCATGCAGTTAATAACCTAAATCTTGTAATTATTGGGACAGATATTGGTCCTTCTGAAAGCCAGTTTTTTGAATAAGTAAAGATATGGATATGTTCAGTTGTTCATTAGATGACCTAACCATGGGCATGAAGGGAGAAAAAAGAAACTTTGTATCCCTGTTAAAATTACATGTCTGTTAGCTAATAAGGGCAGATCAGTGAGGCCCCCTAAATATCCCAACAATTAGGGTACTTGTAATAATGGAACGCCAACAGTGGTATGTGCAGTGTAAACACAGTACAGTGCGTGTATTTAATATCTCCAAATAACATGCGAGTGGCAAAAAGCAGGCTTAATATCCATTGGTACATGTATAAAATCATATAATAGTCATGTAATATCCCACTCCAACATTTCCATCACAAACAAGAATAATTCCAAGTATATACTGTATACATATAACCACGACAGTATATATATATATATATATATACGGAGAGAGAGAGAGAAAGATATGTCCACATGTAATATGTCTAACGAAATAGTGTGGGCTCAAAATCAAACATTTCAAAATTTTCTAAACATTTTTTTCCGCAATTCTAACTTTGACCACAAAGTATACACCCAGTTCTTATATGAACTTTAATCTCGGCTAGAATATCATGAAGTTTTCCAGCATGCAAAATCGACACAAAATCAGGTAAATATTACACATACTCCACATATTTACTTACAAAAAACAAATCACAGCTGATGACTAAGTTCATTAGGCCTACATGTTCATGTGCATGTGACTTGCGTTCTGTTCGCTCCATGCTGCTGGCTTGTGCTTGCATTGATTTGACATGGCTGAAATACTGCAGATTTGGCATGATGCCACGATCTGCATGAAGCCGTGATCTGCATGAAGCCATGATCTGCATGAAGCCATGGTCTCCAAGACGCCATGACCTGCATGAAGCCATGGTCTGCATGAAGCCATGATCCGCATGAAGCCATGATCTGCAAGAAGCCATGGTCTGCATGAAGCCGTGATCTGCATGAAGCCATGATCTGCATGAAATCATGGTCTGCATGAAATCATGGTCTGCATGATGCCATAGTCTGCATAATGCCGTGATCTGCATGAAGCCATGGTCTGCATGAAGCCGTGATCTGCATGAAACCATGATCTGGCATGGAGCCTTGATCTGGCATGGAGCCATGATCTGGCATGAAGCCATGATCTGGCATGGAGCCATGATCTACAAGAAGCCAAGGTCTGCATGAAGCCGTGATCTGCATGAAGCCATGATCATTCATCCTTTCGTTCATTCTTTTGTCTGAGACAGAAAACTCTTCAATATATACACTAAATTTACTCATTAACAAGTTGTTTCTACCTCTAGCCGTTGTTATCCTGATACTTATCATGACTATATACAGGTACACCCACAAAAAATATTCCGCATATTAATATCTAAGTTTTACATGTTGCAGCTTTACAGGCTCCTAGAACATTTTAAGACAAACAGTTTCTGTTCACAACAGAACTTTGGCCATGGCCTAAAAAGTGAAGATGTTATCAAAGAAATTCACAAGTTAATATCCCAATTGACATTACTAATTATGCATGAGGGGATGTCAAATTCAAACTATGGTAAATGACATACATTTTCACCATCTTTATATTCAAGTTATTGTCCTGTTACATGCCTTTTTTTCTCCTGAAACTTACATTTTCATGCAATCTTTGAAACACCCTAATTCTTCAACATTTTCAACTGCCTCTGCAATCAGTATTTTGAAACATTCCGACAGAACTGTGGGGTACAGATAAATAATCTGCAGTGTTATGGAGCTCGCATCTTTAATCACACAAACAAACCAGTTTTAGTGTCATTTTTGTAATCACTGTATGCATGAATTCCACTGAACAAAGCACTTTAGTGGCTGAAAAGGTTGAAGATTTACAGTATTTCTGTTTTAAGTTTGACAGAAATCTAACAACTAAGCAAAATCTGCGATTTGGTCCAAGGTGAAATTTTATGTCATTCACTGCCTTTCAGCGACCACTGCTGTTTGCATTTCAGGTTTTCTGGACTCCTTCACGGGTTTAAATTGATGCACAGAATGAAAGACAGAATGAAGTTGATCTACTTATTTCTTACAACTGAGGAATAATGAATACACAAACTCTGTACCACAGCAAATTTGCTGGACTGATACGAGCATTAATTGTAGGAAACTCACACTGATTAATGTGTAAAAGATTACATTTGCATACATACCTTTACACTTTGTCAAATTAAACATAACTTTTCGCAAATCGCTCACAATGGGGAAAAAACACACTTGAACAAACATTATGAGTGAAAGAACACACTTGAACAAATATTACGAGTGAAAGAACACACTTAAACAAACATGAGCGAAAGAACACTTCAACACACATTACAATGTAAAATATGCACAACTTTTTACACAAAGCTACTGTACATGATAAAACAAACAGGCATTGTTGTTATAAAGTGTCGGTCAAGATTTTCAATTCAGAATTTTCAACAATTCCAATGTAGTGCAACACATTGTTTCTAACAATAAGTTCTGGTTAGCACAATATCTGAAGAAACCTATTACAGTTCAGCACACTTTCTCACAAGTCGAGTTGTACATGTAGGTCAGCACACTTTCTCACAAAACCCATTATGGGTCAGCATAATTTCTGACAACTCATCATGGCATGTATGGGTCAACACAATGTCAGACAAAACTCATTATTGTTCAGGGCAATTTATGAAGAAGAAAAAAAACCCATTATGGAAGAGTAGAATTTCCGACAAAACCCAGCCTAATAATGAATGTGAGTGACACTCAAGTACTGAACTTTATCGAATGAATTAAAATAAACTAAAATTTCTACAATCTCAAACCAAGCTCTAAGACACTGAACTTTATCGACACCTAAAATTACCACCACTTCATTCCAAGCTACAGACTGCAGTTGCATATGAATATATGTAGCAATGAATGCGGGTACAACTCAACTAACTTATCACATCAGATTACATTGAACTTTACGAAATTTCCACAATTTCACACGCATCAGGCACAAATTATAAACACTGAAAGTACAAAATAGTCCGCATATGTAGATATCAACAAATATGGGATATCATAATACGAGTGCTATTATAATTATATAATAATAATAATAATAATAATAATAATGGATAATAATATCAATTTCTAAATGTAATTACTGACAATCTCATTTTCCTGTTATCCAAATGCAATCTTAAATCATTGAGAGATCACTGCATGGTTGAAATACTGCCCTTATCGAGTGAATTTGTAGTCAATCATACTATCGTCGTGAAAGTCACTGTTCTTGTACTACCATGTGTCATGGCTATACTGATCACCATGGCAACAAACACACCTTGTAAATGTACGTAAGTCTTTCAATTCATTTCCTTTTCGCACACAAAAAAAATCTTCTATACCCTTTGAACACATCCATGAATTCGGTAAACTTCAGTCACCGGGTTACGTGTACACAACAACAAAAAAACAAATAAAACAAAAGATCAGATCCATTAAACTGAAGTGAACAAACACAACATGCAAGGTTCTTTAAACAGAGTTAACGTAATTTTTCCACAACTTTCCTTCAGAAATCAATTACATTTAACTGGTGAAGGGTACATTGTGGAACGCAAGGGTGTTGTGAGTTTCGAGGAGAGTAGCGCAAGTTTTACAGGAAGAGCATTTTGTTCTTTTGCACTTATTATGTGTCCCTGCACTATGTGGATATTTTTTTTTTTTTCAGTGACTTTATGGTATACTGGCATGTGGGTTAAATTTCTTCAAGATAATAAAAAGGACACAATGTTTGCAATAAGTCATAAAAGTCAAGAAAAATAAAGAAAAGAAGGAAGGAAAATGCCAGTGTAAACACTAGCACACTGACACCGCCGTTCACTATATGCACCTTGGCCAAGTGGGTCATATTTCCGCCAGTCTTTATTTGTCTGTATGTGTCCGTAACTTAACAGCCAACGTTGGACAGGAGTGTACATGTATGGAGGAACCCCTGGGGAAATAATGCAAAGGCAAAATTACTGTGATAAGTCCCAAAAAAAAAAAACAAAATGGACAACAAAACACCGCTGCCTTGAGTCAGCATGTTACCCTGAGGTATTAAGCAATACGTAACCATGGTAATAGCCATGACTAACCACCCAAAGGAAGGGTGGGGGGGTATATTATCCATAACAACAATGAACAGATCAAAGCACTACTAGGTGTAGTCCAGAGACCTTGTCTCGGACTTGTGACAAATCACATAACAATGATACAACGTATCACTCTAAACAAATGTAGATTTATCTGGTTGCAGGCACAGCAGTATGCACGTCCCCTGGAGTGCACTTCATTTGGTCATCAAAAACAACAAGAAATCAATGTGTTAAAGCTGTGAAGATCTTTGGTTGCACTTGAGAATTTGAGGTTACCTACATGTAATACTTACCAGGTAACACCTAAATTTTTGCACCCGGTTTTGATTTTTCCATTTATTTATTGGTGTTTTACGCCGTATTCAAGGATATTTCACTTACATGACCCCCCTCCAGCATCACGGTTGGGAGATACAAAATCTTTGAGAAGTCTGAATCCCACGATCATCCGCAGGTTGCTTGGCGGACTTTCCCATATGTATACGACCGGCAGGAAGCCAGCATAAGCTGGGCTTGATCTCACAGTGATCACATTGGTGAGAGGCACCTGGGTCATTACACTGCACTAAAAGGCTGACCCCCCCCCCCCACGGCTACAAGACCCCACCCTGTTTTGTATGCATATGTGTAGTGCACATTAATCTCTGCACACCTTGCAACTTGCCGGCAGTCAACGTAGAAACACATTTTACCTGTGGCGAACATTGGGTGCAGGTGAGAGTGAAGCCATTATTTTTAACTTTTTCAGGTTGAGGTTATACCCTGTACTCAAGAATATTTCCCTACATATATAACGCCAGGCAGCATTATGGTTGGGAGGAAGCTGGGCAGAGCTCGGGGGAAACCCAGGACCATCTGCAGGTTGCTGGCAGACCTTCACGTGTGAATCTATTATCAGTTGGGGATTAACTGTTAATTAAGCATTAGACATGAAAGGTAAATACCTTATATACGTGTTATGTTACAATCCTTTACTGGAAAAATTTCATTATAGTCTTGCTGCACCACAACCCCTTATGTTCTTGCCACACAGGTCCTGCACCACAACCCCTTATGTTCTTGCCACACAGGTCCTGCACCACAACCCCTTATGTTCTTGCCACACAGGTCCTGCACCACAACCCCTTATGTTCTTGCCACACAGGTCCTGCACCACAACCCCTTATGTTCTTGCCACACAGGTCCTGCCTAGCTCCAGTGTGTTCACACACTGCAATTACATAACCTTGGTCAATCAAGAGCAACTTTGTACAATATACAGTATATGTACAAAAAATCACTTCCATTACAATTCATGATATAGAATCCCCCCCTCCCCCCCCCAAAAAAACACATGGCAAATGAACCCACATCTTTCACAAAGTTTGAGACCTCCAAATGTTTGAAAAAATCCGAAAACAGAGGGACAATTTTATGAAGTACACTTTACGAAGTGGCACTACATACATGTATTAGCTACAACAGTGTCGTAACAGTGCTTTGCAGTCTGTGTTTAGTTATATGACGATTTACTCTGCCAACTGCTCAAAACAACATCCTACCCTATTTGAAGAATTTTTATACATATACAATACATCCTCAACACAACAGGGTAGGATAGCGGCTAGCCAGCTTAAGCTTCCCATCAAAGGTGCATGGCTGAAGTCGAAAATTAGCTGTATTCTGACAGCCTGTTTTCAAAATTTGAGAAAATAATGATAAAATGAAATTTCAACAACTGGCCTCAAAAAGCGGCGTCCGAAGATCCTCTTTAGATGACATTTCTGGCTACCATCTGGAACAACAGCTGAGACGCTACAGGAAATGTTATGTTCTACCAGTTCCGCGATCCCTCGACCATAATCCTGTCCAGAGTTTATAAGCCGTTGCTATGGCAATCACTGACAGAATCACGCGATTGGCCACCACCGCTTCTGTGGGCGTGGTAATGAGGGCGGGGCTTACCATGAATGCCAGATTGGTGGCGCTGGTTGCGCAGCGCATCACGGTGAACGCCAGCCATTGGAGGAGCAGAAACAGAAAAAACAGGCTTTTACAGCAGACAAGAATCAGAAGGAGGAACACACCCAACAACAACGCCACGGCTCCGGTGTACACGAAAAACGTCATGATGAAGTGGTCGCGACAGATCTCGCGTAACCTTCGACCTCGAAGCCTGTTTTGCATGACCACGCCCAGTTTGTGTCGTAGGTCAGCCTTGAGCTTGGGGAGGGGATGGAGTTTTCCATGCTGTTTTTTCAGCGCCTTTCTTCGTTTGTTGTAGTGATTCGGGTAATTGGTCTTCAGTAGAAAAGACAAGCCTGCAAAAGAAACAAAATAGAAATAAACAAATAAACAATACAGCTTAACCACCACAAACCTTTTAGTTGATGAGGTATTACACAATCATCAAGAATATTTCTATTTCACAACCTCAGTAGTCAAGTGTAAAAAAAAACCTACCCCTATTACAGTTAAAGAGTTAAATCAGCCGGTCATTTGCTCCACAAGTCAGTGTATTCCAAGCAATCGACCATATCTGTGTCATACATGTATACCTAGTCAATGCTTCACAATACATCTAACTGATTACTGTAACATTCAGGGCATTGACAGATTTTACAGATGGAGGATACCAGACAGCCTGGCATAAACCACAAGCCTTTGGTGAGTTACTGACAAACATTCCCACATGATGTAGAGAAAAACGCACAGGTAATCGTAATAATGGAAGAAAAATGGCCTTCATCAAATGCTGCATGGTCCAAATGGCCAAAGCTGCATCACTGACTGCTCATTGTGAAAAAGGCCCACAAATTCTCTGTACAAGGCCAGGCTTGAAGCCTCAAATTTTAGATACTTGAAACTCATATATAGTAAATGTAGGAACAGACCATATACATGTATATATATATATATATATATATATACACACTTACTATGTTGTGGCTGACACTGTACGATCACCTGACGACACATGGGGCAGGCAGTTTTCTCCGGCTGACTACGCGCCAGCTGACGAAGGCAACACTCACAGAAAGAGTGACGACAGGGGAGACAACTGTGCGGGGAGCAGAACAGATCCAGACAAACAGGACAAAGGTATTCCTCTGGCACAGGTGGGTCAGTGGTCTCCATGGCAACCGGCCGGTCCACATGTTGCTTACGATGATCTGTTCCACTTTGTGACGATGGCGAAAAACCCTGAATATAAGATACATATACACTTACATGCAGTTTGATGAGGCCACCACCCTCTGAGTGAACAAATCCGTCCATAATCATCTTTGTACAACAGGGGGCATAAGTTTCAGGACCTTGAGATAGCCATACAGGCCTCGACATAAGAGGTGATCGAACCAGCTGATTGCCTGTGGATCTCCTTAACATAAATTCTGGGGAAAGAATTCTCTATCACCATGCAGTATCCAGGAGGCATGTACAGTGTACTTTCAGCTGGTGGCTAATAGCTTAATTCATTTTAATTATAAGAACGTCTGTCCGACCTCTATGCCAGTTTAAATAGGAAATGAGTGATCATCGACGTTGGTAACTGGCACAAAAATGGCCGCTTGTATCGGTGAACGTAGACTACTATTTAACGTGGCCTACGATTGGCTCAATGAAAATGATGCGACCAATGAAATGATTTGTTTCATAATCCCCAAATAAAAGCATGTCCACATCTCTGAGGAGTATGTAGTAAGCTACATATATGAGTGATTTAATACACAATCATCACAATATCAAATGTAATTTAATAATTAATATTTTAATTAACATTGTTCCCAAATTAAAAGCAATCAAACAATATTATTAAAAACAGTACATGTATATGACATTTCTCCGCACGAATTTTTTCCTTCAAAGTGGCATAAAACTTGACACTTTTAAAACGAAGAAACCATATACAGTTTGTACAAACCCTCTGCCTTTGCACGGATAGTGGACATATTTAACAGAAAGTAAGACGTGTCTGGGTATACTTCTCGTAATCAGAAGGTGAAACTAATATATGGGTTTGAGCTTCCCATACACCTTTCAAGAGGATGATGTCCTCCAGAATACAGAGAATCCCTGGCACAGAACGCATAATAAAGAGAAGAAAAGGTCAGCTGGGGAAGTTTCACATTACTAATGTCAGGGATCGACCAGTGACCATGACCTCTGTGCCAGGTACCCAGGCCCTCAATATCCTCGCTGAAAATCCAGGGGAATGATTAGTCTGGTAAATGTACATCCTTGTGTCCAGGCCTGGCCATGTCAAGCCAGGGTGGCTGACTGACAACACTATCAGGGTGGTCTTAATCAAAATACCCTAAATGATGAAATTTCGTCCACGACGAAGTTGCTTCTTGAGTCTGAGAGTTCTATTGATTGTAGAAAAGCCTTCCGAGGCTTGTTTGGAAGGTGGGTTGATATCCTAGTGGAAAATGTAGGTTTCAGCTCAAAAAGTAATATTTTATGGCACTTCTTTGCCTTCAAAAATGCACTTTACTGGCCAAAATTTTAGGCCACTTGGGACATGTACATCTGGCCATTCTTAAAGAAACTGTTTGCTGGGCGCAACCTTACCTTTTGAGAAAAAGTTGGATTGGCAGGAAGAGAATTCTTTCATATACGGATTTTGAAGAACTCGCTGAAGTACCGATAAAAACATTTGAGTAGGACTGTTTTGGGGGTTATTCCCAACACACATGTTTTTAAGGGTTACGCCTAACAAACATATTTTTAATTTTTATTCTTAAGGCACGTTAGGAGAACCAGTTTTTAAAATACAGCATTTACATGAAAAAAGCAACACATGACAGAGCAGGCTATTACTAATGACTCCTGTAACTTAAGTCATGAATACCTAAGTCTACATAACCATGGAGTTCAATACCATAACACAGTGCATATATGCACATGTCAATAAGTACATTGAAATTTCACCTGAGACTGGCCAAAGCCTACCTGAGAATCTACGTCCTCTTGCAGAAACTCAAACCTATTACTGGTGAGTGTCATCGACTGTGCTCTCCTGTGGCTGTATCGCTTCCTCAGCAGGCTGGTCGAAATCGGGACGTTGCGGTTGCCGTTGTGACGAGACTGACCGTCCTCCAACACGGCGATGGAGTTAAGGCTGTCACAGCTGTTGGTAACCCGAGGCAGATTTTTGCCTGGCGGTGTTGCTGTCGACGCTGTTGCAAAGTCTAAACAGTGTTTATCACGTACCCAGCTGCTGTCGCTCGCGACGCGTTTGTGGCGTGACCTGCGCTTTGAAGAGAATCTCTGCGCAAGCGCTTCGTAACTCGCCCCTCCCGAAGGAGCAGGCATCCATAACTGGCCCAGGTGATCCGCAACTTGAGATTTCGCTAAATTACATGCAGACTGGTTAGATTTTGATTCAGGCGGAGTATTATGTTTAACATTCTCTTGTAAATTTGACAAATCAGAATTGCTGTTTCTACCTTCACTGATATCTGATACACTGACGTCCCTATCCCCGTTGTTCGTATCTCTTCTTTCCTCACATTTACTACCACGCAGCTCGTTCTCTTTTCCCTCATCACAATGCTGCGTGCATTCTGTGCTGTGAGCCTTTGGGGCTGCAAGGCAAGCATGGGATTCTGAATCAGGGGAGGCGACTCTATCTGCAGCAATCCGTGCTTTCCCATTTCTGTTCATCATTCTCAGTTCCGTATTCCCTGCTTCGCAGCTGGTTATTTTCAATTCCACGTCAAGTTTCTCTGAGAAACAGTCCACCCTATTCTTGCTGATGTGTATTGGAGGGCAGATTTCAGCTCCACAGTAACACCTCTGTGAGGAAGTGAAGTCAAAAGATCCCAATCTGCCGTGGCACTTTGGACAGAGTAGCTTCCCTTTGCACCACTCTCCTTTGTTCAAGCACCTGGTAACCCAGTCAGGACAGGCATCTTCAGTAGAGACATACCACACAGTGGAGCTTCTATCACAGTCTGTTCAATCAGAGACCATAAACATCAATTAAGCGCTGTGTATTTCAAGGCAAAGAAAATTCAGAATCCATGTAACAATGGCAGCCAGTGGAGTAGATATATAGATTGATAATTTGATAATAAATATAGAAATAAATAAAGAAATGAACAGAACTTACAGTATCACCCCAAAAGTAGCAGTATATCAAAAAAACATTTTCACTCGTTCCTCATTTTTCTTCAGAACATTCTTTCTTTAAAAGTAATTAAATGTATAAATCTTTGATGTCACGAATAGTGCCTCCATGGACCATGCTGACAGTACATTTACGATGACATCCTTGGATGGCGTTTACATTTTATTTACTTAATGCCATGTGCAAGAAGTTTTCACTTTGTCTAGGATGGGCATGTACATGGATGATGTGCAATGGCAGTTTTAAAGGTGGAAGAACCTTAAGTGTGAAGCAAGGGTATTCTACATACACGTTACTCTAGATGGGCTGGAATGATCATTAGACTGCACCAACAGGCAGAGAGCTCAACCATCGCTGGCCTCTTATTGTCATCAAAGCTTCACAAACAATGACAGCAGGGGAGTCTAGAGATTCCCTCTTGTGGCCAGGATCAAATCATTATATGCAACTTGTGTCAGCTAAGCATTTAACCATTCATGTCTTTGTGGGTAACCCAACCTCTCCCCTTCCCCTCCAAAGGGGTGCTACTCCAAAGTTTTCATTGTGTTTTTATTTTTCTCTACACATGAATTTTTTTCAAAAAATTATCCACATGTGTTTCTGTAGGAAAGACAAAAATACACATTTCCCAGCCGACCCTACATGTATTTTTTCTGACAGAATCGTGTTAACCCCAACACAGAATTTTTTAAGGATGGCCTCAGCCAGAATCCCCTTATGACCGAGTGAGCGAGTGCTTGGGGTTTAATGTTGTATTTAACAGTGTTTCAGTCATATGACGACGAGGCGTCCTTCTGGTGTGTGCATGTAGTGTGTCTTCTTGTGGCAGGGCGAGTCCATGCCGCCAAAGTGCTGCCGCCACTGGAACATCATGCCGAAGACACCAGACATGACACCCCACCCAGTCACATCATACTGACACCGGGCCGACCAGTCCTGTTTCCTTGCTCTAACCTCTCAATGCTGAGCGCCAAGCAACAAGTACCATTTTTAAAGTCTCAGGTATGACTCGCCCCAGGCTTGACCCTGGATCTCCCAGTCTCCAGGCAGACGCTCTAACCACTAGACCACTAAGGTGGTCGAATCCCCTTGTGAACATCTAGCATTTGAACACTGAGTTTAAATACAATAAAACGAGCCAAGACCTGAATGTTGTAAGGACAACGACTATTTCAGGATAACAGCATCTAGTCTGTTAAGTCAAAAACATCTAAGAGCCTTCAGACATAGCAAAAATGTCTGCAAATTTCAACACTAATCCCGTCACAAATGATATTACATAGGTTAGAACGCTGCACCAATATGACTTTAGCATGACCCTTAAGCATGTTAAGTGGTACATCAATTGATTCCATCTTATCTTTATTTGCCCTGGAATTTGTTGTTTTAAACTTGTTAACTTCTAGAGCATATGTAGTTTATCTTCAAAATTCTAGGTTATCACAAGATATAAAACACACCTGATATCTCCAATAGGGTGTGGAGTCCTATTTTGTAAACCAATCAAATATCCAAACATAATATATATCATTGCAAAACAGTCTGGTTCTGGCTGTCAAGTGAGTTGCAACTTCAACAGCATCAAGATTTTGTACTTTTGAAGTCTCTTACTTTCAATCCAACCACATGTGTGTATATCTACATGTACATGTATGGCTGTACATCTGTACATGTATGGCTGTACATCTCTACATGTACACACATATAACATCTGCAGATCTGTACACTTTACAGTGATTTCAAGCAACTAAATGATAATCTTACATTACATGAGATTACATGACATTTCAGAGATAACAACTAATAGCATGGCTAAGCATCAAAAATACCAAGCACATTGTCTGACAAAAGCCTTCAATGTGAAACCATGTGCAACATGTATTCCTCTCGCAATTAATCGGGAAGTTCTAACACAGGACAGGTCAAAATAAACAATGGGAACACAGAAATATATACATAACCCTTTGAACCCCAGATGCTATGGCTCTATTAACCAATGACCCTTAGGCATCACTCTAATTAACATTCATTGTGCGTATCTGCATTAACAGGCATGGGTGATAAGGCAGAAAAGTGGCCTATCGGGTATGTACACTATACAGGCATGCCCAGGAATTGGCGTCTCAGGTGATAAGGGTTACAAAATAAAACAATGAATGCAGCCTATACTTTTCGTCACTCTACACCTCCCATCCCAACTCATGACTTCACTACCTCGCCCCTTCTCCCCCCAACACACTACCATATGTCCCCCTTTCCATTTCAGATCTCCCCTTCCGACCACTGCATGTGCTGTAAATGTCTTTACTAATGTAATAAGAGTCAGAACTCCAATCACTGACCACTAACCCTTATCACTTGGAACATATTCGAGACCGCAGACATCCCACTGCTTCACCCGCTGGAGGCAGCGGTAAGTAGACGAGGAGGTGAAAGATAACAAGGGAAGGGATAGAAAAGTAAACAACACTGAAAATATTACGAAAACTATGGCTGATAATAACTAGAAATTACAGTAATTACATTCTGTTTACTACAGAACATACTGCATAACATATATAAATTAAGAACAATAACGAAACCTAGTTTTGGACTTATGAGGCCATGAAACAGAGTTCTCTAGAAATTTCCATGTTATTTAGAGAGTGTTTTCATAGCCATGTCTGTGCGAGCAACCGTGTTGGTGTGAGTAAACCCGCCTAATGCCTGGCTGTCAGCGGTCTCAAATTTCCTCACCCAATGACTCTGACACTGACATACCTGTCTCTGCCGAGTCCCCAGTCCTCATCAACGGCTCCTCATGGGAGGTGAGCAGTGATCTGTCTGTCAAGAGGATACAACGGCACCTTCTACACTTGTACACCCACGACGTCATGTCTGGACATAACAGCCCGCCTCTCTCTGCATCTCATCACAACTGGACATGTCCTGTCACACATGTAGCCCTTTGATCTACTTCAACCCTATCTTATCAGAACGCCTGGCAGACTGGCGGGTCTGCAAACCTGAAAATAAGTAAACACAATAGCGTGATGACAGGTATGTGTACAAAAAAATTATTGACCCAATGTGGTAACTCGGCAGTTATTGCACTCATACAGCATACTGCATTTATACAATTCTCAAATTCCATTGACAGTACTACATACATGTATACCCCACAGTTCATGCATGTGCATAATGAGTATTGAGTTATGTCATGTAGGTCCTATGCATAATGATTTATTCATTTATTTATCTGTTTGGTGTTTTACACCTTACTCAAGAGTATTTCACTTATACGACGGGAACCAGCATCACAGTGGGAGGAAAACCGGGCAGAGACCGGGGGAAACCCACACCGATCTGCAGGTTGCTGGCTGACCTTCCCATGCACACTACGTAATGATTATGACATGTATGAGGTTGTATGTACATGCAGATGCATAGCCAGAAACAAACCAAAAACAAATGTAAACTTTATATGAGTACATGTAGATAACATGAAACATTGGTAAAGGCCAAAACAATGAAAAACTTGTCGCACTGCTTCTTGTGTGCTCTCACATTCAACACTGAATCCAAGGCATGTACTCTCTTAATTATTCTATCCAGCACCATACCATGACTTAAAAACAAGTTAATAAATGTATATGTATGTGTCGTCACAAAACGCTTCTTATAGGCAGTATGAAACAACTGTCATATCGCAGCAGAAAACCAATTGTTTTCACTGCCACTTGAACCGTGCCTATGGTACATGCTGTCCTTCAGATCTCACATATCATGATATGTAAACGCATGAAACAATCAATCATAACTTCATAGCATCAAGGCATTCATGTATCATTTTCTTTCATTCCCTCTAATCTTCGCCCATTCGATTCTTCACCATTTCAAAGTCCTTTTGAAGGTTACATGTGTTCTGTGTGTTAAAACGGTACCCAAAATAGAACATGTACACATGCTGGATATGAGATGAAATGCCAGTGAATGAGAAAAATTCTCAAGGACCTAAAAACCAAACGGGCCCGGAAACTTCACTTGTCCAGCACGTAGTGCTGACATCACCCTCACAGGTAACACGCCACTTGCAGAAGCAAGAGGTTTATTACTGTAACTCAATGTAAGGCCTAGGATACTTTATACCTGATTTAGTATTTTTGAAAACTAGGGCGGGCAGCCTAACTATTTTCAGTGTCACTATCTGGTTTGAATTTACGATAATAAACTCATCTTCTGCGACAATTTCTGGAAAAAATGAAATAATGAGTTACAATGCGGTGGGAAAATGACGTATGATCATTGGTGGGAAGCAAGGAATCCAGAATGTGTTCATTGTCTACAGTATGAAAACAGATAGTTCAATTAAATTAAATTTTGAAATACATTTTCAACAATTTATGTCAGGCAGAAATGGGTACACCGTTTAATTTAATTGAACAAGAAAATAGATATATGCTAGTACCGAAAAAAAAACAGGAAAAGAAAACATAGAGACATGACAAACGTTGAAATCCCTCGCAGATTTCAGCAGCGGAAGGGAGATAAACATAGTGACTCTCTAGACTCAGGCATTGCAGTGTATCTTTAAACCTATCCGTATATTTTCACACCTGGCTGATTACTTACATGAAGTAGAAAGTTAACAATATTGTTGTTATCGTGTCACTTTGTTTGACACTGACACTCGGTGGCTTCAATCGCTTGACTAAATACGCGCCCCCATTACCTTTATATTTTAAAGTCATTAACTCTGTCAAACTGAAAAGATCGTAGCTTTTGTGACCATGGCGACAATCTAAGACAGTGTTCTTCACTTACCTTTTACGCAGGAGAAATATTTAAACCGAAGTTTTCGTCCAGGCTACATTTTTTGCCATCTTTCCCATGGCAAATGTGCGAAACGTCATAGTACGTGTACCCGCTTCTCAATGACGTCGCACACATGAAAGCTTTAGCCTAGATCTATGCCCCACAGCGAATGTTTTGAGGCGTCTCAATGATCTTGCATTAAAGTCATTTCTGTTGCGGAAATATTCCCCCCATCTTTTTTTACGTAATGTACATGATTTCCCTCATCTCACTTTATCAAAAACCGAGAGAAGAAAATCCCACACAAAATATTTAGGTTCTTAAAGCTTGCCTTTTAAGTACCTTGCTCATATATTGAGATTTACGTAGGCCCACATATACATGTGGACTTACTAATATGCAAATTCACTCATGTACACCTCCGACACAGTTCCGACAACTTTATTGCCTTTCAGGTAAGCGACTACATACTGACACTTAAAAAAACACAAAACGATGATTCGTGGTTATGGTATGCAACTCCTTTTTAAATACCGGTAGTTATAACAATGAAAGTTTGAAAACACGTTTATGGGGGTCAAAGTAGGCCTGCATTATTGCACTTTCATTGTCATAATGTGGGCGTCCGACATATCCACGGACGTAGACCTCAATTGTGGTGTTGTGTGTCACTGACCAAAGTAACGGTAGAGTATCAATTAGTGTCTTTACAGACTATTTTACTTATTCATTTGATTGTTATGTAGAGTGTAGTCCAGAATAAATAGGCCTACGTGAACGTTTAAGTAGAAGAAAACATCAGAAAGTGAACATTTATTTGCAGATTTAGTTCTTAATATTTATTTTCATTTTCTCTTTCAGGGGAAAAGAGTATAAATACTTTTTGCATAGTATTGTCCGTCGAACCGTGACAATTATTCTGACCTCTGACCTGCTAAAATAACCTAACCTACAGTAGCAGGAGGTTATGTAAATTTATGTACTCGGTAGTAAGTTCACTCAGAGTTGCGTCCCTTATGTTACGAAACAGTTGCATGACTTGATTAACCATTCTGCTCATCTGCGAGCGTAGACTATGATCAAAATTACGATGTGTAATTAATCTTAATTGCTGTTTTCTAGAATTCTCGGAAATGTTGAAGTAAGTCATGTCAGTACTTACCGGTTTAATTAATGCTGTAGCCCGTTGCGTAAACTGCACTGATTGCCAATAGCTTTTTTTTTTATAATTTCATTCAAACATTGTTTTTTCAGTTGTAAACAACAACAACGCGTGATTTAATCGCTATATTCAGCAATATTCTTAATCTTATTAGTTGTAAATTTGTAGTCGGTTTTCAGTGATGTAATGCTGTGAGGTTATAAGCAGTGGTTGGCTTACTCTCCGGCCGCACGTGGGAATGGCTGCCAGCAACCTGCGGATGGTCGTGGGTTCCCCCCTCTGCCCGGTTTCCTCCCACAATAAAGCTGGCCGCCGTCGTATAAGTGAAATGTTCTTGAGTACGGCGTAAAACATCAATCAAATAAATAAATGAATATAAGCAGTGGTACATGTATCGGCGTATAACTAGTCCGAGACGTCATTTCTAATGCAAATTCAACATCTGAAAAACCCCGGACTACGTGCAACATGATCTTGTGGCGTACAAGTACCGTGACTAGTAAAGGATGATTTGTTGAATTTCAGAATTATAACATCATTATCAGTGGTAATGGATGAGAAGTTTCCCTCAAAATCGAAAGTCATATGTGAAAGGTTAAGGTCGTGTTTGAGGGTCATAGCATATTAGCGTCCTCTTTGCCTTAAGGCCACGTAACTACCATGGCAACCAACCCTGTAGGTATGGTAGCTACGTGTTCGTAACGTTAAGAGGGCTTCGCACAAGTGGTCCCACAAGTACAACGTCGAGGGTTGAACTATTTTTACGAAAAAAAATTAACGTCGCTGTATTTTATTCGACAACATAGATGGCGCTGTGTTAGGGGAATGTACCCAGTCTCACACATTCCACGTGTAAAGGCCCATTGATTTCACCGATGACAATCGTAGCTGTTATGCGTTTCTTCAAAGCCATGGGTGGATGTTGTGCCAAAACTGCACAGAAAGAAACGACTGAAAGAGAGTCACGGCACAGCCAGGAGTGCATTGAAATGGAACCGTGGGAGATATGGTGGAGGTGGGGAAATGCTGGACTCCAGCGTCCATCAAGTTCTGTCCGACTACCTTCTCCGCTGCCTCGCCTGCCGCCTAGGACGAAGCCCCCACCTCTACCACCGAGGGCCCCAATACAACCCCAGTCGCGAGCGGATCTCGAGGCAGAGGTTAACGCTGAGCTTGGGTGGTAGCCTGAGATGCAGCTTTGTTATTACCTCATCTTTATTATCTTGTATTGGGGATTTTACTTTATACCAAGACAGGTTAACTGGCCCTCCTTTTATCTGGATCATGGGGCTGAGTGGTAGGGCCATCTCCCGCCACAAAATGCCGTTAAACAAATAAAGTGTGCCTATCTCATTTCGAAGACAGGTCTGTCTTCAGGCATGAGTTTTTATCCAAGGTTTAGCAGTGCAAAGTAATGCTATCCTTTGATAACGCACAGATTAGCCCAAGCGTAGCAGTAAGATATTTTACTTTTCCACAATACCAAAGATTAAAAGTACTCTTTGTGAATGCAGGAAAGCGCAAAATTGTTTATTTATATATAAAAAAGGCATCACCATGCGTCTACATTGATATCCTGGTGTCGAGTTTTTCGTCTAGCAGATCCCAAGCTGAACAACTATACAGCGGCTTACGTGAACGTAGGCCTACCGTGTATCGTACGTCAAACAAGTTGTTCGCTGACCTAAAATTTACTTTATAATAAAACTATTATAACTGCATGCATTGCGTTTGAACAAACAGCTATATGTTCGTTTATATTGTGGATATTCAACCGATAGTGAGGTCTCCCACACACTCGAATCCAAAGCAGACGTCGCTGAAACTATGTCTTTGGTTTCGGAAAAAGGATTAGTTGACCTCTGTGAAACCGTTCAGGCGTACATCGGCGTTACAGGCTCACCATGCACATCTCAGAACCATAATTGCGTAAAAATACAATCAGAAGAATTGATCACTAAACAGACTTCTGCGAAGTCCCACAAGTTTGTACGTGGAACAAAATGGCGGCTACAAACGACGTCTCCGCGGTAAATATATTTCGGCGATCTGATTGGCTGCACGTGGTGTTAGTGGGAAACAGCCGTATCATCTGGCTACTGCTGTTGACTTTTCCTTGCTCTTGGTTTGTGTCCGTGTCGAGTTCTGTTTTTCTTTTCTTTTTTTTATCAGCCTGATCATCGACCTGGGAATGTAGGTACATTAGATACATTAATTTGTGAATAAAAAAGACATGGTTCAAAACGCTTTAATACACCTTGGTGCCAAATATCAACGTGATTAACCTTTCAAGTTATTTCTTCGACAAAATAAATTTTTCACTTTTCCACGAGAGGTCTTCAAATTGAGACATCCCAATTTTGAAACAGATCGGACAGCAATCCGTCTTAAATTCGTCGCTCGAAACCGTCCAATTCGGCAAATCCGGCAAAAAGGCACCCTTTGCGTTGCAACATCGGACGGAAGCGAAATGGATTTTGTAATACATGTTTTTCCGTTGAGCAAGTTTTTGTTGTGTCGTTTAAAATTGTTTTGACAGAAATCGGTGCAGATCTTGAGGCATAGCGGAATTTAGAGTTTGGCGGGTCCGTCGGCACCGAAGCCCTTTCGTTCTGTGCATGATTTTTACACTAGAGTCGCACCGAGGCGGACAAAACTTGCACAAGACTCTGGGATCGTTTGTATCCAAAGTGCCTGTTGGATAGCCCGACGTCCGCACTTCATTTTGTAATGCAGCCCTGATATACCGGTGGCGTTCATATGGTGTCCATATTTTTCACCTGCGCTCCAGTGGAGCAGATTATTTTATGTGTCTTTTTTCTACCCATTTGGGAGTGTAGAACTTTGTGTGGTATGTGGAATGTGGTATTGTCCTGTACCAATTGGGAGGACAGTTACACTTACTGTTTGTGCATGTGAAACGCCTGATTTGGGTCCAGAATTATCCCGCGTTAAGCTGACTTTTAAAGACACAATTATGAAGGGTACATGAATATAGTATTTCGGGATACTCCTTTTGTCCATGTAAGTGTTTAGGGAGTAACAACTTGGACGCCTTCTAGCACCATACGTAAGCAGAATTTCAGTGATGTTAAACGCAAATTAATGGACATCAGTGGTCACGAATTACTTAAAATGCTGTGCTGTCATCACATTTAATACAAACACACCATAATATACAAACAATATCAGACTGCATACACCCTGACTGAGAAAGTACACCCAGACAGAGAATGAGTGACGGTTGAATAATTAAGACAGTTGTTTTTCCATCGCTAGGACATGTGCGTTGTTGCCTGAATTAATGTCTCTCCTGGAATTTGCTAATCCACGGAGAGGCTTAGAAGGTGATAATAAACTGTCGACAATTTCAGTCTAAAGTTCTTTCTGAAAACACCCGCCTTCCATCAATAGAGTGCGTGTGTCACATGTGAGAATGTTCATCGGTAGCTTGCCAATGGTCGTCTGTTTTTTGTAATCCTCCTAGTGTTAAATGGTGCATAAATAACCAGCTGTACAGGAGAGCTCTCCCAGTAATTCTCTAAATACCATACTTAATTTATGCTCTCCGACCACAAAAATCTCTCTCATCTCATCAAAACATCAGACTCTTATATTGGTGCCAAAAGGTTTGTTCCACAGATGTCAGTGATACCCGGTCTATACTCTTCTCGCGATTTGACGGCGTAAAGACGTTTTACAAAATCAAAGATCTGAACGACATCAATAAGTGTTTTGTCAAATGGCACACAATATTAAAGACTACAACATAGAAAGTAAACCAGAGCAGTGGCGACAGTGTGATAGTTCGCAAAATGGTCACGTTTTACCGCTGAAATCCGGCGTCAAGTCATTTTACCTCAGTTACTTTTATTCGAACAATTCATGTAAGAGCGTAAGAAGTAATAACTTACACTGCCTCCAGCACCAGGCGTAGGCAGAATTAAGTAAAACCACGGTAATGGTGTTAAATCCAACTTATTAGACCTCACCGGTCTAGAATTACTTGAAAGTACTGTGTTTTGGAATAGAACTAGAAATGATTACATTCAACTTGTCTATAATCATAAAATAACTACACATTCTTGAAGATTGTCTACTGATGACGGAGAAATTTACGAAGAGACTATTCAAAAACAGCTGGTAGAGGAAAGAAGTGAACGGCTAAGGTTTGATCTCTGGGGGAGAAATTGGATTTCAGTAACTAAAGGAATTGCTGGGTAAACAAACGGGTGGTATCTGAATCTTTCATAAACAACCTGAAGTAACGCGTGAAATAACATAGGGGTAATCTTCCAAGCTATCCATAGACTAACAGGAGTGCCGAGGGTGAAAAAAAAAGCAAAAAACAAAAACAAACATTGTGTTCTGTCCAACTGAGTGATCGTGTATTGATTCTGAATGCTGGACGGAAACAGCCACGAGTAATTAGCCCAGAAACCTAATGAAATTTTAAGCAGAGTGCAGAGAGGCAAGATGAAAGTCGTATATATGCGATATAAAACACTATAGCACAGAGAGTAAAACTGGAGCAACGACGACAGTGTGATAGTTGGCAAATGGTCACACGTTACCGATAAAATCCGGCCTCTTAGTTCTCATGCCGTTAGGTTTCTGTTCGAACTGTTCATGTAAACGCTGAAGCGGTATCAACTTACACCCCCCCCCCCCCCACCCCCAGCACGATGACTTAAGCAGAATTAGGTAGAAAAAACGGTGATGTTAAATGCAATTTATCAGACATCAGTGGTCTGGAATTACTCCAAGAGACACAGATCCCACATAATTGTCATTACTTCTCCGCGGTAAGATATCAGCTTTTTGTTCGCTTGTAACACCAGTTCCACTGTTTACTTGCAAGGTAGGGATAGTGTTGGACCCTGATCCACGAATCGCTCGAGCACAATCCCAAACTTTCTTCCGGGGCGTCCATTCGGACATTGAAGAACAGAAACTATGCCAGTAAGATCTTTGCACACCTTTAATTACTCTCTGTGCTATACATTTCCTGTATTGGTAGTCCAAAACATCCCCGCAGCAGTCTTCTTCTAGAAGCCTTGATCTTTGCAAATTTCTTTTTGGTTGATAGCTAGTGAACAGTCTTCGTTCTACCCAGGGTTCTCGCAATTCATCTCAGCAAGGTCATCTTCTTCTAACTGTTCATGTAAGTAAGATGCGCCCCTCTTGCCGAATAAACACCACAAACCGACTGCAAGTGTAATGCTTGAATTAGCCTCATGTAATAACATAAAAATTATATTTACCCCCAGGTGAATCACTGATGTATAACCACAGGGACGATTAATATAAAACTCTTAAACCTATTGCAGGACTCGCCATGAAACTTGTGCATAGCAAGATGGATAAACACCAGTGCGTGTTGGCAAGACTGATCATCTCTATGCAATCGTCTTGTCGTTCGTATCATCCATAATGACTTATCGGCGATGATCGGTATGATCCTTTTTTGACTCTCTAATTCAGCACGCGTGTATATAAGCAATTAAAGCGTTCACCTTTTTTGGCCAAAGATATCTGTAGCCATAAATAGAAAATGGCAATGTTATTTATCGACCCCAGATAATTCAACAGCAGTCTTCAATTCATATTTAAATGTAGTACTTCAAACTACGAAGACTGAAGACTCCAGATGTGTGCTGACGGGAGAGTTTAATGTTGATCTATTCAAAATCAACAAGCACCCATCCATCTAAACAGTATCAAGAAAGCTGGAAAAACCCATAATTGTTTTCTCAAAATTACTAAGCCGGCAAGACTGAAGTCTAACAATGCGACCTTAGATGATAATATTTTAAATTTCACAAAAGAGGTTTTCAGGAATTGTCTTCTGAGTCATATCTGACCAATTTCCGGTTATCCATAATGACTCAGCGAAACATCGTATTCACAGTTCAGGCGGCGACCCAATAACAATATCCAGCGTCTGTTTCATTAGTAACATCAACATCACATCTCTTAAAATATGTATAATTTTTGGCGGAAAATAGTTACCGGGTAGTAGAAGTAGTCAACAGTTTCCAAAGATGTCAGAAAAACTCTGTAGTAATCGACGAGTTAAATCCACAATTTAGGTATAAAAAGTGCAAAAGTATCTTTTATCGTAACTGCTCATGCTTGTAAAAAAGCAAGCCCCGAATCAAGTTGAATTAGATAGAGTAAGACCCTATACGGAGAAAAAGAGCCATTTATTGACCCGGAACGCCCGTTTTCGCTGAAGGCTGGTATGCGAATGTCGGCTTCGACGCCTAAATTACTACGGTAACCCATGAACAAGAAAGATCTATCCAATAAACTTGGCAACAAAACTGGAGATAGGGGATGTAAGTACTGCACTAGGTTTATTTTTAAATGATTTGAAAAATACAAGCACATACTAGCTAAAAAGCCAAAACTATCAAGTCCTGGATAAGCTCTTGCCGCAATGCATGAATTCGAGCGTGACGTAATCACATTTGGAACGGTGTCTTGGTTCATGTACCCAACGTGAAGATCATACTCAGCGTGATGAACGTATGGTTTCTAGCCCAAAACTAAACAATTCTGAAGTAGAATCCCAGAGGTTCTGATCGTATTTACTAATAAGAGAGGTGTGCTCATTGTAAATTTTAAGAAATTTGGAGTCAAGGCGTTCCATACAATATCCTAAACGCACTAGTGTTTGCAGCAATGACAGCAGTGCCGTTGACTGAAATCACCACAAACACACAGGATCCAACAAATGCTACCGTTCTCCCTAGATTGAATGAAATAATTGTTTTGCCTTCTTCCACAATCACATAGGGTGTATCCCAAGGAGCCACATTGTGTCCCCTCCATATCATTGTATACATTCACGATATCATAAAATCCACACATATAGTGCTGAACGTACCACTATTTCATGACGATACTTCCGCACATTACACTGGAAGCGATATAACGCTGGTGTCAATTTCAATGTTAAGTGAGTTACACAAATTAGTCAATGAGAGGCTTTTCAGCTTTTCAGATTAAGCATCAAAGCCCCAAAAGCCCTTTTAACTGCCAGACAAACTGTTCATCTATACATGTAGCTTTTAACGTAACTGTGGTGGATATAAATTAGCAAACTAATATAGACAGTACTTCTAAGTGAAATATTGAAATAAATTTCGAGGAACGTTAGTTTATTAAATCACATTCGAGAGTGTGGGTGAATATGAACATAGCCATCCACTTACAAAAGGAACCTCAGACAATAGGTCTACTTGTTGGAAATGCCATTATATTCATGAAAATCCTCGTCCTGACTGGAAAATTGTTAAGTACACAACGTAAAACCCAATCATGTCGAAGACATCAGGCACGACACTCTACCCAGTAACATTATGCTGACACCAGGCGGACCAGTCCTATTTCCTCGCTCTAACCTCTGAGTGCTGTGCGCACAAGCGAGGCAACACCAAGTAGCATTTTTAATGTCTTTGGCACGACTCGACCCGGAACTGATCACGCATTTCCAGAGCTCGAGGCGGACACTATCCAGCAGGTGAACGAGGCGGTCGGGCTTCCACAAGCCATAAGTTATAACCATGTTGGTGACATACAAAAAATCAAATCCAGTTATTTCAGGTGCCCTCCACCCTTATAACTGACAGACAGTGTTCAGTGAAAACATCTTCTACATGGTGTCACACAAATCGGTCACACAAATCTCGTCCTCATGTGACTGAACACTTGTTGAGTAGCTTATGACGTTAAAGTCAAGCATACATATAAAGTCACATAGATCAACACCACTCTGCACTCCGTCCTTTCTTACTCACGTGACATATACGGCGAAACTGTTAGTCACATGTAAAACCTAATAAATAAGCAAAGTAACTCCGAAGAAATTCATTTTGACGTTCTCAATATTTCGACTTTAATTAAGTCATCCTCAGGAGAAATGTGCCATGTGGGGCACGTTATAGATACATATACACAAACATACAGTAGGTTCCCAGAAAAGCATGGTAGAAAATCTGTTAAACAGCTACTTTGGTGTCAAAACATGTGTCTTAAAAACAAGGTGAATTGATAAAGACTGAGATAGTCTGAATTGCTTTCCTAAATTGTGAAAACATTGCAGCGAATTAAAACGGATATTGTAAGTTTCGCCAGAGTATACGGAAACAAACTATTTTTGTCGCGTCCACTTTACCTGGTGTTACGTCAACCACGAACACATGACGTCATCAATCGCTGACTTGTATACACATATGACGCTGCCCTTTTAAACGCCCTTGATGTCATCCCACTATGAATGCCTTACTCAACGTCACATCTACCTAATTCTACGCCATACAGGGAATTTTATCACGTCACATCAGGAAAATTTTACGGACACAGCCGAAGATTGTGTTTTTCAAGGAATCTTCAGTTATATGTGTTAAATAGTGTTATTCATCAAAACCCTTTTGAAACATGGTGTTAGGCTTACTCTGTAGGATTTCTCATATCATTGCAATATTTCCACGCAACTTGTATTCTGACCAGAGTGACACTTTAAGGATAGGGCTGCATGGTAATAAACATTTATGGTGGTGTTTTAGAGTCAGCTGAATGGGTTATGACAGTATCAACATAGGATTGCACATCTTGTGCATGATGACAGAACAATACAGCCTCATTAGTGTATTACAGCAGTTAATTGTCAGTAAAGTGCCAAATCAACATTAAGAACGAGGAGAGTCCTAGAAATCAGAAATTGAAATAAATTAAGAATAGGTAACAGTTTTGCCATAACATAAAAGCATATATACATGTGTAATTTATACATGATTGGCTATATATAGCTGCAAACAGTTATAGAAGACATCTAAGGTGGAGGATAGGATTTCGAAAACTCGTAGCTTAATGACAATTGTTCTGAAAGTTTGATTCTCAAACAGAAAAAAGTTTATCTAAACAGTTTTAGCTCCTTAGAGGCCATAAGTCCGTGATTCAATATTGGCCTGTTTCCCCTGATCGCTAATGGTTCTTTAAGTAACAGTTCATTCCAGTTGAATGAGTTGTCACTAACCTGAGTGTAAAACAACAATCAATGAGCCTCTTTGGAAGGTCGAATAAGTCCATTCGAATAAACGTCATAGGAAATGATCTGGGAAGTATACTTGACCATTTGTTGTGAAAGAGTGTGGTTGAAGATTAAAAAAACGCCCCATAACTCTTAAAACTTTTTATTTAGTTCCCAGACAATATTCAAGGTAGATCATAGCACACACTCAGTGGCGAACAAAAAAAACCTTCATGTAAAAGGAGATGTGACTGTGAAAATAATTTTGACCAATCACAACGTAGGTTTGTTAAAAGCAGGATTAACGGATATGACATGGAAAAGTCCTTTCACTCATTACAATTCTTATCACTGACTGTTCACAACGCCACTGGGGGGGGGGGCGGGGGGCAGTGGCTCAGTTGGTTAGTGCGCTAGTGCAGCGTATCGATCCAGGAGCCTGTCACCAATGTGGCTTCCTCCCATCGTCGTATAACGGAAATATTCTTAAATACGGCGTAACAAACCTACTCTTATGCATACGCATTAAATTTCGGGCGGTTCGCAACTGCGCCTTATTTTGTCAGTAACATGCCAAACCAAAGAGATGGCAGGATGCCACAGTGTTGAAGGCTGCGAAAACCTTCACGTGGAATACTGAAGGATGGGGCCCGGCTTGAACGACCGGCCCGATTCACATCGTTCAGCCACCTTCGGGCCTGTGAAATGTCAGTATCCTCTCAGAGGTATGGGAGCTTACGGCGATAACGGCTTAGAGAATGTCTAAAAATTATCGGACGGTACTTTTTAAACGTTCAAACTTGACTACAATTTGTTTTTGCACTTTCCCATTCTTTCCTTTAAGCTTCAAATATATTTACATGTGATATCGGACGTCCATTTAGTACACACAAAGGTATAGACAATCTAATCATCTATACCTTTTCCCGCCTGACAATCGGTCCTCATGAAATTGATAACCTGAAAAATTCCACATACAACAGTCACAGCCAACATTGCCACAAACGACCAATAGAAGCAACCAGTACCGTAACAAGTACTATCGGTCATTCCCAGCTGATAAGTTTTAATGTCGTACAGGTAACCGGTTAGCACTTGTAACAACAACTCACTGACTGCCACGGTAAAGTATAGGCAAGCCGATATGAGACTGAACAGGGATGATCCGTAATGTGCCACCAGTAATCCTTGGGGAAGGGTAAAACTGGGACCAATGCTAAATCCGAACAGAAGAGTCACGAAATAAATGCTTGTAGTGTTCAGGAAACATAAGGCGATTGCAAGTCCAGCTGCAAATGTGACATATGTGGAGAGCAAAAGCCCGAAACCCCAAGACATGGATGCCATCTTATCAAAGATCAAGCCGTAGACAACCCTCGTGGCCATGATGCATACTGATATGACGGTGACTATCTGGAAAGGATCTGTCATTCCCAAAGAATCTGTGACCGTGGTGATGTTGTTGAGGGCGGTGTAACCAGCTGACGAAAACACAGAAGAGGACCAGAACATCATGTGAAAGAATCCCGACTTAAACATTTTTTTAATTCTTGACATTTCCTGCGCGGAGTTCTCGACGCGGCCATCGTGTTCCGTGTCTTTGTCCTCGTCGGCGGGTCTCTGCGCGTAGGTGGCTACGGCTTTCGGGTAGAGGAGAATGTAACAGGAGGTCAACACAACAGCCGATATCATGGCAAAACACATAAAGAACCCTTCCAGGTCGTTTGGAAAAAAGAAAGAGAACAAACCGGCGAGAAAGATTTTGCCGAAACAAATGATTGCCGAAATGGTGCCTATATAGGTTGCGGTGTAGTTGGCGGGAATCATCTGTAAGCACACTCGAGTCACAACCATAAATGTCATGGCGTTACTGGTAGCTGAGAACAAAGAAAAAGACAAAGCATTGGTAACATTTGTTCCTAAACACACGGAAGAAGAGTTCTGTATAACGACTTGGAGAGTGGAGGCGAGGAATCTCTTTTAAAGATGTACGTTATGTGGAGCATTCATCTAGGAAAAGTAAAACGAAAGACTAGGACACTGAGATTTAACAAAAATGCTGAGAAGGTTGATAGCAAACTATGACACAAAGTTACTGAAAATTCTGCACTGTCAGTTTGTTCATTTATTTCATCGATTCATAACTTCATGCTCCAAAAAATGCCTCATCGCTGTAGGAAATTAAAGAGCCTGGAGTACTCAACTATTCACATGGTTGGAAAAAGCGGAAAGTCCGGGTATTTTAAAAAGTATGATCAGTGTTATGTTTGATCGGAGAAAATCAGCGAGTTCGTACTACTTTACCAAGATGATTGGAGAAACCTGGACAACCCGAAGTAGATTAACAAGACGATCAAGGCTAAGCATGGTTGGAGAAAACCGTAGATTAAGGAACAGTTGAACAAGACAATCAAAATGTATGCATCTTTGGCGGTAGTTCGGAACACTTTACCAATATTGTTAAATTTTACAGGGTTCGAGGAATCTAGAGAGCAAGGAGTGGTTTACCAAGAAAGTCGAGGTTACGCATGATTGGAAGAAACCAGAGACTGTGAGTTATTTTGGTGATAAGAGTTATGGGTGGTTGTAGGAAGCTAGATGGTTAACAACACTTTACCAAGATGGTCAACCAGGAAACCCGAAAGCCCGGAGTATGCTAACGACAAAATCAAGGCTTTATACATCTGTGGAGGAGGGTTTCCCATGGGCTCTGCCCGGTTTCCTCCAACCATAATACTGGGCCGCCGTCGTATAAGTGAAATATTCTTGAGAGCGGCGTAAAACACCAAATAAATAAATAAGTCTTTGGAGGAAACCCGGAACACTTTGTCAGGAAACTATGGTTTGAAACATGATTTAAATGTGTAGTATATTTGCTTGGTTGGGAGAATCCGGTAAAGCCAGAATCAGGTAAAAAGTGGTGAGAGGAAACTAGAAAGTAAGACGTTTTTCCCCAAGACGATCAAACAAGTCTGTGTAAGAAGTTCTTTACCAAGATGATCGATATTTGACGTGTTTGGAAAGAAGAGACAGTCCGAGTACTTAAAAAAGACGATCAGTGGAAACTCGAGGGGAAACTATCAAAGAAAACTGTAAACAGTCCACGAAACGTTTTGAGAGTTGACAACGCTATGCGTGGTTGGAGGAAGGTGAAAGGCCGTGACTATATTCAAAGTTATTCATGGTGGAAGTTGGAGAGTTGTACATGGTTTACGGAAACTACAGAACGAGAAATATTTGACGAGAAGTTGGAGAAAGCTAAACAACCTGAAGAAAACCTGAATACCTACATTGTCGAAATTTTACTTGCCTTGCGGCAAACGGAAAGCCGGATTACTTTCAGAAGGCGAATAAGATTACGCATCGATGGAGGAAACTCGCTGTGGCGCACTTTTCCAATATAAAAAACACAGCACAGAGAGGAAAACCAGAGCAGTGTGATAGACATACGACATCTTGTCAATTTATCTCAGTCGCGGTTTTATTCTAAACGTTCATGTGCATGCTTTAACAGTAGCAATTCACGCCCCCTAGCCCTATGGTTAAAGCATCCATCTTTAAAACCCAAATTACAGGGATGGTCATATAGGGAATACCACAACATCACACAAAAACATGAAAGCCATGTTTCCAAAACCATCAAGGTTATGCATGCATGGAGGAAACCGGAGACCTGGGACTACTTTACCACGACAACTAAGGTTGTCTATTGGGTGCCAGAAGTATTTCCTGTTGATGGACAACAAGGTATTTCCGGTTACAGATCTTCTCTGTTTGAGATTGGGATCATTGCGGGACAAATTAAACAGCATGACCATGACATTCTCTCGAATTAATTTTCATTGATACGGCCCTGGTAGATGGGAATGATTTCCTCATTTGTCTTGTTATAAATATTTGTGACAATCATTATACTGCAGCGCTGATCACGCCTTCTGGGTAAGAGGTGCACTACTTACAGACGTAAAGCTGAACAAAGTATACCAATACTGGCCAGCAATGAAAAAATTCCCGGTGTACTGTGGCGAGAGAAAATAGTCCGGCAGACAATGGCAGAGATATCCATGTGACCAGAAACGTCGCAGGGACTCCGAACAAACTTGTGACGGCGACTTCGAAGACAGAGAAACCAAATCCAATACAACTCATGGAGGCGGTAATTTCAACTGAAAACACATGGGTAGATTTTTGTAAATGTTTTTATGTCAGTTTAGACGGAAGATTGGCTCTGAATAGTAACTTCAATCAAAAAATGGGTTCACTGTGGCACCTTTTCTTGTGGAGTGGACCGCCCCGGTGATCTAGTGGTACGAGCGTTCGCCTCGAAGTCGGGAGTTCCAAATTCAAGCCAGGGTGGAATCATACAAAACCGTACTTGTTGGTTCCTCGGTTGACGCTCAGCAACGAGAGCTTAGAGCAAGGAACCAGGACTGGTCGGCTCGGTGTCGGTGTAATGTGACTGGGAGGGGTGTCATGTCTGGTATCTTTGGCATGATGTTCCAGTGGCGACTCTCCCGGCCACAAGAATACACACTATATGCGCACAACGGAATGACTCCTCGCCGTCATATGACTGAAACATTGTTAAGTATGACGTTAAACCCCCAGCACTCACTCACTCCCGCTCATTGGCGAACCCGTACTATGTCGAATTAACCACTGTTTTCTTGTAATACATGAATCTAGTTTCGAAAATAGACAATCGTATTTCAGCCGCTACCTAAAATGCGGGTTTTGGGTCAATATTCTTCAGCTCAGCATCTAAATCGTGTACCATACTGGTCTAGATGTTGTCGTTAATCCAAATATTTCTCTCAGTTGCGCCTTGATTGCAAAAGGTAATATACCGACGTGACGACCCATTCAACACGAGGGCTTTTAAACATAGCCATGATAGGGGGAGCTGTGAAACTATGCGCTGATTGACTAACAGGTCAATATTGCCAACCCGCGATAAAATTTATCATTAAAAAATCTTTTTCGCTGCTTTTTTTCTGATATAAAAATGAAGTATCGCCTCATTCGCATCTTTAGCTACTGAGAGAATGATTGAAATATACTCATTTACAGGTAAAATTATTTAGATCTCTTCAATTTGATGTTTCATATCGCATGTATACTCTAGAATATAGAACGATTATGGATGACAATCCAGTCGATGCCGAAGTTGAGGAAACCGGACAGTAGTACATTCACCATTAGCCATAAAGAAGATGTGCCGCTCGTCAACAAGGAATTCTCGCTGTACAGTTGTACTAACGGTCTTATCATTTCGTCTCTTTAGGACTGCCTCTGGCATGTTTGGTGGGTAGTTCGAGTTCAGGAGCTGCTGTGAATAATCAAAGTATCGGACTAAAGCGTTGCAACATAGACTTGAGGGTAGATGATCACCAAATCTTGAATTTCCAGATGAACTGCAACATTTGAGATGTTTGCTGAGAGATTTCATTGGATGACTTGAAAATGGGTGGAAATACCTGGAGTTTCGTATCAGACAAGGGACCCCCCCCCCCCGCAGTGAAGGGTAGAGAATCGTTGACTTAAGTGTTAGTATGACTTTTGACTGGCCACACGAAGAAACATGACATTTTTACCTCCAACGATAAAAGAGTTCGAAGTAGAAACTCCCTGTTGTCACATACTATTCCATTACTGAAAGTATTTCAACGGGAATGAACTAGGGTACAGTGTGATTCGACTTCGTTTTAGTACACGTGTACTGAGCACACTCAGACAGTTTCACCCCATGACTGAAGTAAATTACAGAGAGGCACTGTTTCTGCAAGAGTTGTGGATATTTGCACTCACTTATCTAAACGATTAGGTGATACCGAAACAGCATGAACCTCTCTAAAAGTTTCACGATGTATAACCTAATATACATGCATACATACACACAAATTCAGCATTGTATGTGTTCAGAATCTTTGGGCATAAGGATGTGAGCTGCAATAAGTACACACCGAAAAAGATGTAAAGGAATAAATGAAATAGCCGCCATTTACGATTTCTCTGCGAGGCAAGGGGCAGCTTGCACGAAGCCCCCGCAGTGTTACGAGCACGTAGTTATTTATTTGTTTATTTGATTGGTGTTTTACGCCGTTCCCAAGAATATTTCACTTATACGATGGCGAACAGCTTTACGGTGAGAGGAAACCGGGTGGAGCCCGGGAGAAACCCACGACCATCCGTAGGTTGCTGACAGACCTTCCCACGTACGGCCGGAAAGGAAGCCTGCATGAGGTGGACTTGAACTCACAGCGACCGCATTGGTGGGAGGCTTCGGGTCATTGTGCTGCGATAGCACGCTGACCGACTGAGCCACGGAGGCTTCCCCACGTAATTACCACACCTACAGTGTTGGTTGTGTGATAGTTACGTGTTCCTAAAGACGACTTCGTGCCTGCTGGGCCCTGGTTACTTTACTTCAATGTCGCACAGTTGACATTGTACGGGTCTGTGAACCAAGATCAAACTTTATTTAATACTTACGTCGTATGTAAAATAAATTGTGTTTCATTCCATGTGGAGATGTTTAATGAACAGTTTAGTTTGCGTTTAGCGCGGTATTGATTAATATTTTCATTTCATATTTTCCAGTGTCGAGGTAACGTGTACAGAATGACACGCACGGGCAGTCACTTGAGTCTAAAAATTTCACTTTGTTTTTAGGCACTTTATACTTACTTGCCCTGAATAACATTAGCGTTATGTTAAAGGCGAAAGCCCTGTACAAGTGTGCGGAGTGACTTCAATCCTCAGCTCATAGACTTTTATTTCTCAGGGATGAATTAACTGGATCCTAAGCCAAAGCTCATATTTTCATGTTTTCTTGAAAGGTGTATGCGTCATAGTGAATAAGGTTGAACATCGGGTTTTGTTTTGTTTGTTTTATTTCTTCGTTTTGAAAGTAATCTCTCTGCCGAATGACGTGGAGTGCATCCATGTATGTATGACGCATTAATAATATTTCAAGGGATTTCCGGTTTGTGTAGTTAGCGCGTCAGTGGAGCGCACCGACTCAAGAGCCTCTCGCAGATGCGCTCGCTGCAAATTCTTGCCCAGGTCATGTTTACTTCCTTTCCGATCATACGTGAGACGGTCTGCCAGCAACCTGCGGACTGTCGTGGATTTCTACCGGGCACTGCCCACTTTCCTCATTATGCTGACCGCCGTCGTTAATATAATTGAAATGTTCTTGAATACCGTACGAAGTAGGACAGAAATAAATAAATTAATTAATAAATAAGTAAATAAGTAAATAAATAACATTTGGAGAAATTGTATTTACAACATTTTTACTAAGCCGAATCTTGTCAAATGAGAAGAATATTTGTGACTTTCGAAGAGACTAAAATAAATATCTTACCTTGTGTTTGTGTGAAGTTGAATGTTTCCTTCAGGGTGACAGCGTACACGTTAAACGACAGGTCAATTCCATTGATTACAGCCAGCATTGCGCAAGCAGTCACTCTGAGCACCAGGAGAACAGTCTCTGAGGGCGACATCTTTTACCTGACAACGGAATTTATTTAGCAAAATTTTAATAGGTTGTCATTTGCACCTGAAGTGTACTTACTAGTCCAAGTTTAGCAAGTTATACTGGATTTTCAGACGTATGTGTAGCATATTACAGTGCACTTTCGGGTTCATGTTAAGCTGGCTGTATTTTTTCCTTTAAAGGTGAAAAGCCTGGAAATATTGGGCAATTTGTGGTAAAAGAGTATAGTTTGAAAATTTAAAAATGGCCATCAAATTTCTTACAGGTTTTATTACTTCTGAGGAAACAAATGTTAAAGTAGGTCATAACACAGACTCAAACAGCTTCTTGTGAAAGGGGACGCAACTGTGAAAATAGTGACTGTGAAATTTTGATCAGTCAGAAGGCAGGATTATGTAAAGCCCGACTAGCGGATGTGACATGAATCAGGCTCTTAAATCATTACCATTGCATTTTTCGAATGTACATAACACTACTCAAATACGAATACGAATTCAACTCGATTACGGACGGTTGGCTGCTGCCCCTTGTATCGAGCATTTTGCCCCTAGGCTGAGCTTTACATGGTCACATGAGCTCAGATCACGTGTATCCGATATGCAGGTTAGGTACATAACCTTGAGGATTCCCTTCAATGGATACAGTCCACAATAAATGCGAATGTAATTTTCTGTTATTTTAGACATATTTTCTTTTCCACCTTTGGCATGCCCTTTTGCAATTTACGACATCAATAACCTTTGCAAACGCCCGATGCAGTTAAAATAAAGGTGTTAATAAATGGCCGTGCTTCCTAAAACTTCTTGCAATTACTGAAATTAGTTAAGTGTGTAGTTTTCCACGTGCATGAGCACGTGCGCGATGTGATACATTATGTGTACATTTGTTTATTTCAGTACTAGGAAAAATCCCTCACAAAACCAATGACTCTTGCCAAAGAGTGAAAGAACTCAGTCAGTTCGTTATTACCTTCGCATTCCGTGTCCATGTTGTATACTCGCCCAGCCTCGTCGTGGCCTTTATGTAAAATATGCCTCGTGAACGGGTGATTCATGTGGTTTAATCTTAACCGGTATAAATGTTACTTAGCAATATGAATATGTATACCTTTAAAGATATGTCAACAGATCAGTTTGCTATGATTCGTACATTTTATGAGACCCCTGCTGCTTTGTTTTTCAGCAACGTAGCGTCAACGTTATCTTTCACTAAAAATTTGCACGTAAAAACGTTCTAGTTTAAAACTGTTTTATTATTTTAATTAATTTTTAATTCTTTTTTTTTCTTAAAAAAGCTTTCTGACACGGGCACTGCCCGGTTTCCTCCCACCATATTGCTAGCCGTCATCGTATAAGAAAAATATTCTTGAATAAACACCAATCAAATAAATAAATAAATAAATAAATAAATAAACAAAAGGTCGTTGTGCAGCCAGGATAGTTAAAGGGGCTTGCCCTTCAATCGCTTGGACACCTATTTACGCCATCAAGCTCCATGGTAGACACGAAATTGGCGGATTCTCCATCTGTCATTGTGGGGCCTGACTGTCAGCAATGGTTGGCCTTTTGAGAAATCCAACGTTTGCTGAGCGCCACTTGTTTTCTAAAAATATTTATTTACTTAGTTAGTTATTCAGTTACTTAAATACTTTCTTAGATACTTAGTTAACTAGTCAATTGTTGCTTAACGCCACACTCAAGTTTTTTTTTTGACTTAGGCATCTACAATGGCGGTCTATTTTATCCTTGGAGAAAACGCGGTGCCCGGCGAAAACCACCGACCGACCACACAGAGACGAACTTCCCACGAGTGACGCACACATGTGCAGAGATATTCACACCATATTGTTGGAACAAGTATGCGGATCACCATGCCATAATAACGTAGTTTTTGCGTGGCATAACCGGCACACACCTTGCACTAACTGTGATTAATCAGCAATCCTTTGAATGAAAAACAGAATCTGTTGGGATTATGCCATCGACCGAGAATTCAAGCAAGGTATGCAAATGAGGTATATTAGGTTCCGGTGTGTTATGGAATGAGTGTTGACCCTATAATGCCATTCGTGTATTTATTTATTTATTTATTTCTTGTTGTTTTCCACCATTCTCAAGAATTTTGCACTTATGCCATGGCTGTCAGTCGCATAGTTAAGGCGAACGACTGGCTAGACCAATGAAACATAATTATTCGAAATTTCTTTCAATGATTAATTAGTATTTTTATTCAACAGAATAACCGTATAGACAGTAAAAAGTAATCTGCTAAATTTAACATAAGTATTTTGTTTTCTCTGTGATGGTGGATACATCATGTTACTGCGTAATATATTATTGACAACACAACAAAATGAGGTCATGTCCCGCTCATGCTGGCTTCCTCTCCGGCCGTATGGGAAGGTTTGCCACCAACCTGCGGATGGCCGTGGGTTTCCACGGGATAACGCTGCCCACCGTTGTATACATGAAATATTCCTGACTACCGCGTGAACCACTAATGAAATAAATAAATAAAGGCAACAAAATTAAGCGTTGCCTCCAGCAAAAGTAACCTGTTGGAATAACAGAACAAGTCTGTCGTATATGCCTCAACAGTTTGTATTTATAGCAGAAACACGATGTATTCTACCACCATGCACTCAAAAACACAGTATTGCGTTAATTTAACAGATTGCTTTTAGAGTGTACACGATAAAAAATTAGCCTGATCGTGGATTTGAGAATATCACAGTTTTGGAACAGAAAGAAGTATCAAGAGAACACTCACCAGCGATGATCTACCAAAACTACACACGACTGTGAAAGTATCGGTTTACACATGTATGCTCTCTTGTTTGCAATGCGTCATCAGATGAGATACATGCCAAAAATTCTATGGCCTATTTTGTATAATCACTGTGGCGCATCATATAAGGTCAGATGTCAAGGTAATCAAGTATCTTCGAGTCATGGAGGCGTGTTATTATATTACAACCATACAGCCGTACCTTCAATATATGTAAGCATACGGAAACCTACGATAAACACGTCGGCATTGTTCAACATCATCCATGGAAGTGAGATTACCGGAAGTGACACTGAAGGTGAGGAAAACAAATCCAGAATTATTTATTTATTTATTTATTTGATTGGTGTTTTACGCCATACTCAAGAATATTTCACTTATACGACGGCGGCCAGCATTATGGTGGGAGGAAACCAGGCAGACCCACGACCATCCACATGTTGTTGACAGACCTTCCCACGTACGGTCAGAAAGGAAGCCAGCATGAGCGGGACATGGCCTCACAGGGATCTCATTGGCTAGTTCGCTAACCGAATGAGCCACGGAAGCCCCATTGTGATTATTAGGTAGATATATATCTATATACATGAGCATGTATGCTTGGGGTTTTACGTCGTACTTAGCAATTTTCACTCATACTGACGACGAGGAGCCCTTTGAATGTACATATAGACTGTGTATCCTTGTGGCAGGGCGAGCCCAAAGAGGAAACCGGGCAGAATCCGAGGGAAACCCACGACCATCCGCAGGTTGCTGGCAGACCTTCCCACGGAGAAGAAGCCAGCATGAGTTGGTCTTGAACTCACAGCGATCGCATTGGTGGGAGACTTTGGGTCATTGTGCTGCGAACCGACTGAGCCAAGGAGGCCTCAATCCAGAATTATGTCCAGTACATATGGGTAAAGATATAAGTGTGAACATGTGTGTGTATGCACATTTCTCTGACATCGAAATGACCAGATAAATTAATGTACAGCCGGCCTTTATCAGCCAGGGTCTTTTCGAGACATTTTGAGCTGCTATTACCAAGGCGAGGTTTCTGAGGGTGTCATATACAATGGTGCCTGGGAATTAAGGGAATATAAAAACCTCTGACTGATTGACGAAAAGACATATAGACGCGAAAAAGCACTGGTATATTTTATTTTTTTACACTATCCCTTCTCCCAAATCACAAACAATGCTTGAGTATAGTGTTAATAACAATGAATTATTTATTTATTTATTTTTTGTTTATTTATTTATTTGTTTGTTTATTTATTTATTTGTTTGTTTGTTTGTTTGTTTGTTTGTTTGTTTGTTTGTTTGTTTATTTATTCATTGTCATTGTGTTTTACGCCGTACTTAAGAATATTTCACTTATGTGCCGGTGGCCAGCATTATGGTGAGAGGAAACCAGGCAGAGCCGGAGGGAAACCCGCGACCATCCGCAAGTTGCTGGTAGACCTTCCCACGTACGGCCGGAGAGGAAGCCAGCATGAGCTGGAACTCACAGCGACAATATTAGTAGGAGGTTTGTGAGATTTTACACTGCAATGACATGCTAATCAAGTCAGCCACGGAGGTCCCAACAATGAATTAAATGTATCTATAAATGAATCAGCCAAAATGTTTACGTTTCCGTTGTGTGCACACCGTGATGAAGTTTTGTTCACGTGATAAGAATTTGAGGTGAACAATTGCATTCACAATCAACAGATGCGCTTGATAGCTCTACATTTCAAAGAGCCGCTAGCATAACTACAGTTAGTATCTACAACGAAACGTCGTGATAATAAACCAAGAAGTTGTATATCCATAAGAAAGACATGTTACACTGTACTTCCATCCCAACTTCTAAATGCCACTTAAACAAGTTAGCATAACTACATTTGCATTTTAATTAGATTCCATGTTATACATTCATCAGCGACGCAGACTTTGACATCATCTATGTATGTATATGTGAATATACATAAGTTCAAACAAAGAAACACGAAGACACTTAAATAAATTCAATGTATACAATGAAAGTCTCTGAAAGCACATCGTTTTATGCTATGAAGCTGCAGTGCAGTAGTGCAGAACATTACCTAAGTGCTTTCCTAGCGTGTGACATAACTGGCGAAAGAACAAAGGAGCAAACGGCTTTGAACCATTTGTTAAAGGTAGGAAGGAGTTTTACGAGTTTCCCATTGAATAATAAAGTCTAAGCAGTGCAACATAATATACAAAACCAATAAAAACGGTGACAAAACTGTAGTTTCTTACGGAGATTACATAACCTCAGCTGAATGCGACTTCTAGCGGCAATTGGTATGGATAGCGCCACAAAGAGACAATGAGCGACGCAAACTCAGAAATACTTTCCAACAAAATAACAAATGGCGAAACAATAGCTCGAAAATGTGCTGTACGTGCAGCATAAGTGGAGTAAAAACTGACAATGTCGAATAGATTAAAGTCTACAAAAACTCTGGAAACAAATATCCCAGAAAATTTTAACGAGACGACTTCAAATTTCTGTAACTTCGTGGTTTAAACATATACAATACTACATCGGCTTTTCTGGATTTTTCAATCGTAAACATGTTTACAGTTTACTATGACGAATACGCATTTCAAATTACAGAGTAGACGCTGGCACGATTTCAATAACTGAACGAAGTTATAATTTTTTGAATACGGGGTCACATTAATATAAACACGTTAGACATAAATAAAACCACATTGGACTTTGTATTGTTCTTTCCTTCAAAGATAACAAAAGAATAAATTTGAAACAGTTCAATGAATGTTGCATGTAAATATTGCCGGTAAAAAAATAAAACAAAAAAACACAGCTGAAACTGGGACAACGGTGCTGGAGTTGAAGCCGGCATTTTGATCTGTATTACATTTACACATTGCTTGTACACAAAAATGATGACCAAACACAAATACAGCTACAACTTATAAAACAAAGACGGAGTTGAAGTCGACATTTTGATCTGTATGGCATCGCTTCCGGGTAAATGAAATCTGCCTCGAATGCATGGTGATAGCCAGTTGAATTACTCACATTTCCAAAGTGTCATTTGCAATTTCTTTGTATTTTCCATCTGAAGTTTAATTGTGACTTGATTTTTTTTTAAATCAAACAACTTCCAGAAGGAAGAAAAACAAGTTCCAAGAAAGTCTCGCGTTTAACAGGCAGTTAATAAAAATTTACGGATTATGGTGGGAGGATTATGAGCAGATTCCGGGAGAAACCCACAACCATCCGCAGTCTGCTGGCCAATTTTTTGTTGAGTACAGCGTAAAAGGCCTCCAAAGAAATAAATGCATAAGAAAACTGTTCCTTTAGTTTACTGCCTTTTCTGCGCATAGTGTAAAATGATATATGTAAATCCGCACGGAAATTTACGCGATAAATATTTAACGTTGTTTGTCTGGAGAGATATTGGTGAGGGTAAAAATATGAAGCAGAGGTGAAAAATTGTGACAATGGAATTGAGATGATTTAAGAATTTATTTGTAAAACCGAATCGTTAAGACGCCACGCAGCTGTTTAACTGAAAGCAGTTTGAATTCTACAAAGAATTGAGGCGACTGGTCAAATTACTCGGAGTAGATGATCCGTCAGAGTACTCTTCTTTACAAGACTTGTAAGGGTCTGACATGAGTGGAATATGTGTTCGCCCTGATGTAAAAGGATTAAGGTAGGATTGGGAATATTAACACATAGTAAATAGCATTCATAGTGAGTTTTTGTTCAAGCAATGCATAATATAATATATGTTCTACTGATTTTTGACTAACCTTTCGGGGACACTACACTATGTAAAAACCTAAATTCTTCAAATTGTTCGATACATTTCTTATCGTTATTCAGGTCTTGCAGATTTTACTTCTCATCATTTAGTGTTAATAGTGTTGATGATGATACTTTAAATACAGGCGCGTAAAAGTCTATCACCAAATCCTACGGTAAAGCTGAAATAGAGAGAGGGTTACCTTGGTGGAGAGAAGGATATCCACAAGATATTAGTCAAAGGAATCGTTCAAAGAACAATCCTTATAGAGCAAGATTTTTGGACTTTAAGCACAAGGCATGTATAGCACAAAAGGTGCTTAAAGTCGTGTTCTGATCTCACTGGCGTAGTTTGTTCTTTAATGTCCGAAATATCAGTCCGGAAGAAAGTTTAGGATCCTGTTCGTGGGATTCGTGTATCAGCAACTGCGTCGAACACTATCCCTACCTTGCAACACAACTGTGAAATTAATGTAACTAGCGAACAAAATGCTAATATGAGACAAGTAATGACAACTATCGGGGGTTGTGTTTCTTTGAGTAATTACAGACTGCTGACGTCTAATAAATTGCACTTAACATCATCGTAATTTGTTTTACCTAACCCTGATACTAGGGATGTGTAAGTTGTTACTTCTTAAGCATTTACGTGAACCGTTAGAATAAAACCTTAACTAGGGTGGACTGACAAGAGGCCGGATTTCACCGGTAACCTGTGACCATTTGCCAACTCTAACACTGTCGTGGCTTCTCTGGTGTTACTCTCTGTGCTGGAGTCTTTATCACAAATGTTCAATTGAATCCACATCTACTTTTGACTACATTATGTTGAATAACGTTGCCATTAATAGTGACTTCACTTTTCAAGAGCTCAACAAAGCTATAAATTCTTTGTCTTATAGCTCTACTGGGGACGATGGCATATGAAAGGTTAACTTAAATATCTCCAGCAGTCAAGTTTGGACGTTAGTTGTTTGCCTTTTAACCTCGTTTAGACAGCGATGATTATGCCGTTGGTTTGGATGAAAGCGGTCGATGTGGCAGTTCTAAACCAGGGAAATTTTGAACAGATCTCTCCTCGTATAGACCTATATCCTTAACGAGCACTATGTGTAAGTAAATGGAGGTGTTGGTAAACTCGAGGCTGAATTGATTTGTAGGGAAACATGTTCTCTCCTCAACCTCTGTTGCTACCCTGGTGATATCCATTAAAATGTTTTAGTTATCAGAGAGGCGCTAGTGGCAGAATGTTTAGATGTTGACAAGAAATATTATATGGCATGACGGAAATGAGTCCCAATTAAAGTCCAAACCATGCCAAAAGATTGGCATTGCGCTAAACATGCTAGCGTGGATGAGAAACTTCGTTTCCAATCGGCAAAACCCCAATCCGCATATTGTTGGCAGTATATGAGGAATCATATACGACTAGAGAGGAAGCCAGCAAGAGCTGGATTTGAACTCAAAAGAATCTCCCTGGTGAGAGGCCCTTAGAAACCGACATAGGTATACCAGCCGTCAACTAGAATTTGCATTCTCTGTCAATAATCGCAAGACCAGTTTCCAAAAACCACAAATAACAAAAAGACACATGAATACAATGGCGACGACCTCCATGGAAGAAGAAAACCACTGACCATTGGCAAGTAACTCACCAACACTCCCACCGATGACACATGGATTTTCACACACAGAACGCGATGTCGTATATGTTTAATACACACGAGCAATTCGTACAATCGAGCCCAAGAACTCAATAAATAATTAAAATGTATCAGAATTCTGTTTGTGCTGATTGTGCTGGTTAAAACCTAAAACTGTATCCCTTTGGTTATTACTCACGCCCTTTGAGGTGACCTCATGACCAGGTGACCACATGTTATGACCACTTCCAGCAGCAACAGTAATGGTCGTGCTAAACTAACCGATCCCACAGGCCAGTAATCGAGATCCGCACGAAACAAGGGAGCTAACTTTTGCTCGCGGCAGACACTTGAATCAGTTTGTCAAAGCACATAGCATTTCGAGATTGAGAGACAACGAGCCTAAAGAAGTTTTATTTTAAATATCAAGGCCGTCAGATATATATGTCATTTATATTTCCCCCACCGCACCGATGCCACTGGCGTGAAGGCCTTAAAAAAGATTATGCAAGTGAGGTTTGCTTTTCTGGTCAAGTTGTAGTTTTAATTCAGGTTATCCACATGCATAAATAATATTTGACAATGTGTCTCTGCCAGTTACAAGGTTGAACTTTCAGTTTTACCCTCCAATTTAACTCAGTTAACCTCACACATTCACATTTACTCGAACTGGTGCAAATCGCAGGAATGGCTCACAAGATCCATTCATTCAACAATCCTGTCCGTTTTGGGAACGAGAATAAATGCTGCCCGACAAAATGGACTAAATAGCCCGAATACTGACTGGCTAGATACAGAAGAGGAGCGGACAAGTGATCTCAGTACAAGGCCACATACACTGCAGCGATATAGAACAGAAGGTATTCGGGTTGAGATATTATTAAACCCAATCATAACTCTTTCGTTTATTACTGGATGTGCGAAAATCTGATAGGTATCTTTTTCGAATGAAAATTTTCAACAAGTTTATTACAATAATCATTTTAATTTCTTGACATGGCTTTTGAGGATATTAGCGATTTACTTCGTTACCACTGATCCCTGTCCATGCGATAACACGGACTGTGTAGTGTAGTCTGTCGGGCAGATTTTTATCTCGCTTCCTCGTTGGCTGGGGACAAATTGGGAGGCGTTGCCATCGATTGGTCAATGGAACTTTTAATATGTCCTAAAGAATGGTCCAAGCTGCATGTGTATAATAGGGCGCTAATGTATAGGGACGTATATATTCTAGGTTTAAGTTGACAGGTTTACTATGTAACTGTAACAAGGAAAATCATTGCACTGATGCTAACACTTGGTTCTATTTACGATAGCGCCAAATTAAAACAGATTTAGCGTATAAAATCGCGTCGAACGGCTGAAGCAAACTCTTAAGGTACTTTTGTGTACCAATTTAGTAGGGAAAATGTGTCTGCGTGGTTTACTCAGACAAGGAACCTAGAGTCTAGAGCATCAACTTAATATCGCAACTATTACGAATTTTTGCTTGTTTCTTGGTGCTGGGAAGTGTTTACACCAGCTTCTGGCCACATGCACATTCAGTTTCATTAAAACCAGATCGTGTGGCGGCTATGCTAACACGATTTAACTTACTGGAAATGTTAAATGTTTTCAAGGGGGTTAATTCAATTAACCAATCAGTGGGCTGCTAGTCAGTTTAAGGTAGAACCTCCAGGCATGGCCGATAATCGCTATGACAGAGCAGAGATTTCCGATCTCGGCGTAAGTATGCCGACGAGACCAGCTGATGTTAATCGTGGTAAATAGCACCGTATACGCGAAAACAAAAGAGCTCGTTTAGTGGGGATAAGAGTGGAAAAGAACGAGCGCGCTGATTGGCAAAATGTCAGATGACAGTATGATAGAAACGCCGTTCTTAGCAGTGATCGTGTTGGTAGTGGTCCAATCAGAAATGCCGTTCTTGGGAATACACCATGCCCATCGGTTCACACCATTAGCTACATCGAATGCAGCTTTTAGTCATGAAATTTGTCAAGTACCTAATGAAGGTTGGTTGTTTTTTTCCGGTTTCCTCAACCTATAAACATTTAATACCGTCGCCATTTATGTAAAACTACTGATTATGGAGTTAAACACCACTAAAATAAATGAATCTTTAAAAATAAAAAATCAACATCAAAGTCTACAGATGGTTTCGGATATACCTGAAGTAGTTTTTGCACAAACCACAAAAACTTACCTTTTATGTTTTCTTTCTAAACTTTGGTGATATTTTAAAAGTTCCCTCCTATATTTAATCACGGTTGTTTCGCAGTGGAGGTTGTGGTGATGAAATTGACTACAGGTCGGACCTTGGGATGAAGAACTCGCTGAAATGGAAGGAATGGTGAGAAACAAAGACGTTTCATTGTCGCGTTCCTAGACATTGTAAGGAATATGCATGGTAAAAGAATCACTTCACTGTCATGAATTTTGTCTTTTCTTTTGCAGACTTGTACGCCATACCTGCCGATATTTTGTACGAGGGGATACTGACGATTATTAGTCAGTTAACCGGCTTAATATGGTGTGAAAAAAAAAACAAAACAAAAAAGCGTGAAATCTTGTGAATAGCATAATGGAATTTTGATTGGTTAGCTGGTATACCCACGTGCTAAATTTAGGGAGACGTAGTCTGAGCAGTGGCATACTATAGTCGTAAGAAGGGTAAGAAAAACCCGATGAGTTCTTCAGGTAAAGGTCTTCTTTGTGGTGTACTTCTAGAAAATAGTCGTTGCTGTTGTGTCTTCAAGCGTTTAACTCTTCTACTGCAAGAATATTCTGGAGCCTTCGTGGCTGAGTGGTTAGCGTGCTAGTGCAGTCAATGACTCACAAATGTAGTGGTTATGACTCAAGCTCGTGGTAGTTTCCTCTCTGGCTGTAGCTGAGAAGCCCTGTCAACACCCTACGGATGACCATACGGATGACCATTTTCCCCACATGCATTTGTAATACGCTTTTGTTTTCATGATTTCATCCATTTTGTAAATATTACAGGACGAACAAACCCTTTTGCAAACCTATTCAGATGTACAAATTTGTATGTCTTACAAAATTGTCGTTGTTGTTGTTTAATATAAGTCTCATGATGGACCTCCCGCGGTTTTGGTTTGATATTTACCTGGGCAGGTTAATTTTATTTCTGCTATATATCCAGTTTGCAGTACACGTACCAAAGCGGTTAGATTGCGTAGACCAATTCAAGAATGTACACTTGTTTATTTTTGTGCTGTATTTTGTATGGCTTGGTATCTTCGTGGGATACACTAACCAGATATTTTGTATTATGTTAACTGATTTATTAATCACAACTGTCCTTTGACTCTTACAGGTATTCACTTGTTGAATAGCCGATTCAATATTTAAGAAAGAAATTAAAAAACGATCCATAAAAACTTTGTTTGAAAATGAGTATATGGTATTGTTGATTATTATTTGGAGATTAACTGAGATTGAAGTTAAATTTGTATCGAGAAAAGAAAGTAAGAAAAAGGAATTTCACAAAGCCCTATTGAGATTGTTTCGTGATTTTCCACCGAAAAACTTTAAAAATCTGATTGTTAAACCAGTAGAAATAGCCACTTTACTTGGTCGCCAGATATCTCGAGGGCTTAAAAGTGATTTTATCCACACATAGCCAACAACCCACCAACCCGCACCCTCTCAGCCATTTCCCCAGCCCCCAGCATTCTTAGGAATGTATTACGTACATGATGTAGTGGTATTACAGGATAGAACGGTCAGAAGACAGTGGGACTGTGTACAGGGGGATTCACTTATCTACGTGCTAAAGTTTTACTGGAAACTCTCTGCGTTTTGGGAATTTTCGACAAACAACGGATTGCGCATGATTCTGAAGACATCACGAAGTTCAGATCAGTGTAAAAACTAGCTTAGAAATGCCTTATTTCTAAATTGGGTGGAACATTGACCCTCTTGGGATCAAGAACAGTTGGGTGTTCCCTTATATATACTATACACGTGTGCTTATACGATCGGGCACTTTGGAACAATATGTACGAACCATCGAAAAAACATACCTTTGATTAATTTATTGTGCTATGTCTTGTTACATCTTTAGTGTAATTTATCAGATATACGTGGTCTCTCTAGTAAACTTGTAGAAATATTTACTGTAAACATAACACATAGCTACAGAAATACTATGAATTTGGTACGTGGCATTCAGTACACCGTGTTTTAGGAAGCTGATAGACATGAGCCAAACGATAACATTATATCTGTGCTCTGTTTTTAAGATCTCTATCCCTTTTGTCAAAAGGATGGTCTCTCTGCAGTAATAAATGTGACTTAAATGTGCTCACCAGAAATTTACCATATTATCTTCGACCGTGCTTCCCTTAAAGGACAATATAGACACCTGCTCATATGTGTGAAGACGACCAGCTTCTTGTCACTCTCTTCTGGAATGTGGAACTGGCTACGATTACGTGAAGCCCATCTCTGATCCCCGGCACAATTCATCCCTGATTACCACCACAATCTGTCAGTGATTCCCGACACAGCGTAACTCTTATTTCTCAACATAACCCATGTATGATCCCCTCCACAATTCATCAACTGATCAACGACAAAATCGAGTCCTGATCCCTGGTAAAATCGATCCCCTGGTCCCTGGCACAATACCTCTCCTGAATGCCGAAACAATCCATACCTGACACCTGGCATCCCTCATTACCGACACAATCTAACCCCTTGATCTCTAGCATCCAACGGGGAGAAGAGAACACGAGGATGTACAACTCACGGTTTTTAGAAAAGACTGGAACTTACAACCAACGGGTAGAATACAACACGGGGATGTACATCTCACTGACTATGGGTAAGACTCGGAAAAGTAAGCCATTCCGCCGAATTTTTAGAACATGTAATTTGATTTATTTATTTATTTATTTATTTGATAGGTGTTTTACGCAATACTCAAGAGTATTTCACTTATACAACGGCAGAGTGATTGTAATGGGAGGAAACCAAGCTGAGCCCAGGGAAAACCTACAACCATCCGCAGGTTGTTGGCAGACTTTCCCACCTACAACCCAAGAGGAATCCAGCATGAGCTGGACTTCAACTCATAGCGACCGCAGTGCTCGATACCGCCGCATAACTGAAATATTCTTGAGTACGGCGTAAAACACCCACGGTTTTCAGTGCCCATCCTCGTGTGGGAGTCTGCCAGCAACCTGTGGATGGTCGTGGGTTTGTCCCTCCGAACGGTTTCCACCCACCATAATGCTGGCCGCTGTGTTATAAGTGAAATATTCTTCAGTACGGCGCGAAACTCCAATAAAATCAATCAATCAATCAATCAATAAACATTTCCTGCCAGATCCGATACTGAAGCATTACACCGACAAACTGATACTCAGGCTTCATCGTAGAAAGACTCTCAAGAGTGCAGTTTCTCGTCTCGGATGCATGAACATGTATTTTTAGACATGGCCGACGACAGGTCTGGAAAAGACACGCCGGAGAGCATAGGGGAATTCCCGCACATTTCTCCCTTAATCTCATTTTTCCTACAACAAAGAAGTATAACAGAGATATGCGATACATTCTATGATTTCATTTCCGAGCTAACAGTCCCCAAACCGGATTTAGCTGAAAAGCACTCTGGGTACATGTAACAATAAATGTGAGAAATTATCATGAGTACGCGCAGCCAGCTGGAGGATAGGCATGTATAATGTACCCACTTTTAGATTATTAGATCGGGGCCCTCTTGTAAGAAGCGCTCTTAACGTTACGATTATGTAACTAGTCCGAAATAATGCCTACAGAGCTGGTTGCCATCGTACACGTAGTTACGTGCTCCTCACGTCAGATGGCTTCGTGCAGATCGGCTTGGGGCCTGCTTTCACGAAGACCTCTGAACATTACGAGCACGTAGCTACCCAACCTGTGGTGTTGGTTGCCAAGGCAGTTAGGAGCTGTTAACGCTAACAGGGCTTCGCGAAATTTGGCCCACGATTGTTAACATATCGTCACCAAGATATTCCCTTTTCCCTTTCACCATCGCAGATCAGATGCCTTTTCACTGGTCGTTAATAAATCCATTTTAATATCTTGAAAGCCTCGTTTTCGCACAAAGCGCATGGCCAGGACAATGTTAAAGTGTTAGTAACTCTCTACAGTAACTCTCCTCACCACCCCTTATCTCGGGGAATTTATTGTGTTGAAACGAGTCGGTAACAATACTTTTACCTACACAAAGTTCACACAATTTCGATTACCTTCATACCAAATCAGCACCTGAGCATCAAAAGTGGCTGGCTGGCCACCAGAATAGACATTACACAGAAAAAATACACAGGACTACATTCCCTACCGAAGAACGGTAGTGATAAAAGGGTACTGATTCCGTTCAACTCAGCGAATTCATAGTTTCGAGAATCCGAGGCCTTCACGAGGAATAGGGGCTGACAAATAACATGAAGCTAAATAGGTGAATTGCTGCATTTCAAAGGTTTATTCACTACAGAGTATCGACTCTGTCACATCTGATTACTAATTACTACACGTACTCTGCTTATTTTCCCCAAAAGAGTTTCCCACAAGAAAAGCTTTATATTTCATTTTTATGGGAAAATCTTACTCAAGGCCCGTGTGTCTAGCCTGAACTAAATTTGACATGGTTTTACCGCCAGTACTCTGGTCACGTGACCAAAGTGTGGTGTCGCTCTGCTCAGTTATGAACAGTTACGGATTCACTGCAAAACTATTTTAAGTCAGTTTTCATGACACCAGAAAGGTTACATGGGCTCTACATTGGATATCAGTACGGATACCCATTTCAAGCGCTTGGTGACAAGAAAGTGAGAAAAACCAAACATTAGCAACTGCGATGCGAATGTATGTTGTTCGTAAATTGTGTTTTAAGTTATACATATGTATTTGTGGTTGGATATTTTAAATTTTCTTTGGACTGACAGATTACACTTATAAGAAGTTTTTCCTTCAGGAAAAATATCAAATGTCGCCCAGGTACCGGCACATTCTCTCACCATAACGCTGGCTGTCCTCCTAAAAGTGAAATATCCTTGAGTACGGCGCAAAACACCAATGGAATAATTAAGTAAATAATCAAATTGGTTTTTGTCAGACTAAACCTGTAATCTATGTCAGATAATAGGGTTGTATAGAAATTACGATAGGAATCTTTGCTTCATAAAAGGAAAGGCCGTTATGTACAGAACGGAGCTAGTGAACATTTAGATCCACAGAAAGGACATCCTCAAATATTCACGAATGGCAATGTTTCATAGTTTAACATTCTTGACATGTCCTTGACATGCTCTAACATTTTTGAACACACTTGCTTTTCTCACTTCTTCACAGGCATAATAGTGGGAAAAACTGATTTCAACCGTAAGGCTTTATCGACTCAGTACATGTACTTGTCAAGAGATAACCTGCTACGTAGATTACGAACGGTAACAAAGCAACTATCACCGCAAGAACAGCGAAGTGATGACTTAGTATGGTCTGCTCCAAAGCTAGTATTTGTTGAATTATTTAATTGGTGTTTTATGCCGTACTGAAGGACATTTCACTACTACGACGGCGATCGGCGCCGTGGTGGCAAGAAACAGGGCAGGGCCCGGAGGGGAAGCCCACGACCGTCCGCAGGTTGCTGGCAGACCTATCCACATGTGACCGCGCACGTCAGTAGCAGGAAAGGCGTACACAGGCTTAGTTTAACAATAAGCAACATGATTCGCACGAGGCGTTTTTCCCGAGAAATCCAGACAGCTCATGCAAAAGCTACATATAAAGAGGACAATCTCTATTGAAGACAGCAAGTATGCTCCAAAAAAAATAAATAAATAAATAATTAAAACCAAAACTGTTTTCTACCTTTTTTTCATTTATTTCTCTTCCTTTTAGCTTCAACACTGAATATTTACAATCATCATGTAACAGGTAAGTGTCAGGAATCCTTTAAAGTTAAACTGAACTTTAATCAATAGGAGGCAAAATTACGCGGGCAATTCTACATCCCTAACAATTAAACCTACTGCAGGAATTGTAAGACACTTGCTAAAAGTAAGGCTGGAAAACCTAAGAAATGAAAAACTTTATACATCACACATTTGAGTTTCTGGCCTTTTGTTGGCCATGTTTATTGGGATGTGGCTGTGTTGTCGTTGTTGGAGGTCGTATGTCTACAGTCTTTCTTGGGGAGGCATGTCTGCTGTCGTTGCTTGGGGCGGTGTGTCTGCACTCGTTTCTTGAGACGGTGTGTCTACTGTTGTTTCTTGAGGTGGTGTGTGTGCAGTCGTATCTTGAGGCGGTGTGTCTACTGTCGTTTCTTGAGGTGGTGTGTGTGCACTCGTTTCTTGAGACGGTGTGTCTACTGTTGTTTCTTGAGGCGGTGTGTCTGCGTTCGTTTCTTGGGGCGGTGTGTCTGTTTTCGTTTCTTGAGGCGGTGTGTCTACTGTCGTTTCTTGAGGTGGTGTGTCTGCTGTCGTTTTTTGTGTGCCAGCTGTCGTTTCTGTAGGGCGGTGTGTCCCCTGTCGTTTCTGATGTGTCTGCTGTCGTTTCTTGAGGTGGTGTGTCTGCTGTCGTTTCTGGTGTACCTGATGTCCTATGCGCATTACTTATATGACAGAACCATATTCACAATACACACAAGACAAATTGGAATAATCAATTACAATTTAACCCACCCACCCCCCCCCCACCCCCCCCCGCGGAGGCACCATACTATAAAATGCACTGCAATGCAACGACATTCTGAACACCTAAAAATCATTGATAAAACTAAATCATTATTTTTGGGAGAATAATTTTACATTCTCATGCCAAGTAAGTCACATTAACCTTATATTAGTATTACATCACATTCTACACATAACATACACGCGTATGTGCCTTTCCTTCGTTAGTTTATGTTGATATACGAATAAAAGAGAGTATCTTACAAACGTCTAGGTAGGTGTATAATGCTCTTGTGAATGTTTAATTTATTAGTTGGCCACAATCCGACTATTTGTGCAGGTGCGTCATGACTTTGAAATTTGTGAAATAGGGTCATTGACTACATGTAAACCATATGAATGAGGTGGTCGACTGAGGTACATGGACTACGTGCAGCTTGTTCAATATATTTAAGTCTTCTCTGACACCTTCCCTACCACTGCTCCAAATTGAAGACTATGCTCAATCGTTTGCCGTGTCTTCTACTTCACACAAACTATTTACACTGTGCATCATTAGTCTTCGCAAATAACGAGTTAAATTGTGACGGAATATAAATCGGCTAGTTGCAAAACCGACAAAACAAAATAAAAAATTAATGTTAAACAGTCGACCAACAAAACTTTGATAAATAGTTAGTGGGAAGCATTGAAAATTGGAGACGAAATTACTTTAGTACCGTATATTCATTATAAACAATGAAGAGTTAATTAAACAAAAAGAAACAATACTAAATATAGTGGGAAAGATGTTGTTTGTTTACAGTTGCACACAATGTGCAGTAACACGCGATTTTTAATTTGTTGGACTACAGTTGTTTTCGACTTCTTGTATTTGGAGATGTCAACATGAGTCATTTAGTGACCAGCTTATGCTGCATGAAACCCCCGATTTCACCTTAATGTATAAATGATCGCGATTCGCAATTAACTATCTGAACTCGTGCCAAATTTCAAAAGCTTTTGCCAGAGATCTGCATTTCACAAATAAATGCTGTACAAGTAGGCTCCCATACATGTGTGTTTTAGCACCACATGTACAGTTTTTATTTCATCTTTGTTTTCAGGTACCTGAGTACATGAGTACATGAGTACATGAGTACATGCAGTCTGAAGCAGGATATAGGCAAAACACTTTAATTTAAAAACGAGATAAAACTGTCTGGTGCAATGTAGGCCTATTATTCATGTACACCTATAGCGGAATTCAAAATCTTGCTGTATACCTATTTCTGTAGTCCTGTCTTAACTTTAGCTACTGCTTCTTAAATTAAGTATAGTGCAATGTCAAAATCCAGTTAGAATTAGTTTCACTCTAAATTATGGTCTAAACGAAATGTTTTATCCTTGAATGCACAATTTAATCATAATCCTTTACTATTTTATAATTGATAACTCAATAGAATGCTGAGATTTAACGGTATAAATGACTACAATTAAAGTGTTATATGACAGAGATTTATTTTACCGCTCATTACGCTTTTGCATTCTTTTTTTGTTTTCGCAGTAGCCCAGTTTGTGCTTGGGATCTCATCAGGACTGGTTAAATATATGTAGTAGGCCTATTTGTATCTCACGGCAAATGATTTTCAATACCAAAATCAAGTTGGTGTATTTTGTGTATATCATTTCTTTTTCTTTCTGTTTTATTCCAAAACCCGACTAAATCTGATGTATTCCGACCTGTGTTAAACAACAAGAGGTTAGTGTAGTTTGAGAGAGTGAGGCCTGACCCAGGGCTGTGGTGGACAGCTATTTTGTATCGTGTAGGCCAGCCTTGGATGATTCTAGAATATATACACATTTATCGGAGAACAACAGATGCACTGTGTGTATATTCATGTACCCGCTGTAGGCATCCCTCAACGTTAGTCACCACATCCCTTTTGACTGACAGAAGTTGCAGAACTTGATGCATGGTTTCTTAGACAAGTAACCCTCTACACTGGACATACTTTTTTAAAGTGCTTCCTGAACTGAACATTGAAGTGCGGTGAAAGAACAAAACGATTCCTTTTGGTGTTGAATCCGGACTGCTCTAAATAAGGTTCCGCCAATGTTTGTGACTAATCCAACTCGAGGTTCACCTTACAAATGACTGTCAAGGAAGTCATAAATGAACTGGCTACACAGATCTGGTCACAGTAACATATTTGCAAGGTGGCATGAATGTGCTATATCTAACGTCTCACACTGCAATTGTACTGCACCGATCTAGGCGCAGGCCTGACTTCCATGTGTTTCTACTGCTACATAGAAGAGTATATCCGCATGTATCTTACATGTGTGCATGGTATAATACGCTTACCGGTACTGTTATCTCTGTGGGTGGACTTCGGACATGTCAGACCAGTCAAAATTAATGGATTTATTTAGTTATTTGTTTGGTGTTTTACGCCTTACTCAAGAATATTTCGGCCGAAAGCGGCCAGCATTATGGTGGGAGGAAGCCGGACAGAGCCCGTGGAAAATCCACGACCATCCGTAGGTTACTGGCGGACCTTCTCACGCAAAATTAATGGAGTCTGAAGATTTACAGAAATCATCTAATTTACGACAATCTTCTGAACATGTTAATAAAAAGTGGTGAGAAGCTAGCGCCATATTCTAAATGTTGATGATCATTATCAGTATATTCTATGGTGGCAGAATTCATTCGAGTTTAATGTATGTTCCTTAATGTTGCAAATGTACAATGATTCAAGAATATGTGGTTGTTAATACTGCATATGTATCTTATTCCTAAAATTTGAAGGATTAATTCGCTAAATAAATTCATATTACTTTCCCTATGTAATTATTCTTTTTGTAAGGTTATTCCACATACTGACTGATTAATTTAGTGTAAATTGTCTGACATGGATTTCAGAATGGATTCAATACATTTGAAAGACTGACTTATTTCTGCACCCTAAGGGACTGTTTTCATATTTGAAAGGATTTATTTCTTAAAGTGAGACATTCTGCTTGTGGAATTATTCCTCAAAAATTAACAGCTTAACTAAGGAATTATTCCTTAAGTGTTTCTTGAATCATTTCTTAAATTTTCTTGAACATTTTTTAACGGTTTAAGGAATACTTCCTTGAAATGTAACTAAGGAAATAGTCGTCAATAAAGCTATTTCTTAAATCTGAAGGATTAATTCGCCAGTGCTATTGTCCAGATATATTCCTTAAAAAAATTCCTTAGTATATTTAGGAATTTTTTTTTTCAGTGTAGATTTGATTTTACTTTATGTTTGTTTATTTTGTTTCACGACAAAAACAACAGTTATATAGCTTTAGGATTTTGTTTTCTCGTGGTGTTCTGACTAAATACGGGGATTTAATACGCTCCACTGTTTACAGTACACGGTGCCTTTCCGTAGCCGCTGGTGTTACATGTACCTGGTGGAAATAAAGAGACAAAAGACAACTAGAGAATATCAATACATGTGATATGGTCGTGGTTCTACAACACAAACACACATGTACAAGGAACATCAGAAGAGGTTGTATACTGTTGTATGCAGTGTCGGCGTTATGTTTCACACGATTTTGTAAAATCTTTTGCAACATATTTCAACTACCTGTACTGAAGTTCAATTCCTCCTAATGTGCTTAGCTGATAATGGAATGAGTGGGTGGAGTCATGGGGTTAATAAAGCGCCTGGTGTTTACTTTTAAACATGTCAGTAATGTTTTAACAATTCCGTTCAATTATTTGAAAGAAAAAATAAATATATAAATCTAGATAACTTGTGCTGTGAAATTCATTAGCGGTTCTCTGCCCTTGGTAACGGCTTTATATGAAGGTATTAACGTCTTGCGTGCTGCAATGTCTGCGTCGCGAAAATGAAAGTAGGCCTACACACGACAGCACCCAGACAACACCCATATGTTTCTTAGAAAACGTTCCGCGCGGTTTTAAATAGAATTAATCAATCGGCTGATGTGGAACAGCGGTGGTTGTAATAGATTAAGCATTGGCATGTGTTAAATCTAAAAACGCTTACTTTATAGTTAATTTTCAGAAGAATTAGTGAAAGCAAAGCTCTCAGTGCTGAGAAACAGCTACACAAAAGCTAAAAAAACATGTAGTAGAAAGAGGTAGAAAGACCCCGAAACACATGCGCATTAACGACTGCCTGAAATGAGACACTTTTCGTTTGCCATCGTTCACCAATGGATTTATTAATTTATCTGATTTGTGTTTTACGCCATACTCAAGAATATTTCACTTGTACGACGGCGGCTAGCATCATCGTGGGAGGAAACCCAGCGGAGTCCGGGGGAAACCCACGACTATCCGCACGACTATTCCTCTTCCACGTAAGGCCGAAGAGGAAGCCAGCAGGAGCTGGACTTGAACTCACAACGACCGCACTGGTCATTACGCTGCGCTAACGAGCTAACCGACTAAGCCACTTCATCAAACTTATCAAATTTTGATAAATAGATATTTGGTCTAGCGTCAGGAAAATCAAAAACTTAAGGAAAAGTTACCTGCACACGAGAGTTATGTGCTTAAGGCAAGTGTCACGAATGAATTTTTGCAAAGCTTGATGTAAAGACATGTCATGTTCCTTTGATAACATGTTGATATTTTAAACACTTTAACTCATTTATTATTCACCAATAGACATACCTAGCCATAAATGTGATCGGAAGAGCGAAAAGAAAACGTCTTTCTCAACTGTAGTTGGGCATCTTCGGCAAGTACGTACACGAGTTGCTTTAGCTCAATGCTTTTGGTCGATCTGTTGATAGAGCTGTATGCGCACAGGGACAGTCTTTTAAATACATGTCAGACGAAACCTTTAAATATAAACATATTCTTAGACTTCGATGTATAGTTCTACAAATAACTGAATTTATTCACAATACAATGACAGGGAAGTTTCTCTGGTTTGACGGACTTAATCAATGGGCGATGCAATCGACCTAAGCATTGCGTAACAGGTGTGTAAAAATTTTCAGAAATTGATACATGTGTACATTTTCCATGACAAAAATGTAGGAAAAAAGAATCCGTTGATTTTGGGATAATGCACATACCTCTGTCCTCGTGAATATTAATTACTTGGTAATGGCAAGTAAATATTCAATCCCTTTATGTCGAACTACGCCTGCTATGAATATTGCACAATGTGGTTGTGAGCAAGCCACAGTTATCTACGGGCCTTTAAAAGGGTGGTCTCACATAACATAGAAAAAACAGGTTCATCGGGTGAACGTCTAAAATATGCGTAAAAGCACAATAATTCAGATTTTTTGAAGATGTTTTTAAAGGGTATAAATGCATTTTAATATTTTGTTTAGAATTCTTTGTTGCATATACAGCTAATGTTCAGCTACATGTAGGGAAACTTTTCACCTGAACTCATTGTCCGGAAACCTTCTAAGTTCAGTAAATTGATTATGGCCAACGTGACACGCTTCTCGAAAAACTATACTAAGTCAAACACTATATAAGTATTTTTTGGTATTCCATTGGTTATGTCAAACTATTAAGCAAAAGACGTGGGACTAGCTGCCACTACCCACGGATAAAAGTTTATTTATTATATAATATCCTGCTATACATGCATCTTTACTTCACTTCTGAGCAGTCGTTTCCATTTAATACCCATTTCATCGACGTTCAGTCAGCTTGTTCGAAATCGAAACTAATCTTTGAAGAAGAAGACAGATGGTGAATATATAGTTATTTTAACACTGAATACAAATGTAAAACTATGTAACCATATTTTGAATCTGTGAAGATTGTCTGTGTCATTGACAGCACAGGGCAATAGAAAGTACATAATACGAAACGGCAAAGTTTTCGACCTTACAATTATTTGAGGGTGACATAGTAGCTGGCTACGTAAGAATTAGAGATTTGAAACTGGCTTTGCTCTCCGGATAGATACGTATATATTAAAAAGATATTCAGCGCTATTTGTGAGGGTTTACTGTGTTGCCACAGTGTGTCTACGTGACGATATTGCTATTGTGAGTGGTGTGCTTGTTATGCTTGTTACAGACGATGTGTTTGTTGCAGACGCTATGTTTGTTACAGACGATGTGTTTGTTGCAGTTGTTGCAGACTATGTGTTTGATGTAGACGATGTGTTTGTTGCAGACGCTATGTTTGTTACAGACGATATGGTTGTTACAGACGATGTGTTTGTTGCAGTTGTTGCAGACTTTGTGTTTGATGTAGACGATGTGTTTGTTGCAGACGCTATGTTTGTTACAGACGATATGGTTGTTACAGACGATGTGTTTGTTGCAGTTGTTGCAGACTTTGTGTTTGATGTAGACGATGTGTTTGTTGCAGACGCTATGTTTGTTACAGACGATATGGTTGTTACAGACGATGTGTTTGTTGCAGTTGTTGCAGACTATGTGTTTGATGTAGACGATGTGTTTGTTGCAGACGAAATGGTTGTCTGTAATGTTTAGATAGATTGGTTCAAAGCTAATGAAACTGTCGAAACCGACATTGTTGTTCGATTCCAGGCCTGGCTGCTTTAGCTCTGGTTTTAAGACACGAGGTTGACTATAGTGCATTTGTGCATGCATACTCAGGGAAATCCGGTTTCCTTATTTCCTCCAAGAAAACCTGTCCATCATCGTATAAGTGAAGAATTCTTAAATAAGGTCTTAATAAGCAATGAAACTATGTATTTATTTATTCGATTGGTGTTTTACATCGTACACCAAATATTTCACTTATACAACGACAGCCAGCATATTGGTGGGAGGAAAAGCCTTGGGGAAACCCATGACCATCCGCAGATTGCTATCCGTTTTTCCCAATAACGACTGAAGAGAAAACCAGCATGAGGTGGACTTGAACTCACGGCGGCCGCAGTGGTGAGAGGCTCCTAGGTCATTAGGTTGAGCCAGCCAATCAAACTAGTGTATAGATGTTATAAATAATAACATATTGCACCGAAATTTCTACCTAGGCTCTACATCTCAGACATGAGTCGTGAGCCTGCAATCGGATTTTCTTTAAAGTCAATAATAAAAAGAATGAACTTTTTTGTTACAAAATAACTGTTTACAATCCTTTAAAAAAGTCGATTTTCTTAGGTAGGAAATGCTACCCGTTGAGAGTGGAAAAAGATTTTTTAGAGTTGAAGCGCTTGTGTTACATTTTGCATAAAACAATTTTATGTTCGTTTTCATGGGTGGTCATAACCGAATATTTCAGAAAGATATTTTGCCGCATATAAAGGAAATAGCCTGCAGTATTTGTTCCTGTCGCTAGAACATACGCTCATGTATTAGCCAGTAGACACCTCTAATGGCAATTCTGTAGCGCAAGATTGGTGATAAATGAAACTACACAGTTGATAAAGCGAACCAAGTATTTAATTAACGTCATAATACAAAATGGCATTCTGTTGCGATGTGACTCCTGAAACTAGGCGGCGTGATAGTGCAACGATCTTGCCTCAAACGACAAATATCGTCATTTTTGAAGGACGCCTGCCAGTTGTTGAAACAGGCGGTGTGGTTGTTGTTTGAAGTGGTGTTGTTGCGTCTGCTGTGAGACCTGGAACTCTTGTGGTCTTCAGGACGCTAGTGGATGCTGTAGGGGCGACGAAGTCTGTAATTGACTGTGTTAGTATCATCTCTGTTGCATATTTTGTCGCTGGGGGGTGGGGGTGGTGAGGTTGTCCTTTTTGACGGTCCTGGATCTCTTGGCTGTGTTATTGTCCGTTTGCAAGACTGTCTATGTTCTTGGAGTTGTTGTGCTTGTTGTAGACATTGTAGTTGTGGTCATTTGAGGCAACGTATATATCACACCTGATGAAAATATTTTCGTTGTGGTTGCTCAGAACGACGTGCTTTTTGAACTTGATGGAGACACTTTCGTTGTGGTTGCCGTGAACTACATGCTTGCCGGATACGACGTTGCACTTGTTGAAGACGGTGTGCTTGCTGTGCTTTCTGTGCTTGCTGTGCTTGCTGTGCTTGCTGTGCTTTCTGAACTCGACCCCATTGAATTATCTGGAGAGGTTGAGGAGGAGGTGTCTCCTACAAATGGACAAAACCTCTGTGTTTTAGAAAGAGACAAAATCCTACCCATCACTTTATATTCCATTCGTATAGCTGAGGCTTCCTGTTGTAGCATTAACAGCACGTTCATCTTTGTAAACGTATAACTCAAAAATAAAATTTGAACTTTCTAGGCCGATGAAGTTATGCGTGGATCAGAATAAGGAGGGAGATTATGTGGTGAAAGACAGGAAAACAGACTTCTGCCATGAGATCATGCAAAAACACGAAAACATCTTTCCTGAGCATCGACAAAACAGAATATGTTATTTGTACAAACTATCACGGTTTACATATTTTATGTAACAAGTTTGTTCTTTAATTCCAACAGAATAATTTTGTGGCGTAACGTTGTATTGGGTTGTCTCCAACATAAACATGAAGTCAGCCAGGATATTTGAATTAATTCTTAGTTTCCCGAGGTGTTCTAAGTATTTTCTACGAAATGTTCTACAAGTTAAAAACTTGTTAACAGAATACAAAGATTATCACCGTCCCTACCTAACCGCTTTTTAGAGTGACGTCATATCACTTAACTCTCCTGTGCCATCGTGCATACAACGTCGCGCGGCCATAAAAAGAGAACTGTCATCGGCATAAAAATGTGATTGAGAAATACTAAATATACAAAGAAATAAGCCAGCTCAAGACTTTCAGTTATCTTCTACTTTTAAGTACTGCAGTGGAGGTATCTTTGACATTGGCAGTTTGTCCAATTCCAATTTGGCCTTTCGTGTTTCGTTTTCGTTTTTTCTCCATCTGCATGAGTGTCTAAAGCATTAGCTGGGTGTAGACAACAGTGAATGCACTGAAAACAGCTAGGCTTCCACACCTAATGGAACAGAGTCTTTTCTGTCGGTGTTCTGGAGACGTTTTCTTAATGAGTCTGGCTTCGCCAGCGGGTAACGTAAATCAGTCAACAGACTCTTCTCATTCTCAGGCAATCGCTGTCCCGAGTCGGCCATTTTGTGATTCTAGCAAACGTTTGGAGTCCCACATAAGTATTTTACAGTCAAGTTGGCCAAAATTCCTCCCTTTAACACTAAAAATAACCTGATTATCTTATCTGTTTCACCGATGTCTCTGTGTCTACCAAAAGAAGCCCCACTAACAACCAGGAGCTGAAAACATGCTTCGACGTAACAACCATAATGTCATGTAACACATTCTCATTCTAGTGATTGGTTGATAAATTGAGTGAACTGTCCATCGACATCATATAGCCCAACGTGGAATTCCATCTTCTCGACTTTCAAAACCTTAATGACTTTTTTTACCTCAAATAATTTTCTGTGATATTCGTGTTAACATTTTGTTATGTATAGATAGTGCTAGATTCTATGCTGACTCCACGATGTTATTATACTACTTTAACCCAGCCTGATTTATCATATTAATATGTTGTATTTAACGCAGTAGTTTTAGACTGTAGTAATTCATACCTGTCATGATTGTTGATGTGGCTTCGGGGATTTCTGTTGGTGTGGTCTCAGAAGTCTGCTCTGATGTGGTCACAGAAGTCTGCTCTGACGTGGTCTCAGAAGTCTGCTCTGATGTGGTCACAGAAGTCTGCTCTGACGTGGTCTCAGAAGTCTGCTCTGATGTGGTCACAGAAGTCTGCTCTGACGTGGTCTCAGAAGTCTGCTCTGATGTGGTCACAGAAGTCTGCTCTGATGTGGTCACAGAAGTCTGCTCTGACGTGGTCTCAGAAGTCTGCTCTGATGTGGTCACAGAAGTCTGCTCTGACGTGGTCTCAGAAGTCTGCTCTGATGTGGTCTCAGAAGTCTGCTCTGATGTGGTCTCAGGAGTCTGCCCTGATGTGGTCTCAGGAGTCTGCTCTGATGTGGTCACAGAAGTCTGCTCTGACGTGGTCTCAGAAGTCTGCTCTGATGTGGTCACAGAAGTCTGCTCTGACGTGGTCTCAGAAGTCTGCTCTGATGTGGTCTCAGAAGTCTGCTCTGATGTGGTCTCAGGAGTCTGCCCTGATGTGGTCTCAGGAGTCTGCTCTGATGTGGTCTCAGAAGTCTGTTCTGATGTGGTCTCAGAAGTCTGCCCTGACGTGGTCTCAGAAGTCTGCTCTGACGTGGTCTCAGAAGTCTGCTCTGATGTGGTCTCAGAAGTCTGCCCTGATGTGGTCTCAGGAGTCTGCTCTGACGTGGCCTCAGAAGTCTGCTCTGATGTGGTCTCAGAAGTCTGCTCTGATGTGGTCTCAGAAGTCTGCCCTGATGTGGTCTCAGGAGTCTGCTCTGATGTGGTCTCAGAAGTCTGTTCTGATGTGGTCTCAGAAGTCTGCCCTGACGTGGTCTCAGAAGTCTGCTCTGACGTGGTCTCAGAAGTCTGCTCTGATGTGGTCTCAGAAGTCTGCCCTGATGTGGTCTCAGGAGTCTGCTCTGACGTGGTCTCAGAAGTCTGCTCTGATGTGGTCATAGAAGTCTGCCCTAACGTGGTCTCAGAAGTCTGTTCTGACGTGGTCTCAGAAGTCTGCTCTGATGTGGTCTCAGAAGTCTGCTCTGACGTGGTCTCAGGAGTCTGCTCTGACGTGGTCTCAGAAGTCTGCCCTGACGTGGTCTCAGAAGTCTGCTCTGACGTGGTCTCAGAAGTCTGCTCTGATGTGGTCATAGAAGTCTGCTCTGACGTGGTCTCAGAAGTCTGCTCTGATGTGGTCATAGAAGTCTGTTCTGATGTTGTCTCAGAAGTCTGCTCTGATGTGGTCTCAGAAGTCTGCTCTGATGTGGCCTCAGAAGTCTGCTCTGACGTGGTTTCAGAAGTCTGCTCTGATGTGGTCTCAGAAGTCTGTTCTGACGTGGTCTCAGAAGTCTGCTCTGATGTGGTCATAGAAGTCTGCCCTAACGTGGTCTCAGAAGTCTGTTCTGACGTGGTCTCAGAAGTCTGCTCTGACGTGGTCTCAGAAGCCTGCTCTGACGTGGTCTCAGAAGTCTGCCCTGACGTGGTCTCAGAAGTCTGTTCTGATGTGGTCTCAGAAGTCTGCTCTGATGTGGTCTCAGAAGCCTGCTCTGACGTGGTCTCAGAAGTCTGCTCTGATGTGGTCTCAGAAGTCTGCTCTGATGTTGTCTCAGAAGTCTGCTCTGATGTGGTCTCAGAAGTCTGCTCTGACGTGGTTTCAGAAGTCTGCTCTGATGTGGTCTCAGAAGTCTGCTCTGATGTGGTCTCAGAAGTCTGCTCTGACGTGGTCTCAGAAGTCTGTTCTGACGTGGTCTCAGAAGTCTGCTCTGACGTGGTTTCAGGAGTCTGCCCTGATGTGGTCTCAGAAGTCTGCTCTGACGTGGTCTCAGAAGTCTGTTCTGACGTGGTCATAGAAGTCTGCTCTGACGTGGTCTCAGAAGTCTGCTCTGATGTGGTCATAGAAGTCTGCCCTAACGTGGTCTCAGAAGTCTGCCCTGACGTGGCCTCAGAAGTCTGTTCTGACGTGGTCTCAGAAGTCTGCCCTGATGTGGTCTCAGAAGTCTGCTCTGATGTGGTCTCAGAAGTCTGCTCTGATGTGGTCTCAGGAGTCTGCCCTGACGTGGTCTCAGAAGTCTGCTCTGATGTGGTCTCAGAAGTCTGCTCTGATGTGGTCTCAGGAGTCTGCTCTGATGTGGTCTCAGAAGTCTGCTCTGGCGTGGTCTCAGAAGTCTGGCCTGGCGTGGGTTCAAGAGTCTGCTCCGGTGTGGTGTCGGGGATTTCCGTACACTCACGGTCTTTTTTCACGACCGCTACCACGCACTTTATCTGATCACCGACCGGTTTAGGAATATTCTTTACCTTAACCTTGGTCCCCCTGAGGAGGAAAATTTCCCTTTGTTTAGGGTTGGCGGAATAAGCCTTGATATCGTACCCACGAGCATTGTCGATTTCATACAGTGTAGATTTACCTTCCCTTTTCAGTATCTTGTTATTTTCATCCGAAGTCGAACTGGAGTAAGCCAGCCAAAGAATGCACTCCTTTTCTACATGTTTTTCATGACCATCTATAACTCTCCACACTGTCATTGGCTTAGTTTGGGGGATTTTGGACAGTGCGCGATCGAGTAGATTTACATACTTCTCCAACTTTCCTGGTCCTTTCCCCTCACGCAATTTTTCGTTCACAATACTGTAAAATTTATAAGGTTCTATCATTGTATAGAAATAAATTGCCTTGCGTTCTTCATGTGTTAATTTATTAGGATCTTCCTTATCTGGTACTTTAGCGTCGGCCTGTTTTGCAGCTTCCAGTATTGGTGCGTAGTCTTTGTGACCTTTCAGCTGCTTTATGGTGTCAAGGAATGTTAAGTTTTCATCTCGACGGATCCTGTGCCTTTCTATGGTGTGGGCATTGTCCACACGATTGACCAATGGTCGACATTGTACCTCCAGCGTTGCCACGGCCAGACACACAAAGAATAGATACTTCAGCATGATGGCTTTTCTGGAACAAAGCGAAAACCCAAATGCCACTGAACAATAATGCCTTAAATTCTTTGTAAGCCTTATTACCCGTCAATTGAAACCCGTATTTTGTGGGAACAGTGCGCTAAAGTTTAGAATTGATAATAGTCCCATAAATGTACATATGATGTCCCATATTGGAAATATTCTTCAATAATACGTCAATCAAATCAGACAAATAAATGCATGTAAATTTTAATCCATCATGATCTGCGTCCGTATACGTATTTAATACAAACAGGCGTTGCATACGTCAAACCGAAAACTGCGTTATTTATGGAGGATGACCTTCGACTGATTAGTCCCTGGGGTACTCTCTCCCTTCTATCGCACAGATCAACAAAACCGCACGTTCTTTTCACATGCCACTGCCATGGGTGTGTTCCTTGATAATTTGCCGTCACGCTGGTGTATAACATGCGCATAGGTGGTCAAGCGTTGATGCTCTAAAATGGTAACAAATCTCTTTTTTCACTTCTCACGCCTCTCTCAACACGGATATTAAAGCAGGGTACGACCCACTTCTCAGATCGTGTTTTTTAATCGTATAAGACGCGACACTAGCCAATGTGACTCCCAGGATCAAAAGTATACCGAGTCCAATAATAATGGAGGGATGGGGGTGCGGTATAGAGTTAATAATGCACAAAAAGCATTTGACTGTTTCAATACTAAGCAATTTCAAGTTCATTCGGCTTAAAGTTAATAAAATCAGTTTTCTGCAAAGTTCAGTTTGCTGTCTCCCCCATTGCTCGATGGTTCACAGGAATATGCACTCGATGAGATTACAGCTGGCTCTGATCAATGTCATCGAGTACGGCAGGTCATACCACTGACCCCACACGTCACATTTGGCTTTGCATAACGAGACTTAGGAAGAGTCATGCCCTGGCCGTGTGTGCTGACAGAGGCATGTGAAATGAAAAAAAGAGATCTGTGACCGTTTTAGAGCATCAACACTTGACCATATATGTGTATTTTAAATACCAGCCTGAAGGCAAACTATCAAGGAACACAGCCATGCAAATGTTATGTGAGAAGGATCTGTGGCTTTCGAGATCTACCCCCGATAGAAGGGAGGGAGTACTCCAGCGCCCAAGCGGTCGCCAGCCACCTGCCACATTTACTGGCGTTTCAGGTCTGACGCCCATATGAAACACTGTATGTTAAATACTCATACAGACGGAAAAATCACGGAAAAATTCACCCTTCTATATATGATTCTTCATTCTTAGAAACGTGAGATTCAGCCACTCCTGTTTTATACTGCATCCATAACGCTGGTTGCCCATGTATGGGTCAGAAAAGTGCAACGCTACACAACAATGAAATAAATAAATCAAAGAGATTTCAGGTTGAAATGAAGCAAAGGATTGCTAGATTTAAAGTTTGCATTTTTAGGTTGTAGGAGCTTTGCCATGCATGATGTACAGTAATTACGAGATGTCATCGTTCCCCTACCCCTCGCTCTCATTGTTAGCCTGGCCTAGGTGAATAGACCACGTTCATATGACCGTTTCGAAACTCTCGTCTTCCAACAGAGTACATGGTGTGCACATACGTAGCCTATATGTTACTCCTGGGAGAGCACTTTATGAAAATTCCAAAGTTCAGTGGTTTATTCCTCCATCCATAAACCTGACCGGTATCATATGCAGGTATTTTTTTTTTTAGATATTGGCCTATAACACACTCATATGAACAAAATTTGAAAAAAGTAAATAAATAAAAATCACTTGATCTTCCTTACCTTGTGATTGTGCAGAATTTAAACCAGACTATGTTCACACCTGCTCCCTGTTCCCTGGAACAAGTGAACTGTCAGACCTTTTGCCACGTTTAAATGCTAAGAAGTTTTGTAAAGACGTGCAGCTGAACCAATTAAAGAAAACTTCCTTGAGAAATTCGAGTGGTAAAACCCATATATAAAAACCAGCTTTTGTGACGCAAAATGCAAGGTGTCGGCCCAGCAAATACATTCACCATTATTATATACAATCATTTGTTGCTGCTCTTTCATATTTTGTTAATGTAAATGTAAATCGCCTCCCAGTCCATTTTAACGAATCACCAGATGACTCCCCTGCCGGCCCTTAAACTTGCCTACAAATCACACCAGACACTTCAAAGTCAAACCGTTTACTTGTCTAGCCACAACCTATAACCACCCACAAAATGACTCCTTTCGACCGACAGGGGGGCAGGCTATTTATCCGGCAATTCGTTAAAATGGGTCCCTGGCCATTTTGTGACTGGTGATAGACCGTAGCCACACAATTACATAGTTTCACTTTAAACTACCTGGTTGGGGTCTCCGTGGCTCAGTCGGTTAGCGCGCTATCACAGCACAATGACCCGAGGCCTCACACCAATGCGGTGGATGTGAGTTCAAGACCAGCTGAAGCTGGCCGCACGTGGGGAAGGTCTGTCAGCAACCTGCGGATGGTGGTGGGTTTCCCCCGGGGTCTGCGCGGTTTCCTCCCACCATAATGCTGGCCGCCGTCGTATAGGTGAAATATTCTTGAGTACGATGTAAAACACCTATCAAATAAATAAATAACCTGGTGTGATTTGTAGGCGAGTTTTGGGCCCTCATGCCATTCAAACTGGACAACCTATGACAGCGCCCTCTATCGACGAAATTTGGAACATTTACCTGATGGGGGACGAGGTGATGTATATTTGATTTGAATATGATGGGTCTAGTGCTTGTTGCATTGTTGCTATTAGCCATCAGGCGATTCAAATTCCAGCAGGTTATTCATCTGACGATTTGTTAAAATGGACGGGGAGGCGTTTCTAGTTATTATCTCATTACTACGTCCCCAATCGTCGAATTGCAAATTTATAATACTAATTAGGTAGGGGATAATTTATGTCCATTTTTAGTGTGATTGCTATGAGTCTAATGCCAGTCGTAATGTAGACATAAGTTTACGCAATTTAAATAATTAAGCGCCCCTTTCGAATCGCCAACGGCCTGACGTTAACTGCCTGACGTCAACCGCTGCCTAGCTTCACACACGTTATGCAACAGCTCTGCAGTATACTGATTTGTTTGTTTTTCTTTTTGCTATTAATTTTTGTTCTCCACTAATCAGTCTGAAATAATAAAAACATATTGATTTATTTATTTCTTTGGTATATTTCACTTATACGACGGCAACCAGCATTATGGTGGGAGGAAACCGGACAGAGCCCGGGAGAAACCTACGACCATCCGCAGAATGCTGGCAAACATTCCCACTTTCGGGCGGAGAGGAAGCCAGCATGAGCTGGACTTGAACTCATAGCAACGGCATCGGTGGGAGGCTTCGGGTCATCGTGCTGCGATAGCACGCTAACCAACTGAGACACCCATGTATGTTTATAGGATTTCATCTTAAAGGGTCGTTAAAAAAACTTAAAATATTACTTGTTTTTGCTAATTCTGGCGTCACATGGACGCAATATGAAATGGTTAAGCAGAAGTTAAATTAATGCACACGATGTAGAATGCGTTCACTGGGCCTGAACGTATGGTGAGCCTACATCAGGTGTTTGGCGAGACAATTCGAGCAAACGTTTTACAGGAAATCTTCTGTCTCTCTGGTTCAACTGTACGTCTGTATACAGCATTTCATAGCATTTAGACGTGGCAAAACGCCTGGCAGGTCACTTGTCCCAAGGAACGGGGAGCAGATCTTAAGAGAATCTGGTTCAGCTTCTATATGAAGGGCCATCAAGCAGTTTATTTAGTTGCTTATTTAAAGTAAATTATTTAGTGGGAGTAAACCACTAAACACCGAGGAGCATATATGTACAACTATTGTTGGAAGACCAGAGTGCGAAGTTGGCTAGAACAGCGCGTTGGAGCGCTAGCTGTCAGCAAAGTTCCGTCCATAGAGAGAGAGCGAGGAGACTGTTGGGGGGTGTGCGGGAGGGAGGGGGGTGTGGGTGGGTCGGTGCGGTTTGGGCGAGTTGGTGTTGACGAGTCATCCAGTAATAACATGTCTGCCAGGAAAGTGAGAATTATCGTGGGTTTCCCCCGGGCTCTGTCCGGTTTCCTCCCACCATAATGCTGGCCGCCGTCGTATAAGTGAAATATTCTTGAATATGGCGTAAAACACCAATGAAATAAATAAATAAATCAAGTAATAATAAATCAAATTATTAACGGTAATAACAATTTGTTATTTTAGTTTTTGAAGGAACGTTCCTACACTTTAAAAACTTATGATTAGATCTAGAAATAATTTACACCAACAAAAAAATCCCATAAACGTTCATTTTCCGCCCACCATCTTAATGATTTATTCATTTATTCACGGCGGCCAGCATTATGATGGGACTAAACCGTGTAGATTCCGGGGGAAACTCGGCCACTTTTATAGGGGTAGGAAGCCGGAATAGCTGTATCTTTGGTGTCTGAAAGTGGAAAGATATATACAATGTGAGTCTTTACTTGGTTTTTACCATGATTTATACAAGTATTTATTTATTTGACTGACGTCGTATCGAGGAAAGTCTCCCATTATATGCCGGCATGCATAGAATTATAAGTGCTTTTTCACTTCATCAGGTCTCCGTGAGTGAGGGTTTTAGCACGGTAGTGCAGCATACTATTACCCACGTCCACCTCTTTCTCTTGTCGTGCGTCTGTGCGTGGGAGAGCCTGCAAACCAGCCACGGATTATCGTTTCCCCTAGCAGGTGCACGGTTTCATCCCACCATAATGCTGGCCGACGTCGTATGAGTAAAATATTCTCGAGTACTCGAGTAATAACCTATCAAATAAATAAAAAAATAAATAAATTTTTCACTTCTTAGTTGCAAACTTTAATGGACTGTTGCGGCAAAATTTGAAATTCAGACGACGGGCTATCAGGCTTACAAAGAATTTAACTCACTTTTACTGTGAGACATCTTGCTGAAGTGTCTATTCCTTGAGTGTCTGGCAGCGCTGGAGGTACAGTGTCGACCAATGGTCAATCTTCTCGGCAATGTCCAAATCTTAGAAAGGCACAGGGTCCGTCGAGATGAAGACATAACATTCCTTGAAAACATCAAAGAGCTGAAAGACCACGAAAACTACGACGAAATACTAGAGGCGGGAAGAAAAATGCGGACACAGACGTGCCCGATGGGGAAGACCCTAATGCATTAACATGTGAAGAGAGTGAGGAACGAATGGAGGAACCCGCGCCTCCCGCGAAGCCATTCTACGCTATTCTCAACTAGCAACTGCGCGAGAAAGACGATCCAGGAGAATTGGAAAAGTACGTAAGTTTTGCTCGATTGCGATTTGGCCAAAATCCCCCAAACAGTGCCAACCACAGTGTGGAGCTGATCATCATGAAGATGAAAAGGACGATTGTATCACATGGCCGGCTTACTCTTGTATGACTTCGGACGAAGACAACGACATACTGGAAAAGGAATGGGAGACTACCCTGTATCAAATCCGCAACGCTTCTGGGCATGATATCAAGGGTTATTCCCCCCCCCCCCCCCACGGGAAAGAATGCCTTGAGCAAGATGGTGACGAGAAAAAGTACGTGTTAACGATCGAGAAAGAAGACTACCAACTTACAAAGACTCCTGAAACCACACCGGAGGAGACTCCCGAACCCACGGCAGAGGAGATTCCTGAAACGACATCAACAATCGTGACAAGCATGGATTACTACACTCTAAAACTACTGTGTTAAAAGTTACATAGTACTATGGATATGTTGATGTAGATTAGGTTTTGTTTCCGTAATATAATTTTGTGATAATGTGATCATAAAATCTAGCCCTTTATATATTTACTACAAATGTAAGCACGGATATCGCAGAAAATTATTTTAAAAACATCAATAAGTCGAGACAGAAGAAATTCAACATTTGGGATATCGTAATGACGGACAAGTCACTCCGAGTATTCGTGTAAAAGAAGTTCTTATGGCCCAATTACTATCATTGAATGCGTCACGTGATATTCTGACTGTTACGTCAAAGCATGGTTTTATTTATTTATTTATTTATTTATTTATTTGATTGGTGTTTTACGCCGTACTCAAGAATATTTCACTTACACGACGGCGGCCAGCATTATTGTGGGAGGATACCGGGCAGAGCCCGGTGGAAACCCAGGACCATCCGCACGTTGCTGGCAGACCTTGCCACGTACGGCCGGAGAGAAAACCAGCATGAACAACAAAACAATACTTAATTTGATAAAAGGAGCAAACTCTGTTACATACATATGTATAACATGGCAGTTTGTAGAAATAGTATAACCTACTCTACCAGCACTGAGCGAACATGGTACAATCTGTACTTTGACATTTTGAACGCCATTCTGATGATGAAAAACTGCCGTAACTTGGTAGTTGGAACACCACTAATGTGGCGTCAAACCATAACCACTCATTCATTCATTCATTCATTCATTCATTCACTCTTTATACTGAGCACAGGTTATGCGATACAAATGATACAAGTTCTCCGGATTAAATGAAACGCTTTTGAAACCACGAAAAAAAAAACCAAAAAGAAAACGATCGCAAAAGAGCCCAGGTAAACTCAGCATACCCGCTGCGCCGTTACTCTGACTGACCCATAGCTATAGCGGTGTACAACACAGAGACTTTGTCTATTTACAGAAGACACTTCTTCCCCCCCCCCCTCCGACTAGCACAGTGGGGTCGTCTTCAGAAACCACAGCAAGCACACCACCCCATACGACAGTGTCTTTATCAAGTGCAATATCGTCTCCAGCAACCACTAAGACAATGCCTTCAGCAAATATAATGTCGTCTCCAGCAACCACAAAGACAATGCAACATTTAAGAAGTGCAACATCCACACCGTCTCCCTCAACTACATGGACAATGTCTTCAACCAAAGCAACTTCGTCCCCCTCAACCACAACGACAATGTATTCAACGAGTGCAACATCGTGTCTACAGTCACAACGACAATGTATTCAACGAGTGCAACATCGTGTCTACAGTCACAACGACAATGTATTCAACGAGTGCAACATCGTGTCTACAGTCACAGCGACAATGTCTTCAACAAGTCTAATACCGATATGTTTACCTTGCAGATGTAGGAGTGCATTGTTTTCTGGAATAGCTTTAGACGGTTGTTGATTTCGATAGGAAATTTAGTGCACAAGCTGCAGATGCTACAAAGGAATGCAAACTCTGGTACAAAGATCGAAATGATGAGAATAGCAATACCTGAGATACAAATAATTTTCAAATTTCGGCGGCAGCGTGGATCTGAGAGAAAACATTTCCGGCTTACATTGCCGTTTATTTACATTGAAGTAAAAAAAAAAGACAAACAAGCAAAAAAATGGTACATCTACCACAAGTAACAAATGCAGGGGTTCTTGGTTAAATTACCTGTAACAGCAAACCAGGTCTTGGGAATTTATCACAAACAAGCACGTCTGCAATTGTTTCTAGCCGCAAATAGTCTGGCGGGACGTGTGAAGAATCACACATTTATGTCAACGTGCGTAGCGTTTTGTCGCACCAAGAGCTGATTCTCCCATGTCGACAGTACAGGGTTTGCGCTGCATTACTAGTATCTTGGATCAACTGGACCAGCTTGGGCACAGCACGCCGGCAAAATGTCCGCGACGGATGTGCAATTTGCACACAACATGCGTTCATCTGAGTGAAATTATCTCGAGTTTGACATCCAAGACCAGTGGATGAAGGAAATCAGATTATTGATTTTTGAAAAATTGCAAGACTGGATTTCCGCAATGAGCCACTTCAGCCTAAACGTTCTCTGGAAGTTACTTTAGGGCAGTACATACCTTAAATTCTTCTGAATTTTTGGAAGAGATATTAGTAATGCATGCTGAAAGCCAAAAGCTTAATCTCTCTTTTCAAGTTGTTGGGAAAACTAACGGTATATACGTGAATATATTGTTCACTGGATGCACTAACCATGAGAGAAAAAAGAAACTGTGTATTCCTGTTACAATTACAGCTACATGCACATGTATATTAGCTGAGAGAGCATTAGTCCCCTCAAAACTGTTAGAAACAGGGTTCATTGTAGATTTTGTATAACCGGTATATTTGCATTAGTTGCTTAACAATATGTGGTACCTGTTGTGGTATTTTTGCAGGTTGCAAACTGTGGAATTTCAATTTTTAACTCCACCAATGTGTATCGTTTGTCCATTTATCGAATTTTGAATTTTTGGAATAATTTGTTCTGTTTTTTTTTCAGATTCACCAAATGTTACCCCAACGACCGATTTATAAAAATGCCAAAGTTTAGTGTACTGTATGACGACTGTTTAGGCAGATTGACATTTTCACACTTTTAGTGTTTTCTTCTTATATACACACATCCATGGTCTTATACACCTTTTGTCATTCCACGCCCATGTCATAATGTTCACTGTGTAAATGAGCGCTGAGAACTGGCACTTTGTTTATTCTTATAGATATTTAAATTTGTAAAGATTACAAGGTTTTATCAGCTGCATTTTGAAAACAAAGGGTGTGGTTATTCATTCTGTTTGTTCTGTGTGGAAGAGGCTTGGAGTCATGCCAGATTTCTTTACACACTTTAACTCAAGAATCTGATGTCTGGCGTAACTGAAATAACAGTATGCCTGATGTAACTAAAATTCCAGTTTCTGTTGTAACTAAAATACCAGATTGTCTGGTGTAGCCAAAATACCAGTCTGTCTGGTATAGTTAATATGCCAGCCTGTCTGGTGTAGCTAAAGTACCAGTTTGTTTGGTGTAACTGAAATACCAGTCTTTCTAGTGCAGGTAAAATACCAGCCTGTCTGGTGTAGCTAAAATACCAGTTTGTCTGGTGTAACTAAAATACAAGTATATCTGATGTAACTACTAAATGATATAGTTTGAGTCCCCAGTAAAGTCAATAAGTCGTACATTACATAGCGTGTCCATGTATTGACTTTTCTACATGTTTTCTAGCAGATGCAAGGTATCATTTTTAAGGTGAATTTTGGAGACGATAATTTACCCTGTCTTTTCATATCCCTTTTATCTTGGAATTAAATTCCGATGAAGGTCTAATGTGCAGTTTGTAGGTACATATTTTATTCAATCAGTCATATATCCAGACCCCCTTCTAGTATTGAGTAAGCAATTTGTCTTTGACTGTTGATGGGAAAAATAATGTATGGTCCAAAGAAGCTTCTAACAAAACAATATCTTTCATTACTCTTTGTCTTGAGAAAAACTATAAAAAAAAAGTCACAAAAATAATTGTATGTGTTTCTTTTTTTCAACAAGACTTAAGGAGTGAGATTTTAATACTCCTTCACAGTTTTGGCAGAGGATCACCTTTCTTTGTTGAGGTAACAGAATAGAGCTGCTCAAATGAACTATCTGTAGAAGGTATGGTGGTGATTTGGCCTAATTTGCAAGAAAAAAAATCCTAGGCTTGTTTCCACAACAGTTCAATAAATTTAGGCTTAATAAAACCTTTCATGGCAGTGTATAAAATTATTTATAGGCCAAATACAAGTACAGATAATTAGGCAAAGACATTGTTATGTTTATTTTCATGGAAAGACAGGAATGTTGCTTTACAATATTTCCTATCTGGAGTCTGCTTCATTTCTTAATAAGGATAAAACAAATTTATCACAAGGGGTCACAAATGAAAAATACAAAAGCATATTTTCAGTACAAGTTGAGAGCAGTCCTAAAAAATGTATCAAGTGGAAAAGGAACAGATTGCTATCTTATTCTCAAGTATTGTTTTACATACATGTAGCTAAGCAAGAAATCCTTGAAACATATCTCAGCTTGCTATAACAGATTCCTACCAGTATTACTGGATTGTACTGGACTACTGGATTACTGGACTACTGGAACAGATTAGGAGAAGTCATGCAGTCGTCAAGGCTGTGTATTATTTAGTTAATAGTGTTAATGAAAGCAAAGATACAAATGAACTTTGATGGATTTTGTACATGATATTATTGTAAATAACGTAAGTGGGAAGGTCTGAGAGGAAACCTGCGGATGGTCGTGTGTTCCTCCCGGGCTCTGCCGGGTTTCCTCCCACTACAATGCTGGCCGCCGTTGCATGAATGAAATATTCTTGAGTACTGCGTAAAACACGAGTCAAATAAATGCATAAATATTGTAATTAAGGTAGACCAACACTGAATATTGTGTCTATTACTTAAGGGAAATTTCCAGGTGTATGCAAGAATTCGTATATAGTTTTGAACTAGACGGCTGTGGCTCATTACTGAATAAACAGTCAAATCTGTTTCGCAATTCTGCTTTTTTATACTGTTCTCCAAACTAAACATACAGCACTTGAATCGTGTTTTTCTTTTTCTATTGGACGAAAATTATAGAAGCAGTTTGTATGTTTCTGTGAGCGTAAAATCTTCACAAAGCGGGATAAAATATGTCTCCACTGAATCATTGTTTGCTTCAGTTCTTCAACTCATTGTTTTTTTTTATTTCGAGAAGAAATAATCCGTATTTAGCTCATTGAAAAACACGTAATCTGTATGGCTGGGCTGCAAGGGTTTGCACAGGCATTAGCCCTCATCGTACAGGATTCCGAGCTGTGTCAAGCCAAGGCTCTGAAACCGACAAATGTACCAGAGCCAAACCACATCCAGGCATTCGCATTCCGTTAAAACATTTATAAAAGTTTGACATTTTACCATTTTTGTTTAAAGAGCAAAAGACTGAAGGAAAAAGGAAAAATGTACCTGTGTATTAATGTCAGTGTACATTGTTTTTCTGCAAGTCTATACGTAATGTCGGGGAGTCCGTGGCTCAGTTGATTTACGTGCTAGCGCAGCGTAATGACCCAGGAGCCTCCCGCGAATGCGGTCGCTGTGAGTTCAAGTCTTACTCATGCTGGCTTCCTCTCCGGCCGTACATATAGGAAGGCCTGCCAGCAACCTGCGGATGGCCGTGGGTTTCCCCCCTGGCTCTGCCCGATTTCCTTCCACGATAATGCTGGTCGACGTCGTTTAAGTGAAATATTCTTGAGTACCGTATAAAACACCAATGAAAAAAACAAATAGATAAGTAAATAAATAAATACGTAATGTCAAGTAAAACTGCAAGTGTCTTAAGTGCTGAGTACAAAGATGGGGACAGGTCTTCCATTTTCGCTTTATAACAGAATGTGTAAAACGACAACCGTTGCGTCTAATATTAGGAACGGTGTACATGTGTATTACGTGTGCATCTCGAGGAGTTTTACATTTTCACTTATCAGAATTCTTTTGTCACACAACGACAAACCTTATCTGCAAAAGTCAGATAGTTTCCATCTACGCTAAGCCTAAAAGTAGATACGTGATAGGTGTTTCCCGTTAGTGACATAGGCTTACTTCCACACGGATATCCGTCAAACCAACCACAGCAGGACCTTGACGTCATTTTACTGACGGCAATGTTAGTTTCCCAAATAACCGCGTCCCTTTCAAGACAGTGCGATTTTACAACAGAAACCCATACATTGTAACATTGTAGGTGTTGTGCTACAATCTATTTTTGACGTAACACTGGCTTAAGGTCCTCTTCACACTAGCGCCACGTCACGGGATTAAAAAATATGCCGGCTTCCCATAGTGCTGTTAATTTGTCAGTTAGTGGATTAGATGAGCAACGGTTAACATTTTCAGTTACCAGCATTTTTAAAATTACAATTTCTGTATGAAAATTGAAAAACAGTTTCCATGAGGTGTATTACATCATATGTGACATTATATGGAATGCAGTTGAAAGACGTCTTGAAACATAATTGCAACACTGAAGTAAAGGTTTAAGATACTCAACTGTAGTATTTATACATCAGTGAAATCTCAGTATTTCCTTCGCCGCAGTGAAATATCACATTTGAGACGTCGTGACGTAAAAAAAGAAACATTTTATTTTATAAAGTTCCAATCTGATTTCAGCGGAATGATTTCATAATGCAAGATTAGTCAACGCCTACATTCTAACGTCACGCAAGAGAGACGACGTCATATAACGAGGCAGGACCTTAAGGCAGTGTTACGTCAAAACTAGATTGTAGCGCAACATCTACAATGTTACAATGTATCGGTTTCTGTTGGAAAATCGCATGGTTTTGAAAGTGACGCCGTTATTCGGGAAAGAAACATTTGACTTCAGTAATGTACACGACGTCATGCTCTAGGCATGTCTTTTCCAGCCTACGGCTGGAAAAAATGCCGAAAACTCTTTAAAGGGCACAAAATCATGATACTGTTAGGGTATAAATAATAAACAGAATATTGCACATTGAAGGCTGAATACCATAAATAGTGGTCTCGTGAAAGGTGGAAATGATAACCCATGAGACGCTTCGCTTCGCGTCTCGTGGGTTGTCATTTCCACCTCTCACTCTAACCTTAAATATTCATGGTATCCAACTTCACCTCTGTATATTGTTTTGTATAATTATATCGATATCACGAAAAGTAGAAATGCGTGTTTCAAATTTATTACAAGTGAAACATTATTTGGAAGACAAAACGGTGAAGTTTATAAATAAAACGGGCAAAACTGCATGGTTTCCATGGAGTTATATTTATATTTAACTTACGTGCGCTTGGAATGAAAAAAATTACTCAGAACTGTATATATCGACTTTTAACCTTTCATGATCAAGGCGCCAGAAAGTGATCTGAATGCTACTAATTTAGCCCCCTGTTACACCGTGTTATGTAATAACAAAGGAATTATGTAACACTCACCGTGTAACGTAAGAAAAATTTTAGTGTTATGTAATATTACCGCGTCATGTAATAAATTTTACCGTGTGATCTAATCCACCCGGCCACAGAGGCCACAACATTTATTGGCATGGAGCCACTAAGTTGGTTTGATATTTTCGGGCAACTTTTTGCAAATTCTGTATAGGTTTGTGTGTGTACTTATTTGGATAGCGTCTCTAAATGTTGTACATTTTAAGGTAACAAGCATTTCACATTTTAGGACCCCAGGTACATGTACAGAGTTACATCCCCTTCTCCATAGCCTTACAATATGACCATATACAGCTTGGATTTAGCAGGGAGGTCCTATATAAAGGTCATAAAGAACATGAAGATCCCATATTTACCGAATAAAAATTGAATGGAACGTGGTACAGTGGAACTCCCAGGTACATAACGTCTTCCTACAGTGGCACAAATGGCGGCCTTGTCAACAGAGCCATTTACATTTTCCGTAGTAGACTTCAATGTTTTTCTATATATGTGAGTTCTTTGGGGTTCTACACAGACGAGAAGATCCCACATTATTGACCTGAACTTGGACTGGTGTGCGCGACAGATGGCATTTGAAGAGATTTAAGAGCACGTTAGAGTGGCAGGAAACATATCACTGATTCCATAGCCATTTCCTCCCAGGTATGGATAAGACTTTCAATAAGACGCAATATTTACCAAATAAAAATTGAATGGTGTGTTGTACATTAAAAATGCCAGGTACTCAATGTTTTTACAGAGTGGCACTAATGGCGGTTTTTTCACCACAGCCATTTACATTTTCCATATGCAATGTAATATTTGATATATATGTGGGTCAATTTTGGTGTCTACACAGACAGGAAGACCCCATTTCATTGACCGGAACTTGGGCTGGTGTGGATGACAGAGGACGTTTGAAGAGATTTAACAGCACGTTAGAGTAGCACAGGACAAATATGTAATTCTGTAGCCATTTCTTCCCAAGTACGTATAGGACACTCAACATGGTAGGCCCTACTTAAGTGACGTAAAGACCGTGAAGAGCCCATATTTACTTCATGAAAATTAAATGGAACGTTGTACATTGAAACTGCCAGGTACACAATGTCTTTCAAGAGTGGCATGAATGGCGGCTTTGTTATCAGAGCCATTTACATTTTCCGTAATAGACTTTAATGTTTTTCTCTATATGTGTGTCATGTTGGGGTCTGACACTGCGAAGATCCCACTTTATTGATCTGAACTAGGACTGGTGTGCACCACAGGTGACATCTGAGGAGATTTAATAGCACGTTGGAGTGGCAGAAAATTATGTGATTCCATAGTCATTTCTTCCCAGTTATGGATAGGTTACCCAACATGGAAGGACCTACTTAAGGCTCATAAAGGACATGAAAACCCCATATTTGCCAAACAAACATTAAATGGAACATTGCACATTGATTCCTCCAGGTACACAATGTCTTTCTAGAGTGGTAGATTGGCTGTTTTGTCACCAGAGCCATTTACATATTTCCCATGAGACTTTTCGTGGGTGACTTTGGGGTCTATGCAAACAGAAAGCCACATATTGGACATACTTTGGTTGTCATTTGCGGTCCATGTTTTTAAGAACATGCGTTTTTGCGCGCCTGAAGTAAGACTTGGGCACCTCTCAGACAAATATTGCGAGATTTTATAGCATCTTAGAATGGGACAAATGCAACTAATGTGATATCAAATCAATTTCTTTTCTATAATATAAACAAGACTGGCGAATGGGGAAATCCATTTTGAGGGTCATAGAAAATAGAATTTAATGTTGAGATTGTCAGTGCATGGCATGCACAATTGCTTTCTCTGCTTGGCAGAAAGGATGTTGTTCTCACCACGGATTTCCATTAAAAGATATATTTTTCCGACCTATTAATATGTGGGTTCATTTTCGGATATAAAATATGCAGAAACAGATTTTTCCACGTTAAACTGGACTGGTGTGCATTCAGCAGACATTTGAAGAGATTTAATAGCATTTTAGAGTGGCACAAATTACGACCAATGAAACCATTTTTTTTTTCTCCTTTATGTGGATGAGACGTATAAGGAACAATGTGCATTAATGAGTTATGCAGACGGTGAAGATCCCACCTATCAAAGAAAGATAGGATATAAGTTTGATTTATGCATTGGATCAAGTGAACATCCGTGTTTTAGGGCAGCAGAAGTGACACAGTCAATATGCGGCTCTAAAAATTTGAGCCTAAGTATTATTCGGAAACCCCCAAACAGATGAACGGCAAACAGACAAGTGAGCGGGGGAACTGAACGACGGACAGATAGATGGGTGAGCGAAGGTTAGGAGGAAGGACAAGCTGAAATCAGTATACCACTCCACAAAACGTGCACAGAAGTATAGCAAATGTCTTCTGTATAAACAGATATATGCCGGTAAGCGATGACCCCATTCTGGAGCCCCAGTTCAACTACCTCATCTCATTAAAGCACAGGGATAATGTCTTCAACAAGGGTAATATGGCTTCCGGCCAGCATAACCACAATGTCCTCGACAAGCACAACCACCACGTCGTATCCAGCAACCATAACGCCAGAGTCCTCAACGAGTGTCATAGACAACAACACAACATCAAAAATGATTACAACAACCGCACTGCCGTCAGCATGGACAATAACAGCACCCGGTCTCACAATAGCCGACACCAACACGGCTTCAGACAACAACAGCACGGATTTACAACAACCACCACACTGCTTCACACAACATCCACGCCAACCCTTACAACAACAACAACAGAAGCAAGAGGAAGCAACAACACAGTCGGCCACCACAGCCCAACGAAGAATGACAACATGGCGCCTCCCGCCGACGAAGTCTTCCAAAGAGATAAGAACACTACCAACAACCCCTCCGCTTGCTTCCGCGAAGTGATGACATAAGTACCGGGTCTTACATAAGCCATTCTCAACAACACCGCTTCAAACAACAACTACGCCGCCTGTTTTAACAACTTGGGGCGACAATATTTGTACTGAGACGACGACAAGATTGGTGAATTATCACGCCGCCTAGTTTTAAGAGTCAGGTCGAACCAGAGAGCTGTTTTATAATTTGATAGATCATACTTTGCAGCGTTTCCCTTGTCACGACCTTCCCACTACAGACCTGGGCTATGGGATGTGTATTGGTTCTAGTATTCAAGGGTTCAACATTTTTTGTAAACGATTAAACTATTCTTCGTTTGGGTAGCCGTAACAGGTCACTTTCTTTTGAAAAAAAGCTAATGCGCAGGATGGAGCAACAAGATAAAAAAACTGTGGATTATTTCCATACAGATGTGTGGCAAACCTGACTACGGACATATATGAGAAACATATTTGAGCACAATCGAATAAATAATTCATTCGTGTTTTACGTCGAGTATTTGAATTCAATTCATTTGTATTATGTTTCTAGAAGCCACTGCGCTTTGCCAGATACCTGACCAACCAGCTGGGGTAAAATCACAGCCCTGGGGAAGAGATTCAGAATATAATGCTACTGTATTCCATTAATCAAGGTCCTCTTTGGCCGCAATGACACAGCGTCATAGGCAAAACGGGTTGCTATGAGTTCAAGTCCAGTTCATTCTGGCTTTCTCTCTGGTCTGCCAACAACCTGCGTATGGCCTGGGTTTTCTCCCGGTATATGCCCGGTTTCCACCCACCATAATGTTGGCCGCCGTCGTATAAGTGAAACACCCTTGAGTAGGACGTAAAACAAGAATCAAATAATATAAATAAATGGACAAAACGGAGATGCTACTAATAGTCATTGAGATTGTGATCCCGTAATCTATAATATTAAATTATTAACGCGCTCACACGTGCAAAATGTGTAATCAGGGTGTTATGCGTCAGATAAACACGAATGGCATTTTTCAGAGCCTGTCCTCAGTATTCAATTGGTTTATTTATGTATAAGGTTGATGTTAAAGGTAGTGCTTATATAAGCAGTGAATGTGCTAATCATTCATTATTAGAAAAAGTTGCCTTGTACAGCTCTTAAAGTTATGGATCGGTTTAGTGACATAGGTGAATGTGGACCTAAGCGGTCTAACTTCAGACGTTAAACATGCTATTTGAGTACTGTACAAATTCCAGTGTGATAACGGTAATATATAACTTGATTCGGTTGAACCAAATTGTTTATTTGAAAATTACATTGCTTCGTTAGTTTCATTAAAAATAATTACAAATATGCGTATACCATTTGCACAAAGTCTTATGTCGATAGGAGCAAGTTTAAAGAACTTGAGCACCAACAGATGAAATCAGAATCAACAGAATATTGCTAGAAAAGGTCAATATTAAGGTCAGTGTAGTGAGGTCAAGGGTTAAATGGGTTCAAGGTCACATTTTTTAATTAGGCAGCAAGATCTAGATGAAAGTTATGGTCACCGCCGATCTTGGCAGTCGTCCTGTTCAATTAAAGTTTTCTAACACAAAATGCACCCAAAGCTTCTAAATCAAACTCCAAACGGAAATTGGTTATGCTCGAATGTATCTACACATATCTTAAATACTTAAGTATTTAGAGATAGAACAGCTCTCCTAACATCCTAAACTGCAAGTAAAAAGACCACATCACATAGAGGGCATTTTGAAGTTTTCCACTGCATTGCGCCTTACCTTATCAGATATTCTCTCTCGGAACTTATCAACTTTTTCGGCAGATGCCATATACGTTTCATATATATGAAAACAGCATACGTATTAAGGATAACATCAGCTTCGTAACATAATGTTGATGCACTCTGTCCGGAAAACAGAAAGCAGAGATCATAAAAATAAAAGAATAAAATAACGTTCGAGTCTACACGGAAAAAGCCGAAGATTGTACACAAGGAAAGCAAATCGTACGACAGAGGACGTAGCAGACAACTCCTGTGAAAACGATCATGTACATGTATATGTCACGTTTGCCAGAAATCTCATAGTCACATGTTGGATACTTTTCAACAAGTTTTTATAAACCAACGACAATTGGCCAGTTATTAACGAACATTCCCACGTGCGAGTGTATATACGTGTCCTATTTTGATGGAAGACACGTAGTCTTCATCGAACGTGGTCACGAACGTCGTCAATCACACTTATTGTCATCAAGGTCCCACAGGCTGTGAGAAAAGGGAATCTACAAAACCGCTTGCCAGCCTCGGATTTGAACCCCCACCTTGTGTGTCCTTGTGAAGATAGGGACTTCTTTTGAAACGACAGTACTGGTACCTGTATAGAGGCGTGGTGGAGGCTTTTTCTACAGGGGGGAGTCATGACCATCCAAAGGTTGCCGAGAGATCTTGATATCTTTGTTACAATATTACTTTTTGGTCTCGGAAAAATTCTCTGCACTGTATAGGCTAATGGTGAAATACTTTTCCTCTTAACTCACAATATACAAAGTGTAACAGAGATTTCAAGTAAACGTTATCTCCTCCCAATTGCACATACATAAGTTTAAATAGTAGTTTTACACTTTCCGCTAGTTCGAACCTTAAGAGTGTGAAACAAGGCACGCTACCGACAACAATGAATTCAGCTAGTGAAATCACATAATTATCGACCTGTCAATATGCCGTCTTGAGTTATCCCCCCCTTGCCGTTGTGGATGCCTGTCTATTTTTTAAAAGGCTAACTACTGCGTTGTAGTCTAGTATAGTCTACAATTTTATCTCCGGCATTGCGTTACCCGGGTTAGCAGACGATTCACAGAGGAATTCGAGGAAAGACGTGAAATGATCGCAGGTCTCCCAGCTGGTCAGTTGTGATAGCTATCAGACTTCAACTTGCTACAGATGTGTATGGAATCCCGGTGAATATGATTTATTAAAGAACTCTCTTTATCCCTTTTAAAGCGGTGGCTGGAGAGAGCTTTGATTCCCTGTTCGACAGCTGACGTACGTTCTTTCGACATCGAAATGACAGTGCTCAAATTTGCAGATTCATTTTGGGTGAGTACATGTACATTTAAGAAATATGAGGTCGTTTTCGCATTTTAAATCCTCCTCCCCCCTCCTCCCCCCGTCCACCTGCAAACACACATCTCGTCCCCTCCTCTCTCCCCTTCCCCCCTCAGACAGCCCGTGCGGTTGACATTGTGTCAGACAGTGTTTAGGTTCTTACGTAAAATGACAACTTAGGACAGTTTAAAACAACCTAGCCTGTGACACTGATAAGTGTGGCACTGCAATACGGGTTGCCTCGTGTACGAATATGTACATATACAATAATACGGGTTGCCTCGTGTACGAATATGTACATATACAATAATACGGGTTGCCTCGTGTACGAATATGTACATATACAATCTTTGCTCTGCATGTTGGACATTTTGTGAAGGGTGATCAGTATTGGTGCATATATGTGTACATGTCAGTACAAAATTGCATACTTACATGTAGGGGTTGTAAGGCATATGAAACTTTGTTTCTCATCATATTGTTATGGAAAATTGGTGTAGGCAGACGAACAGTTTTTCATATTTCATTATTTTTATCATTATTATTATTTGGTGATATCATCATCTTTTATTACAATTTCTGACAAAAAATAAAAGAGTGAGTTTCAGTGTAACATGACCTGATGGGACCAACTGGAAACAGGGAATCAAGTGAGAATCGCCCAATATGGGCATTTTCATGTCATACCCCTATCAACCTGAGACCATATCAGACAGAGCACCTCCTCCCCACTCCCCCTCCCTGCCCCTAATTCCCAGAGAAACTTCACCCATAGATTTATTAAGCCTATACACAAACCTATACACTGATTGTTCCCTGAGTACAGTGCAGGTTATAAACTGCTAAGGATAAAGTAGAGCTATGTGTGTGTATTTTTAACTTAGACAATGTTCAGTAGTTATGCGTACTGGAATATACCTGACCGGTGATGCAGCCATGCATGTCTCAAAAGTAATGATCACTAATCATGTGAACAAATCATCACCCAGTGTTACGCTTAATGATCATCCATACACCAGGTGTAAAAAAACACACACCTGCACAGTGTACACAGTATATCTCTGTGTCCTCGCCTACTGTGTGAGTTTAAAATCTTGTGTATGAGTGCACTGAACAGGTACGTGATGTCAGTTAAGATTAATATGAAGACGATTGCTAAACACAAGGTGTTGGTTTTGATATAAATCCTAGCCTTGTGTTGAAATGATTTAGGGGCCCTCTCTGCATTTACTGTTCTACCAATAGGAACACTGTGATAAGCCGACTTAATTGACACCTTTAGGCCAACCCTCAGAAAACTGTTTGCTAGGTGTAACCCGACCCCTCGAGAAAAAATAGGGTCTGTCACCCTAGCAAATTTCTTTTTTCTCTTTATTCTTTTTCATTAAAAAGATATGGATTTTAAAGAAGTTATATTCAAGTGTGGCTGTAAAAACAGGAAGTATTTCAACCTCAGTGATGATAAAATATATGTAAATGTTGTTAAATGTACATGTACAGTATAAATGGGTTGGATTCACTAATCAAGCTTTTTGTGCTCACATATTCAAAGTATTAAGTAGACTTAAAAGAATAGAACACATGTATACAACCTGTGCCTTAAAAGAAAGAGCTTTACTTATGGTTAAATAAAAAAATCTCAACTTTCTGGCGGAAGTGCTTGTCATTTGAGTATTTAATAGTTAAACATTCAAGACTAAGAAGCCTTTTTAGGCCGCTATTTTAACAGATTGCTGATGTCATTGCACTTAGCTTTGCAAACGTAGATAACGTAATGGAGGGCTTCAGTGAGGACCCCAGCTCTGATTCTGATGATAGTGAATGTAACTTCGGCTTAGAAGGCTACCAGTTTGAATCGCACAGTAGTGAGGCTGAGAGCAGTAGTTCAAGCGACAACTCATGAAACTCAAGTGAGTGGTAACCGGGATTTATGGCTTTGACAGTAGCAATCTGTGAAAGGACAGGTTGCGCTCTCTGCCTTCAGTACATCACAATTCAGACACATTTTGACAGCCTTCAGCCACGCATGTAGACATGATGGGGCCCTCTAGTATATATCAAACTCTTCCTGTTTACAGTTGGCTTTAACAGAACTTAAAAGTCCTTGATTATCACGATGTACGAACATATTTAGCTGAGACTGGAAATTCACGATAATTAAATGATAGGAGTAAAACCGTAAGCACAGTGATGTCACATTGAATATTCAAGAGGAGGAAAGGAGGATTTTCATTGGACAAGCCTAAAACATGGCAAGACTTTCTATGTGCCCCGGATAGGTGGATTTTATAAAAAATGACGAATATTAAAACAGTTTGTCTCTTGTATGAAACCTTTAAAAAATTTTCAAAAAAGAAAAAAGAAAAAAAAATAGTATTCCACACAGTTTGTATAGTTCTTTCATTTAAGGTGTAGGTTGTATAAATGTGTTCTTTTCTTTTAAGGAGGTACAGAATCATTGCTGACAGACTTATATCATATGTGACAGATACATGGATATGTAGGCAAAGGTACACCTGTCTATATGTATTCGAGACCGCAGACATCAGGGCATCAGTGGTTTACCCCTACCAACATGCTTTGCTTGTCAAGGCACAGCGGTAAAGACACTGTTTTCTGAAAACAAGGTTTCGTTGATGTTCATAATTTCCAATCAGATTGTTCTCTAGTAAAACGTACTGTAATTTCTGGATTTTAACAGCCGTAGTTCTCGGAATATTGTCCAGCGTTCATTTTCCTATCTCTGTTACCTTTCACCTCGTCGTCTACTTGGCGCTGCCTCAGGCAGATGAAGTGCCTGGATGTCCCTGGTCTTGAATACTAGTAGAAAGCTGTTCACAGGATGATAGAGTTACATGTACTTCACTGTCCAAAATGTTAAATGATAAGGATCAGTGATCAGGATAAATGTAGTATGAATTTCTTAAATGTATACACGTACATGTGCATGTGGATTTGATAAAAATAAGATTGCAAGTTTCAGAGATTTTCTGTTGTTTCCACTTTGCCTGGTGTGACGTCAAATGAGAACGCACGGCGTCATCCATCACCAACGCGTGGCCACAAATGACGCCGCGCTTTGCCTGGTGTGACTTCACATTAGAACACACGGCGTCATCCATCACCAACGCGTGGCCACAAATGACACAGTGCTTTGCCTGGTGTGACTTCACATTAGAACACACGGCGTCATCCATCACCAACGCGTGGCCACAAATGACGCCGTGCTTTGCCTGGTGTGACTTCACATCAGAACACACGGCGTCATCCATCACCAACGCGTGGCCACAAATGACGCCGTGCTTTGCCTGGTGTGACTTCACATCAGAACACACGGCGTCATCCATCACCAACGCGTGGCCACAAATGACGCCGTGCTTTGCCTGGTGTAACGTCACATAAGAAAACACGGCGTCATCCATCACCAACGCATGGCCACAAATGACGCCGTGCTTTGCCTGGTGTGACGTCACATAAGAACGCACGGCGTCATCCATCACCAACGCATGGCCACAAATGACGCCGTGCTTTGCCTGGTGTGACGTCACATAAGAAGGCACGGCGTCATCCATCACCAACGCGTGGCCACAAATGACGCCGCGCTTTGCCTGGTGTGACGTCACATAAGAACTCACGGCGTCATCCATCACCAACGCGTGGCCACAAATGACGCCGTGCTTTGCCTGGTGTGACGTCACATAAGAACGCATGGCATCATCCATCACCAACGCATCGTTATTCCAGCATGATTTCCATAGCCGTCATCAGGTCCACTTTATTCAGTGTCACACAAGCAAAATTATAACATAAAACCAGGCAGATTTTGTTTTGTTCAGTAAAATTTTTTCGAAACACATGTGGTGTTACATAGAGGATACTATGTGTCATTTCAACATTTTCATATCTCTCTGAACCAGAGTAGCATTGTAAAGCTGATGAATTTTATTATTGTACCTTGATTCAAGCTGGGACTGTTATATGTTAGTCGCAGATTCAAGTGTGGCCAGTAATTCAGGCTTTAACCTAGAAAATGTAAATGCTCAGGAACTCTGCATTGGTACAGTCTCCCTCTAATCTATGACACAGGCCATTAAAAATTGTGTATACATGTATGATTGGCTTAAAATATTAAATCATATATTAAATCATGACATTTTAAAGAAGTTTTTGATTATTAGAAGGTAAATTTTGATAGAAAATGTCCAGCTGTGCATATACTTTCAACAAACCTTCCAGTGGCACATGCATCTGCAGCAGGGCTTTATGCTTTATAATGCCCACATGTGGAATGGTTTCATCGGAAAGTGTTTTATGCCTTTGTCCCAGCTTGCCATGAGCATTGTCAGAGCGGGCACATGTAACACAAGTGTGTAATTTGTAAATTATGGCTTTTGTACACTTGCCTATTGAATATGTCCTTTGTAAAGAAGGACATCCATATTTCTCCTATATTCGTGGCCAAGGGGACAATAGGAGCTACACGTGTACACATGATACGTGATATGTGCTCAAATCACTTTTGATTCATTCTTTTTACGATGTGACACAAGCTACAGTTGAATAAACATGAATGTACAAATACAAGTGGAATTCACTTTTAATTTGGAATGAATGAAACTGATGTTATTACAGACGACGTGAATCGATTTTCAGAAGTGGGATAGTAATACAGGACTACTACAGGACAGAGACTTAACCCTGACCTTCTGATGACTTTTATTTCATTTTATTTACAATCAGTTAAAACAACTCTTGCATTGATACTTTCTGCTGTGAAATTGCCACACTGTACATTTATGCATGTGTGCATTGTATGGTGTCACACTATACATTTATATACCACACTGTACATTCATACATCACACTGTATACCACAGTGTACATTTAGTTATCTCGCGTCAGACAAAAACCTCTTCTTTTTGATTGGACAGTAATGGTCATGTGGTTGACATGTATATCTCTGTACCCTGCAGCAGATGCTATAGGCGTCTGCTGACTCAACAATAGGGAGAACACTATGATCTAACAGTTACATTGTGATGCAGCAATGATACAATCATGTCTGATGTCTTATGTCTTTGGCATGATGCCCTTCGGTGGCGTGGATTTGCCCTGCCACAAGGAGACACAGCCCATCTACATGTACATTCTAAAGACTCCTCCTAATCATACATGTGTGACTAACAAATTTTTGAGTACGACATAAAATCCTAACCAAGCGGTATGCATTTGTGCAAACACTGTACAGTACATGTATGTCTTATCAGATCCTCTCACCTATCATGTTACATATGTTACGCTGGTTAGGTGCCGTCAATGTGTGATACGCTTTCATGGTTCCTTCCCTATCTGTCCACATGTATGTTTGTCTTCTTGTTCCTGCTATCCCGGTTCACCTTCACCTGACTGCGGTGTGTAAGGCGGATATATAGCCCCATTCATACTGGGGGGTGAGATTTCCTGCTGTGTGCTATGCCTGTGATTTTGTGTTCTTATTCAACAGTCTTTTTCCTGATTTATTTATTATCAAAATATGAAGGCTGGCTGCCTGTTAAAGCTAGGTACATGTATAGTGTACAGGATGTACATGTATAGTGTACAGGATGTACATGTATAGTACATGTATGGTGCACAGGATGTACACGTATCTATAGCTTTTCTGTATGTATCATACGTGTATATGAACAGTGCATTAAATTTAAGCAAACCTCATCACTAGTTCTAGTCCTCAAGCTTTTAGTAAATTGTGCATGTAAAAAGGCCTCCATTTTGGAGATGGTTTGTTGATCTTATCCTTTTGAGGTAAAAGGAATACAGCGACAGGTATGTGAATACAGCTGCAGGTACGTGTATACAGCTAGAGGTACAGGAATACAGCTAGAGGTACATGAATACAGCTAGAGGTACATGAATACAGCTGCAGGTACATGAATACAGCTGCAGGTACATGAATACATGAATACAGCCACAGGTACACGAATACAGCTACAGGTACATGAATACAGCTGTAGGCACATGAATACATGAATACAGCCACAGGTACACGAATACAGCTACAGGTACATGAATACAGCTGCAGGCACATGAATACATGAATACAGCTACAGGTACCTGAATACAGCTACAGGTACATGAATACAGCTGCAGGCACATGAATACAGCTCCAGGTACATGAATACATGAATACAGCTACAGGTACATGAATACAGCTACAGGCGTATGGGCATGTCTACAGCTTACATGTACATGACTTAGGGTTAGATCTGGAGCTTACTTATAAGTTATTTTCGAAAAATTAAAATAAAATTGAAAATGAATATTTAAAAGGCAGTTGAAAAAAGTCCATGTCTGTATAGGCTCCAGTGACAGCATTTATGTGTTAAAATGTTAAAAATAAGAAAAAGGGTAACCTTGTTTGTGAATGGGTTCTTGAAAAAGAATTCATTAAAAGGATGAAAACAATAGACAACTTGGCACCAAAAGGTAAATTTGATTTTGATTCCTTCTGATTTTACCCCATTTGATATTGTTGGTAGCCCTTTTGGACAGAGACATGAACAAGGACACTAACAAGCTGAGACTGTGTCTAGAATGTCCAGTTTTGTGCATGTCTGTTTTGACTGACTACATGAGAGTCTTTGGGCAGACTATAACATGTCTGTGTTTATTATGTGTTTACTGAATATGTGGACTGCTTAATTTATTTAGGTTGACAACATGTCCGTGTTGAATGTGTTTGGGCTGACTACATATCTGTGTTTAATGTCTTTGGGCTGACTACATGCCTGTGTTTAATGTGTTTGGGTTGACTACATGACCATGTTCATTGTGTTTGGGCTGACTACATACCTGTGTTTATTGTGTTTGGGCTGACAACATGAATATATTTAATGTGTTTGGGCCGACTACATGACTATGTTTAATGTGTTTGGGCCGACTACATGACTGTGTTTAATGTGTTTGGGCTGACTACATGACTATGTTTAATGTGCTTGAGCCTACTACATGACTATGTTTAATGTGTTTGGGCTGACTACATGACTCTGTTTAATGCGTCTGAGCTGACTACATGACTATGTTTAATGTGTTTTTGCTGACTACATACCTGTGCTTAATGTGTTTGGGCTGACTACATGACTATGTTTAATGTGTTTGAGCTGACTACATATCTGTGTTTAATGTGTTTGGGCTGACTACATGACTATGTTTAATGTGTTTGGGCCAACTACATGACTGTGTGTAATGTGTTTGGGTTGACTACATGTCTATGTTTGATGTGTTTGGGCTGACCACATACCTGTGTTTAATGTGTTTGAGCTGACTTCATACCTGTGTTTAATGTGTTTTTGCTGACTACATACCTGTGTTTAATGTGTTTGCGCTGACTACATACCTGTGTTTAATGTGTTTGGGCTGACTACAGTGACTATGTGTAATGTGTTTGGGCCGACTACATGACTGTGTTTAATGTGTTTGAGCTGACTACATATCTATGTTTAATGTGTTTGAGCTGACTACATATCTGTGTTTAATGTGGTTAGGCTGACTACATGACTATGTTTAATGTGTTAGAACTGACTACATACCTGTGTTTAATGTGTTTGGGCTGACTACAATGACTATGTGTAATGTGTTTGGGCTGACAACATGACTATGTTTAATGTTTTTGGGCCGACTACATATCTGTGTTTAATGTGTTTGGGCCGACTGCATGACTATGTTTAATGTGTTTGAGCTGACTACATACCTGTGTTTAATGTGTTTGGGCTGACTACATGACTATGTGTAATGTGTTTGGGCTGACTACATACCTATGTTTAAAGTGTTTGGGCTGACTACATAACTGTGTTTAACGTGTTTGGGCTGAGTACATGACTATATTTAATGTGTTTGAGCTGACTGCATATCTGTGTTTAATGTGTTTGGGCTGACAACATGACTGTGTTTAATGTGTCTGAGCTGACTACATGTCCATGTTTAATATCTTTGAGCTGACTACATGACTGTGTTTAATGTATTTGGGCCGACTACATGACTATGTTTAATATGTTTGGGCTGACTGCATGACTATGTTTAATGTGTTTGAGCTGACTACATGACTACGTTTAATGTGTTTGGGCCGACTACATGACTATGTTTAATGTGTTTGGGCCGACTACATGACTGTGTTTAATGTGTTTGGGCCGACTACATGACTGTGTTGAATGTGTTTGGGCTGACTACATGACTATGTTTAATGAGTCTGAGCTGACTACATATCTGTGTTTAATGTGTTTGAACTGACTTCATACCTGTGTTTAGTGTGTTTGGGCTGACTACATGACTATGTTTAATGTGGTAGAACTGGCTACATACCTGTTTTTAAGGTGTTTGGGCTGACTGCATATCTGTGTTTAATATGTTTGGGCTGACTACATGACTATGTTTAATGTGTTTTAAGCTGACTACATACCTGTGTTTAATGTGTTTGGGCTGACTACATATCTGTGTTTAATGCGTCTGAGCTGACTACATGACTATGTTTAATGTGTTTTTGCTGACTACATACCTGTGCTTAATGTGTTTGAACTGACAACATGACTATGTTTAATGTGTTTGAACTTACAACATGACTATGTTTAATGTGTTTGGGCTGACTACATGACTATGTTTAATATGTTTGGGCTGACTGCATGACTGTGTTTAATGTGTTTGGGCTGACTACATGACTACGTTTAATGTGTTTGGGCTGAATACATACCTGTGTATAATGTGTTTTTTGCTGACTACATACCTGTGCTTAATGTGTTTGGGTTGACTACATGACTGTGTTTAATGTGTTTGGGCTGACTACATGAGCATGTCTGGGTAATACAATACAAGTACATGTGCACTGTGATGCATACTCACATATACGCAAGACGTACTTAATTCAGAACAATATGTTTCATATCCAAAATGAAAACTGAACTAGCACAGTGCCAATGCATCATATAATGGGTATACCATGTATTTATGTATGCATGTGACTTGTATTGTATAAAGAACATATAAAAAGTGCCACATGTAGTAGTGTTACCAGGGTGTTTTGTGTCAAGTCAAGGTTTGCAAAGTAGTTAATGTCAGGGAATAAAAGAGGTGAACAGCAGTGTGTGGAGACCATTCCTTGTTGTACATAATCTACTTACATCAGCGTTGTTCAGTGGAGGCCTGTGAAGTTGGTCAGTAGAAAGTTTTGGTTTCAGTGACACTGAGACTGTTTACTTGTATGTACATTATTGTAGGAGTCATTTATGTCACTGTATATTTCTAGAAAGTTTCCTTGTCCTAATCGTGGGTAAATGTGTAAAGGGCTGCTAATTGGATCGAAATAATTTTGGATGGGCATTCATTCAGGCTTTCCAAATGCAGTGCTTCACATGCACTCAACCTGTATAATTTACATGATTTGTGTACATGTATAAAAGTTTTTAATGGTGTTTATTGCAGTTTTTAAGAAGATTTCACCTGTATTAAAGTGATCAGGTTTTTGATTTATTCATTTATTTGATTGGTGTTTTACACCGTACTCAAGAATATTTCACTTACACAACAACAGCCAGCATTATGGTGGGAGGAACTCGGGCAGAGCCTGGGGGAAACCCATGACCGTCCGCAGGTTGCTGGCAGACCTTCCCACATATGGCTGGAAAGGAATCCAGCTTGAGCTGGACTTGAACTCGCAGCGACTGCATTGGTTAGAGGCTCCTGGGTCATTACGCTGCACTAGCTCGCTAACCGATTGAGCCACAGAGGCCCCTATCATTTTTTTGAGTGAAGGAAACTAAAACGTAGGGAGTGTGGTAGTTAGCACCTGAAAACCACGGGTACCTGGCACCCCGTGATCACACTTATGTCGTGGACTGCCAGGTCAACATACATGTACTGAGCAAAATTTTCGCCCCACTTCAGGGATTTTTATTTCAATTCTAACAGTTTTAGACGTTCATGACAGAAATGAAAATCAGATATACATGTAGGTGTATAAGCTCATATATGGGTGGGACCCGCCCGGTAGAGCGTCCGCTTTCAGGCGGGGAGATCAGGGTTCAAACCTGGGTCGGGTCATACCAAAGACTTTAAAAAATGGTACATCCTGCTTCCTGGCTAGGCGCTCAGCAAAAAGAGGATAGAGGGTGGAGTGGTTGGCCTGGTGTCAGTATAATGTGACTGGGTGAGGGGACTTGTTGGGTGTCTTCGGCAAGTCGTCTCGGTGAGGCAGCACCAGATAAAAGATACGGTGGAAATCCGTCCTGCACCAAGGAGACACTGCCTTCGTATAAGTGAACTATTCTTGAGTAGGGCGTTAAACAATAAGCATTCATTCATTCATTTATATATGAGTAGAGAAATAATACCACAAGGTAAGGCCAAAGTCCAACTTTAAAAGTCTAAGTCAGCTGGAAGTGATCCTGGGACCAGAATTCTCTGGCGTCAGTAAAATCCCAAATCTCATTTGATCACCCCAGGAGAGATTCAAACCTACATGTAGCTGGTACATGTGCCTTACTGATCACATGGTGACCAGGTGTGCTGACAATGACAATGTATCTGTGTACATGTGACTATGTGAGCCATTTGGGGCCTCTGTGGCTGATGAGGTTAGCATGCTACTGTAGTGTAATGACCCAGGAGCCTCTCAACAATGTGATTGCAGTGAGTTCAAGCCAAGCTCATGCTGGCTTCTGCTCCGGTTGTACCCGGGAGTGTCCACCAGCAGCCTGCGCATGGTTATGGGATCCATCCAGGCACTGCTCTTACCTTAATGGTGGAGTATTCGTGAGTGCTGTATAAAGCACCAATCAAAAAAATAAATTAAAAAATCAAGAAAGCTGAAATGAATACCACTTATAGCCTTTTTGCAGGGAAAGCCTTGTAAAGCCTGGAAAAACATTGGGTTTTGTAATTGGGTCTGGAAAAGCACAGGGGTTTTATAAAGCACTTGGGCCTGGATAAAGCATAAGGGTTTTGTAAGTGGATCTGGAAAAGCATGAGGATTTTGTAAATGGGTCTGGAAAAGCATGGAGGTTTTGTAAATGGGTCTGGAAAAGCATGGAGGTTTTGTAAATGGGTCTGGAAAAGCATGGAGGTTTTGTATATGGGTCTGGAAAAGCATGGAGGTTTTGTAAATGGGTCTGGAAAAGCATGGAGGTTTTGTATATGGGTCTGGAAAAGCATGGCGGTTTTGTATATGGGTCTGGAAAAGCATGGAGGTTTTGTAAATGGGTCTGGAAAAGCTTTGAAAACTGAAAGCCCACTTGTTCCACATGGTGTGAGCTGATCTGCATGTACATGTACTTGACTTAACAAGGAACCCACTTGAGCCAGTGTACAGTGCGTATAGTAAATTGATGACACTGTTTGGAGAAATTTGTTTCCATGCAACCTGATTAAAATTGCTTGATGTACTTATGTGCTATATGTATGTACATGTGTGTATATATATATATGTATGAATATTAAGTTTTATAAGATCAGTGTACTTTACATGTTTCTATATGTAAGCATGGGTAAGTGTGGAATATTTTAATCTGAGTATGTAAACATATGTATATGTACTTGTATATATGCATGTATGTAGGTATGTATGTATTTACATCATACCCAAGAGGTTTTTGTCATACGTGTATGTTGTACTGAACAAATTTTGAGTGATGTGACGATGAGGAGTGCTTTGAATGCATGTATGTTGTGTCTTCTTATGGCAGGGCGAATCCATGCCACTAAAGTGCTGCCGCTACTGGAACACCATTCTGAAGACGCCAGACATGACACCCCACCCAGTCATATTATACCTACACCAGTCAGACCAATCCTCTCTCCTTGCAATATTAAACCTCTTAGTGATCATTGGTGTGAAGCAAGGAAGCAACAAGTATAACTTGTTAAAAAGTCTTTGTTATGACCCGACCTGGGATTTATTCCAGATATCCCGACGCCGAAATTAGTCTGGTATAGACTTGAAAATCTGTAAACCCTGGAACTAATATTACAGTCTTCATGTATATTATGATATAGTCCCAATACATTTGAGTTAGAATAAACATGGAAACTTAAAATCTTTGAACCTTGATTTATTATAGGGGGCACAAGACATAAACTGTGTCAGGAGGCAGTGTATAGAATGCCAGCAGCTAGATTAAAATATGAATGTGAAAAGTAGGCCATTTGATGGTTTATGTCAGATCTGGCTTACAGTGCGTCCTGGTTCATACTTCCTGGTCATTTGTGCTGTTCTGGTAGCCATGGAAGGGAAGCCCGAGCACTTACATGTATTAAATTACACGTGTATTTCTTTTTATACACATATGTGTATGTTGTTAAATGTATTATAAACTACACATGTACATAACTTGTATGTTACTGAAGCTGCTTGTATCCTCAAGATGTAGAAATTTAATGCTTGTATCCCAATTTCAAAACATATAAGGATGACTTCAACTTTTTGACTTTTTGCTGTCATGTCTGGATCAGTATTAAACTGTATATAAAGTATATTCAGCCCAAAATGACATAATTTCGTGACCACCAAAAGTGGAGGAGTGATTTTATTTAAACATGTTATTCAGATGTTTAGTTTTGTATTTGTAGACCTGGGGTTCCAGGGCTACAGTGTACAGTTACATGTGCAGTGGGACTTCTTCCAATTCTCTACAGTTTTAGCACAAAGTTTTGCCCCTACTGTGGTACGCCCCGTTGGCGTGGTGGTTAGAGCGTCCACCTCAAGGATGGGTCATACCAGCGGCTTTAAAACTGGTACTTAATGCTGCTGCCTCACTTGACGCTCAGCACTGAGTACGCAGAACAAGAAAATAGGACTGATCCACCCTGTGTCAGTGTAATGTGACTGGGTGGGGTGTCATGTCTGGTGTCCACGGCATGATGTTCCAGTGGATGACTTAAAACCCCAAGCATACATGCATATATGTAATACGTTAATTAGCCCGTTATGTCAGCTCTCATTTACACATATCATTTTGATGTTTCATTCACCAGATGAAGGCCACTGTTAAATATGCCGTCAAATCCCAAGCACTAACTAAATGAAGCCAAATCCACACCTGTATCGTCATACGTGTATACAGTACATAGACAGACCTGGACCCACTTGCACGAAGCCAACTTAAAGTTACCTGGTGGTCATGGTAACGTGTTACGGGCTTTAATGCTAAGCGGACATCGTGCAAGCGGGCCCAGGACGTGTACAGACAATAACAAGTCCAGGCACAAAAAGAAAAGAGAAGATCAAGGCTGGGTATTAATAGTGGCTGAATACATATAAGTTGCTGTCGGTAAGAATCTAAACTTTTATATAGTTGTTGTGAATGCTGTCTCCACACACACACCCACTCCCCAACCCCTAAATCATGATAGTGTTAAGAAGGTGTTGTTTAAACCCCCGGTTTGAAATTAACAGTACTTCCGTACCAGTTATTGTGAAAAGTTTGTGTGAAGTGGGAAGTTTTGAATCGTGATGGCTTGAGCTATAAATATATACATACATATATTTACATGCATGTACATTATAATATATCATTTGTTACCACTTTTAACTTTCAATTTTGTTTTTCAAAAGTATACATAAATCTATATACATGTATGTATATATATATATATACACACATAAATTTATCTCGTAAAATTTAAATGTAAAGTCTCTACTTATTTTCACTTACATGATGACGTACCTGCACCCCATACAGTGTTGTAATGTTGAATTTATTCATTAATAGGTACATGTACATGGTGAAATACATAGACATGCAGCTTAAGCAGTTGAATAGGGGAGTTTCGAGTTCGAACTCCTTTGTCGAAGAAGGTAAAAAGAGTTCAACTGTGTCACATGACTTGTCAAAATTGTCAGGCAATTTTGTTGATTTTAATTTACCGATCCCCTGTCTTGCCGTGTTAGGGAGGTACAAACGACCTCTCCTTCAATCAGGAGCTTCTTAAATTACAAAACTTCCGGCTCGTCAGTTTTTCCTATCATATATCTAGTCTAAATAAGTTTTTTGAAACTTTTTTTTATAGTAAATGTAATCAGAAATAGTTGCCTAACATTTTTGACACGTTACATGGTGCAGACTTGTCTTACCTTCAGCAATAAAAGAGTTTGATCCCGAAACTCCCCTATTGAGAGCATGTACACATAAGTGCACAAACAACCAGTCCCCCTTTCAAATGATCTCTGCTGCTTTATAGAGTTCTTAGCACCCCAGCACAGGTTTGACTGTACAGCATTTCCTGAAGGAATTTAATTATCAGATATTTCAGGCTCCTGCATGGTGAAGGCCAGTGCTTCTGTTACGTATGTTGTGAGAGCCAGTGTTGCTTCCTCCATCCATCCGTCCGTCCGCCCATCCATCCATCCATCTATCCGTCCGCCCATCCATCCATCCATCTATCCGTCCGCCCATCCATCCATATACCTGACTGCTGTCAGTCATTTGGCAGTGTGAATCTCTCTTGTCCTTGTTGTATGAGCATGTCGACCCATGTACATACCACCATAACACCCTAATGGTAATACCTGTGCCTGTATTCATGTGTGATAAAAATAAATAATTTGACCAGATGGCTTGAAAATATGGGAATTGTTTCCATAAGTTTTGGTATGTGACACAAATATGTGAGCATGATTTCAATTTCTGACACCAAATTTTAAATTTGGAGTTGTTTCGATCTATATTCAGAGCAGCCTTTACATGTATCCGATGAAGATGTTGTCGCAGATCGGCTAATTAACACAAAGTCAGCCAGTCACACACACGCTTGTACAAATGAATATACCTGAGTGTGTAGCATTTGCATATATGACACCTGTACATGGTTGTGTTGTTGAGAACATGTGGATTATCCACTGTAAGTATCATATGATGATGAAATAATCACAAAACTGATATTTATTGAAAACGTAAGCAAACATTATTCATGCAGTTACACAGATCAACCTTAATTGTCTGTGTGTCCCTAGACCATTGTTCTTGCATCTACCAGCTAAAAAAAACAGACAAACTGCATTACTGTAGGTGACATAAAATTTCATCCATTTAAATGCGGAATTACATATTTTGTAGGATTCTGGGGGATCTGTTGGTCAAACTAAGCAGGTGTTTAAGTACATTACAACACCAGTTTGTTACTATGGTAACAGTTAAGGACATATTATTTACGTTTGTTGGAAAATGAACTTTTTGAGGACAAATTTTTTACGGGATTTATACAGTATGTGTATTGTAACAAAAGCCAGTTTAATTGTCTGCAATTATCAGCAGAGGTATGTTGATAAGTGAGATATGAAGCGTCAATAGTGTGACGCTGATACGTGTCATGTACTGTGTACATTAGATTACAACTTTGGGGGTAATTATAGACAGTAATATGATCAGATGGCGAGTCCGGCTGCTGGTATGTTTGAACAAGAGCGTGTGACGAGCATGCTGATGTCAGATTTGAGATACCAGCTTAATTCACATATATGTATGCATACACCATACTTCCTTATGAGTAAATTATATATGTATACTTATTGCATGTATACATGTATACCTTCTCTGATTTCTTAAAACCTATGTTTTTTTCTTTCACCGAATGCACTGAAATGATTGAATTTTGATGTTTTGATTGAATGCTGGGTTTATTGGACTATATTGACAATGTTGGTTTATCAGTGATGTTACGCCAACTTTTCTCCAACCATGAAGCAGATATTTAATGCCAAATATTAGCATCTTCATTCACAGGCACACATTACAGGAGTGCGGTTCACAAATAAGAACTTTACGCAGAGCCGAACAAAGGGACTTTGTAACATCGCTATAGTGAATGACATTATGAGTGTGGCCCAGAAAACTCACCATACAATCAAAACAATTCAGTACATTTTATTTAATGAAGAAAAAATCTAAGAAAAATTAAGGGAAGGTATTTTCAGATACAGTCTACAGTGCTTTTTTTACCCACCGTAAATTCATTTTTGCATTTTTGTGTGTCCTTTTAATAATGGTACGTAAAAAAGTAGTGCATGTAATGGATCGCATGTACATGTATGTGAACATGGTAAAAGAACCACAGCGGCCTCGGTGGCCAAGGGGGTTAGCACTCCAGCACAATGACCCAGGTGCATCTCACCAATGCTCAGGCACGTCTCATGCTGGCTTCCCGTGTGGCTGTACATGGGAAGGTCCGCCAGCAAGCTGCGGATGGTTGTGGGTTTCCCCCAGGCTCTGCTCGGTTGCCTTCCCCCATAATGCTGGCAGACGTAGTATAAGTGAAATATTCTTGAGTACAGTGTAAAGCACCGATCAAACAAATAAATAAATAAGTAAATGTAGGTGATTGATTCACCAGTGGGAGAGTCAGGGTTTCCTTCTTCTGTCATATATGTACTGGGGTGCCAGGAACCTACGGACATGGCGGATGATCGAGGGTTTCCTCCAGGCTCTGCTCGGTTTCCTCCCACGATAATGCTGGCTGTCGGTGTAAAACTGAAATACTCTGACTTACGGCATTAAGCAGCAATCAAACAAGTAAATGAACGAGTAAATAAATGGAGAAAAACATTTGTAGCAGCATTCACCAGATAGGCACTACTCAGACAAGTGTGCTGACCGTGTAAAGTCTGCGACATGGAAGCGAGAGCTGGATTCCAACCTGTGTTACATGTACCTCACTGGCCAGTATCCTAGCGACTTTTAAGTATAACTGAAAGGACCACCAAATCTCCTGATATCCTCAGTGATATGTACTACATGTATGTATTTATGTGTTTGATACGTATTTCACATGTGTACATGTACCTCTGTGTAAGTGAACAACAATGTTGCGAACAAGTTTCTAGTATACAGTATACTGGAAATAACATAAAATTTCCTCCCAAATAGTGTATTTTTTGGGTGGAAATAAAATGTCATAAAGTATTTCTTAAGGCGCTGAAATTTACATTTTTACAGTAGTATATTATTATACCTTTCAAACAAACCTCAAAACTCCTCAAATAATGAGCAACGTAGTCATGGGTGAAACTTTAGACCTCAGTAACATGTACACCTGTATGACACCTTGACCTACCAGCATTTATAAACTGTCAGTTCAGATAATCTGGTCATTCAGGTTTGAATACATGGAGCCGCTATACCTGTAATCAAACATGTGTGCATGTGCATGTGTCTTAATTCTGTCTTATTTTGGGACATCTTGTCTGCCCTGTAGGGGTTCAGCAAATGTACATGTAACCTTATACTGAACTCTCGCTTTTCTCACCTGTTTGGTGTATCCGAGGAACAAAATGTATCTTCACATTTGTGGAAAGAAAAAGTGGGGAGAGATGCATTGTTTTGGGTTTGTTTTTGTAGCATTTTCTTTCAGCAGTACTGAGAAAGAAAAATGAGAAGAATGAAGGTATTTTACTAGTAGGTATCACAGAAAACAAAACCCAGTCCGGATGTAGTGAACAGCTAGGGTTTTACACTGGTGCGTAGATGATTATTATGGTACACATGTATGTACATTGTATATTTGTGACACCTGAAAGTTGGCTCCTAGCTGAGTGCTGTGTCGTAGCTGTTGGTAATTGGCCATTTGAATGTATACACTTATGTACTGGAATAGAAATATATATATGCAGACGTGACATCAAAGATATTTGTAGTTGTAAATAGGTGTGTGAAGCATGACAGAAAGGTGGAGTCCACCACAGGTACATTGCGCTGTGAGTCAGGTATAAAAGAGCAATCAAGTAAATGAATAAATACAGGAATTTAATTATTAATTCCAACATTGCTGTCGCAGCATATAGTTTGGCTTGTTCAAGTCAGCGTATCAGCCTTCTGTATCTGCTTTTGTAATAAAATGTTGCCAGAAACTGGTACCAGGTAAAACTCTAGTGGGACAGGTAAGAGTTTTTGTTACCCGTCACATGGGACAGGTGTAGCCAAATGAACATTTCACTCCCTGCCGCATGTACACATATGTATGTACATGGCGCTAGGACATGTCAGGTACATGTACATGTATATATATATATATATATATATATATATTCAAGTAATGTACTTGCATCATCATAAATATGTCACATTAATTTTGATACTAGTTTGTAATGTGTATTTCGATTGCTATAACCCTAATTAACGCATGTGATCACCACCAGTAATGCCCTGATCACCACCAGTAATGCCCTGAAGAAATATGTCATGAGCTTGTATTCATTGTCACAATTGTACCTGTACATGTAAATGTGTGCAGTAAGAGCTGCCAGCCAGGCCAGATCCATACAGAGTTAATGATAATATTAAAAACTCCCTTGGGACAGATGTTCCTGTAGTTCATTCATATACATGTACACCTCATTGTAACACGCTTAATTACAACACGTGATTCAGGATTGCACAGTTGGAATGTGTCTCCCAAATTTTTCACCCAGTCATTGTACATGTTTTCAAAACTTTCAGATTTTTTTTATGTTTGAACTCTGAGACTTAGTTATCAAGTTATTATTCAGTGATAGCCATGACATTAAGTGAGGGGAGTGGCTTGCAATTAACATCCAGCATCACAACGTGTTCATTCCTATATATTGTCACTGACTAACAGTGGTCAAAGATCACACTGACTAACAGTGGTCAAAGATCACACTGACTAACAGTGGTCAAAGATCACAGACTAACAGTAGCTAATTATTTATTTATTTATTTATTTATTTATTTGATTGGTGTTTTACGCCGTACTCAAGAGTATTTCATTTATATGATGACGGCCAGAATTATGGTGGGAGGAAACCGGGCAGAGCCCGGGGGAAACCCATGACATTCCACAGGTTGGTGGCAGACCTTCCCGGCCGGAGAAGAAGCCAGCATGAGCTGGACTTGAACTCATTGTTCAATGCGACCGCATTGATGGGAGGCTTCAGGTTATTGCGCTGTGCTGGCGTGCTAACCGACTGCGCCACAGAGACCTCCAATAGTCGTTAAAGATCAGAGACTTAACAGTGGTCAAAGATCACAGACTAACAGTGGTTAAAGATCACAGACAAATAGTGGTTAAACAACTTCAGGTACTGCTTTTCACTCATAATGCTGTACATGTATAGGTAGATCTGTCTCCCAACAATAGTGTTGTAATGACATGAGGGAGAGTTCTACAGACACTGATACAAACACAGTACTGTACATATACATGTTTCCAAGGAGATAAATGTATTGTATAGATACAATCATACATGTAAGTGATTCTCTATAATTATTGCTTTAGGACATGTGTATTGAAATAGGTTCAGGAATGTGACTATCACTAATAACAGGTGATATGAATTTATACTGCGCACATGTGCATGTACGGTTATCAGTGTCCTGTTTTCTGATCTCTGGTTTGTTCTGGACAGTTAAGGCTTGAAAATGGTTCTGACACTTACATGTATTATTTGCCCCACGTTATCTGCACCCAGTGGTGTCATTATCAACATTGATATTTATAGGTATATTAGTAAATCTGTGTCACTGATTCTTCATTTGATCAATGCATGTACCCTCAGTTCAGTGTTATATTGTTTTCATCCAGGAGATTCTTAAAAGTGTGTTCATTGGGTGTAACCTGAAGGACGCTTCAAATGGTTTTATTTGCATTTTGATAAAAGTTTGTTTGTTTTTTTTTAAATATTTTTCTCACCATGTTAAGTTTTTTAAAACAGCTGTTTTTTTCAAAAGCCGCAATAAAAAAAAAATTGCCTATTGTTTAGTCCTATTTTTTCTCATAGGGTCGAGTTCTGCCCTATGAACAGTTTTTTAAGCATGGCCATATATACATGTAGTTGTAGGTATAATGACCATGAAAAGTTGATAAAGCTGCATATGACTGCCACTGCTCATCTTTGTATTCATCAGGTGTTAGCATTATTGCCTTCATTTTTCTCCCTTGCTGTGCAAACTCACCATGTTATCCATAAGTCAGGATATTAGGAACGGACTGGTTCATCAGGGTCACTGCCACTGTTTAGTGTTTTATTTGCCATTGTTATTGTTCGTAAGTTGGAGAGTCCGCCAGCAGCCTGCGGATGATTGTGGGAATCTGCGGGTTCTGCTTGATTTCCCCCCACTGTTATGCTGGCCACTGTGGTATAAGTGAAATGCATGTATTCTCAAGTATGGCATATATCGCCAATCAAATAAATAAATACATATACAGGCACATTCTCTTCCTCTTACCACTTTCGTTTTTCTCCTTCATGTACTTTCATCTTGCCCTTCGCTTTTCCCCCCTCCTTTGCCCCTTTGTTTCCTAATTCTTGTCCATTTTTTTCTGCAGTTCTTTGTCTTTCTTTGACTTCATCATGTGTTATTATTAAGGACTGCATCATGATTCTTATTGTCTTCATCCATGTCTATCATTGCCTTCATTGTCTTCATCCCATAATCTGTCATTGCCTTCATTGTCTTCATCCCATCGTCCATCATTGACGTCATTGTCTTCATCTCATAATCTGTCATTGACGTCATTGTCTTCATCCCATCATCTGTCATTGCCTTCATCCCATCATCTGTCATTTCCGGCATTGTCTTCATTGTTGCTCTCATGATGTGTTATTCAGGATAAGGAATGGACGGGTAGGGCAGGATCGGAGGCTTTGATAAAGCGGATGAGAATCGGGAAGGCCACCTGTAAAGATTTGGTTGACTATTTCAGAGAGAGGTAAGTGGACGGAATAAAAGTTAAAAGGCTCCTCCATGGCCACGCGGGTTAGTAATGACCCAGGTGCCTCTTACCAATGCCATCGCTGTGAGTTCAAGTCCAGCTCATGCTGTCTTCCTCTCTGGCCATACATGAGAATGTCTGCCAGTAACCTGCAGATGGTCGTGGATTTCCCCCCAGTCTCTGTCTGATTTCCTCCCACCCTGATCCTGGCTTTTTTGGTATAAGTGGAATATTCTTGAGTATGGTATAAAAAAAGTAAATAAAAGTGAAAAAAATCTTGATGTTGGTGTCAGGCATCGAGGTACGTGTACAATCAGTTAAGCGGCCAATTTTTCCTTAAACATGACCTCTGTTATATACAAATTCCTAAGCTGGGGTGTTGATCAGTTAACCAGTCTGTCAATATTTGGACCATGTTTTGTGGGATACAGCAATTCTTCATGCAGTCAGTTCTTTCCAAAGATTTTGTATACATGTATTTATATATTTATTTATTATGATTGGTTTGTTAATGTAAAGCTATATACTCTAGCATTTTTTTTTTTCACTTTAATACCACAGCCTGTCAGTGAAAGAAGCTGCACTGTGCTTTTCCAGATACATATACATGTACCCTACAAGCCTCCACATTTAGACGTGAAGTGAGGGCCTCTGTGGCTCAGTTGGTTAGCGCACTAGTGCAGTTCAATTACCCAAAAGCCTCTCACCAGTACGGACACTATGAATTGCAGTCCAGCTCATGCTTCAAGGGCAGATAAGTTTGTAGATGATACCAATCTTCATGAACTCAGCCTATTAACAAAAAGATATATTATTTACAAAATCTGATGATTTTTTTATTCTTTTGAATCACTTTGGCTCCATGCTAGGAGAAACTCCCAAGAAAATATACCATGCCATTTTTGCACAGAAACATTGATCAACTGGGACAGTTTGTGTTGTCATGCCTTTAAATACACAAAAAGCAAGAACTGGATTTGAACATGTGACTTTTGAAGGCTTCAAAACTGTCCGCCTTTTATATTACTGCACTTCATAAGGTTTGAAAAAAGTTCCAACACTGATTACGCTAATTCTGCAACCTTTTTTCAGAGCTAAAACGAAATATTTCAATATTTTTTGGGAGAACTGTAGTTTCTAGAGTTATATGAAGCTTATACCCAATATTTTTGGCTTCTTTTTTACAGTAACTGTATGCATACAGTACTCTTTACAAACTGCTTTAATGATTGAAAAGTTTGAAGATTTACCTAGTCATGCCGTAGTCTGACGTCAGTATTGTCCTGTAAGGACAAATTGAAAGGACATGGATTTTATCCGAAGAAGTAAACTAGAGTTCACTATATAATGGGAGCCCATTCAGTTTGTCTTCTTGTATGATATTGTCTCAATTATTAGTACAATGGTCCCCATCTGAACCCCGCAGGCAACAAGACATGGAAATGTGAACTACACTTGTTAACATGTTTCTTTATTTGATGTTTCAAACCGTAGTCAAGAATATTTCACTTATATGAAGGCGGCCAGCTTTATGGTGGGAGGCAACTGGGCAGTGCATGGTCCGAGCAGAGAGGAAACCAGCGTGAGCTGGGCTTAAACTCACAGCGATCGCATTGGTGAATGGTGAACCTGCACTAACACGCTACTCCAACTCGGAGGCCTTGTTATTAATATAAGAGTGAAGAACAGACTATGCACAGCTTGGACCGGAAGTTATTTATCAGTTACAATTTTGAACATTCCCCACAGTGTGAATGTTCAGGCAGGCATTCAGGTATGTACGTATGTCAATATGGCTACATGTTGTGAAATAATGCTAGAAATAATAATCATATCTTCAATTTTAGACATAATAAACTGTCCATAGTTGTAAACATCACCACAAAATAAACGTACAATGAATGGATTATTAAAAATGATTTCAGGGCTTCCATAGAAAAAGAGTATGGCAGCAAACTCCAGAAGCTATGGAGGTCCATGGAGAAGAAAGCACACAATACTAATGAGTCAGAGTAAGTGCCCGTTAAAATCTTCCTCAACTAATTCACTCTTCCTTGCCCTTGTTTTCATCATCTTTTTGTCCCAATCCCAATCATGTACTTTTCGTAATTGTGTTCCTGTTCATATGACACTTTCTTTCCCAGTTCCTCTGTTGTCTCATCCAGACTGTTCTCCATCCTCGTTTTTCGTTGGCTAGTGCACTTACTGCAGCGTAATGGCTCAGAAGCCTCCCACTAATGCGGTCGCTGTGAGTTGAAGTCTAGTTCATGCTGGCTTCGTCTCTGGCTGTTCGTGGGAAGGTCTGCCAGCAGCCTGTCGATGGTCATGGGTTTCCTCCGGGCTGTGGCCGGTTTCCTCCCAACCCTGGCCTCCGTCGTATAAGTGAAATATTCTTGAGTACGACGTAAAACACCAATCAAATTAATAAATAAATAAACCTTCTTCTCTCATTTTCCTCTCAATTCATGTTTTTGCATCGCTTTCGGTCGGCTGCTCCTGGAAATATCTTGTTAGTTATTTTAGTCTTTTTCTCTTCGTCCTTCTCTTCCTCTATTCACCAGTCGTGTTCTTGTGAGTTCATATCCTGTCTCAGACTAGCTTCCTCTTCAGCTATGTGTGGGAAGGTTTGTCAGCAACCCGCAGATGATCGTCAGTTTTTCCCCGGGCTCTGCTGGCTTTCCTCCCATCATAAATGCTGGCCACCGTTGTATTTCTGAATGAAATATTCTTGAGAATGGTATAAAATGCCAGTCAAATAAATAAATAAATAAATAAATAAATATACACACTCTCTTCTACTTTTGTTTTTATCATACATGCACTTTTTCTTCTGGCCACCACTCTTTTTTCTCTTATTTCATGTCTTTGTTCCCTAATTCTTCTCGGTTTTTTCTGCAGTTGATGAGTGATGAGTACCGTTTCACATTACCCCATGGCCTAGCTAGCCTTAGAGTAATTAACCAGAATTGGAATGTTATTATAGTGCAGTGTTGTTAAATAAATTATATAACATTGCAATATGTAGCAAAATTTTTAAACATTAATTAATAGCTTAATTCATATTCACCTGGAACCTATGCAACATAGCATGGCCATCCTCTCCGGAGTGGTCACAAAATCAGACTGGTGCCACAGACAAAGTAAATTGACACATTTGACTGTTGTATGTCAGAGATGAAAGACAAAAGTATTATCCACACTGAACATGTAGGTTGTATTGCGGGATCACACATGTATTGTTGTTGTTGTGTATTAGCATGGATTTACATATCTTTGTGGCTTCCTCTCCATTTGTACATGGGAAGGCCCACCAACAACCTGCGAATCGCCATGGGTTTCCCCAGGGCTGTGCCTGTTGTCCTCCCACCATAATGCTGGCCCTCTGCGTATAAGTGAAATGTTCTTGAGTGTGCCGTAAAACACCAATTGAATAAATAAATCTGTTTTTTTTTTTTATTCATAACTCTCTGATTCTTGTCGTTGTTGTTGTCCAGTACCTTAGACAATGCAATCGCTGCGTTCATAAAGGAGACTGAACTAATTGCGGCTGTACATTACGGTGCGTCACAGAATTACACAGACTGCGTGGAGAAGCTGCAGAAATTCACTGACTCCCAGAAGGAGGAAAAAAAGAAGGTACAGGATATTTGTTTAATACTTTGATAAAAGAAAGTCCTGAATGTCTAGTTTTGAATATGACTATCCTAAATGACCTAAATTTTGTCCTTGACTAGGTTGATCATTTTTTCTAGATTCTAATAGTTATATTGATATCAGAGAGGTATTTTAAGGTTTGTTTCAGGTAGTTGGGATGATATTCAACTGGGAAAATGGTAGCTGCAGCCCTGACAATACCATTTCATGACATCATTTTCCCTTTTAAAAGTACACTTTTTTGTGGGGCGAAATTTTAGGTCATTTATGGTATATAGATACAGTTTTGCTAAATTTGGACACTGTGACCAAGTGGTCGAGGAACTTTTTTTTTTCTGGGGGTGGGGTGGGGTGGGGGGGTTAGGTCATTTGGATAGTCAGTGTATCACCAATGAATTTTTATTTTGTGGGTTATTCCTGTGTTTAACTCATATACCTGTGATTATCTGTCTAAGCCACTGTATGCGTGTGTACCATGTAATGCTGTTCTTTTTTGTCACTTTTGATCATCATTTTGTATTGTCATAGGCATAAAATACCTGTGGCAACCCTGTGTGAATGAAGGCATGGTTTACCCGATCAATGTGAAACGCATCGTTTGATTTATTTATTTATTTCATTGGTGTCTTACACCGTACTCAGAGGTCTGGGAGAGACCAGGGGCAGAGCTTACATGACCATCCACTCATTGTGAAACCCATTGTACTAACTCCCAGAAGTTGTTCCTAACGTTTTGAAGCACTGACAGTCCTATGTACTCTAAGAATTGCTCATCCATACAACGGCAGCCAACATTATGGTGGGAGGAAACCAGGAAGAGCTGAGGGGAAATCCACGACTGTCCGCAGGTTTCTGGTGGACCTTCCCACAACCAGCCACAGGTTGTTGGCGGGCCTTCACGTGGCCATCCGCAGATTGCTGTTGGGCCTTCCCATGGCCATTCACAGATGTGCGACGGGAAAGGAAACCAGTCAGAAGTGGACCTGAACACACCGTTACAGCATTGGTCTACTGCACTGTACAAGCACGCTAACCACTAAGCTACGAAGTTCCCACCCACACCGGTACCCCTCACATACAAAGGTTTAAATCCACCTCTGGTCATGTGCACATGTATTTGTATAACTAACATGACCAAAGCCTCAAAGTGGACAAGTTTGATACTTCGTCTCTTGACACTCAGAGTATATGGGTACAAGCCAAATACTGGCTGACTCAGCATCAGTGTGCTGTGACCTGGTCTTGGGGTCTTGTCTGGCATTCCCTGCATGACATTTCTCGCTTTATATTAAAAAATGTCCTTTTCTTTCATTTTCAGTTGGAAGAAAATATGAAGAAAAGCCAAAATAGCAAAATATCTCAGTACCACAAAACTATGTCAGTAAGTACATGTATTTGTGAGGTGCTGTATGTTACAAGAGAAACTGATACATTGTTGTGACGTTGCAGATATTGCGTGCCACGATCAGTTTATGGTGCACTTGTGAAAATGATAAGCGGTCCTGTCTCGTGTTAGTAAAGCCAGGTGGGATTAGAAAACCTACTGCGTCCTTGTTCTCCATGTTCTAACCACTCCTGTTTGAGATTACAATATGTCAGGGCCGTCTGACGGTTTGTTCCATTAGCGTCCATGCACATCCAGACACCTGGCCAGCATGTATCTGGATTGATTTATTTGATTTATTTATTTATTTGATTGGTGTTTTACTCCGTACTCAAGAATATTTCGCTTGTATGACGGCGGCCAGCATTATGGTGGGAGGAAACCGGTTAAAGCGCTGGGGAAACCCACGACCATCCCCAGGTTTCTGGCAGACCTTCCCACATATGGCCGGAGAGGAAGCCAGCATGAGCTGGTCTTGTACTCACAGCGACTGTATTAGTGGGAGGCTTCAGGTCATTGTGCTGCGATAGCGTTCTAACCGGCTGAGCCACGGAGGTCCCGTGTCATAATGACATACAGTATGTAATAACCATTTACATGTATGAGATAATAAAGTATATATCTCATTCTTATATATATATATATAAGAGAATGAAATATATACTTTATTATATATGTATAATGAGATATATACTTTATAATGAGATATATACTTTATTATATATATATATAATGAGAATGAGATATATACTATATATATATATATATAATATATGCCGTTGTTTTGGGGGTACAAATCTGCCTACTGTGTTACAAGTGTACCAATGTTTTGTATATCTTGCTAGCCACTGATAGCAAGAAGGTTTTTAAAATCTGAATGTTTTCTTCACGGGCACAATTGACACCACGCACAGGTGTGTGAGCAATAATGGCTTTGTGAAGAAGGTGGAGGACACATTCGTGACTTTGTGGTCGTCAAGGCAGTGAATGGCGTGTTGTAAGGAAGCATGTTATAATTATAATGGAGGTCATATGAATCAACTTTCTTCCTCAGTTAAGTTGAGGAAGCACCTCAACTTAAACACGTGCACCACCTTAGGTGGAGCAAGAGGCTTAAATCGGTCTCTGTTTAAATGCCTGTTTTTTTTTTATGGGTCTGTTAGAATCGCCAAAGGCCCATTATAGAGGCATGAGAAAATGTGAGAAATTTCTGGAAGTAGTTTCACCAAAGTACACCGAGACTTACAAAACCTGCAAGAAGATTAAATAATCAAATTTGTCACGTGAAATTGTCATCCAAATGATGGACACAAGATGTAGTACAGAGGCAGAAGTGTGTGAAAATGAGGGTTTTACAGCGACAAACGCAAAGGCACAAGCCATCTCTTTCACAAGAGGGAAATAACAATGGTGCCATATTACTTTTTATTTCCTCATCAGCTTTAGTTGGTAGCATGTTTGCCACCCACAACTGCTGAAAATCGCCGCCTGCTGGCTACTAGGGAACACCCTGATATACTGTATATAAACTTTCATTTCTTAGCAATCACATCAAAAATAAACTTAAAAATGGGGAAAATAGGAAAAGAACATATGTAACTTTATTTTATAAATATTACAAAAAAGTACACAGGTCATGCTTTCATGGTTTCCTAGCAAAGCTCACATGCAATTTTTGACCTTTCTATCTCTTTGTCTCATGTTTCAAGGTAACTTAAACAAGGGTTCTGTGCACATGAGTGCCTGCGGGAAGTTGTGTTTGCTATTATAGAACATTTAATGAGCATAATGTTGAACAAATATCCTGAAACATTTGCCGCTTTGTGGACAGTCTTAATTCTGTACTGAAAGAAATGTGTTCCCCAGCTTCATATGATTTTAAATGTTGAGCATTAGAGAAACGTGTGATTTTCGGTTTAGTTATTTATTTATTTAATTGGTGTTTTACGCCCCGTACGCAAGAATATTTCACTTAAACGATGGAAGCAGGCATTATGGTGAAAGGACCTGGGTCACTCTGTTGCACTAATGTATTAATCTGCTTGACCGCGGAGGCCCCCAACTGTATTTGAAGAGCTGTGAACATTTAATACAAGTTGGAAAGAGGACATTGCTGTGCGTAAGTGTTGGGGTCATCACTAACCACCATGGCATCGTGTGTCATGTCTGTTTCACATTCTTCCATGCTGGGCATGCATTCATCTCTTGTTTATTTTTTTTTATTTTATATATTTACTTGATTTGTATTTTTCACAATCCTGATTGAAGAAGCCATAAATTGAGTACATACATGTACATATGTATGGGGCTGTGGGATTGAGCTTTATTGGATGGAGGAAATCAGGCAATCTTAACCTAGTAACACATTTAAATCCATACATGAGGTAATTCAGCCAGAGCTCTCTAATGCTCAACATTTAAAATCATATGAAGCTGGGGAACACATTTCTTTCAATACAGAATTAAGACTGTCCACAAAGCAGCAAATGTTTCAGGATATTTGTTCAACATACATTGCACCACTATTTATTTATTTACATGTATTGATTTGTTCATTTATTTATTTATTTATTTATTGCTTACCGCCATGCTCAAGAATCTCTGTTAAGTCAACCTGCCTTGCATGTGACAGAAAAAATATGCAGATATAAACAATATATGCATGTACAATACATGTTAGGTGGCCTCCATGGCTCAGTCGGTCAGCGCGCTATCGCAGCACAATGGCCTGAAGCCTCCCACCAATGCGGTCGCTGTGAGTTCAAGTCCAGCTCATGGTGGCTTTCTCTCTGGCTGTACGTGGGAAGGTCTGCCAGCAACCTGTGAATTTTCGTGGGTATCCCCCCGGGCTCTGCCAGGTTTCCTCCCACCATAATTCAGGCCGCCGTTGTATAAGTGAAATATTCTTGAGTACGGCGTTAAACACCAATCAAATAAATAAATAAATAAATATAATACGTGTTAAAGTCATTATTTTGTACATGTGCTATATGTACAATATATCCTGACAAATTTTTTTTTATTTTTGGGATAGATATTAGAACTGCTAAAAGCCTCAAAATTATGTTTCTCTCCCTATCTCTTTTCCGAAAAATAAAGATACCTTGGTGTGGCTATTTTGTTCATTGAATGGAGTCATTCAAAAGGAACTGTGTATCAAAAAGGAACTGTATATTACTGCTACAGTAACATGGGAGTTAGAAAGGCCAGGCAAACCAGACATCTCAAAATTAGACACCCTGGAAGAATTGGGGTACATTTAGAAAACCCTCTCAGTTTTTTTGAAGCCATTTTAAGTTAGAAAACAAACTACATGGTGATGTTTATGAATGTAGCAGTGGAATTTAGACATACAGACAAACTAGGGCATAGTGAATAACTGGATTCTCGGCTGGTGTCACTTCCAAAAATTCCTGGAGTTATTCTGATAAAACACATGTATTACACAGACTTGTGTCCATAGGCTGGCATTGTAATTACAAGTCAGCATATATATATATATATATATATATATGTATGTCTCCCCACCCCCCACCCCCAAATGAAAAATAACTTAATTCATTCATAGATCAAATCAGTTTAATTACCGAACATTTATAATCATCATTTATCGGAGCTCTGTGTTCTATTGGTCCTTCCATGTGAGGGCCGCCAGTGTGGCAGAATACACATGTTTATATATGTAGTTGTGTTTAAATCACGAGTGTTTTCATGTTGACTCCTGACTTATAACACATGTAGCTACATGGGTACTACGTGTACATTGTATGTCATAGACATACATACCTGTGTACTTGACTCTATCTTTTCTTCTTTATGAAATGTGAGTGCTTAGTGAGATCTATATATATATATATATATTTATATTTAAGGGAGTTTATACCACACGAAAATAAAGTTAAGGTGAATGAGAAAAGCATTAAAAACTGTATCTCAAGAAATACCTGGACCGAATTTTTTCGATTTTTTTTTCTTTCAAAAAGTTAAGTGCAGTCAAATGTTTAGATTTGTTTCATGGACCACATTGATGATGTAGTTCACCAGTGACATCACGCTGACTTTTTGGACACATATATGCTCCGCTCGGAATAAGGCTCTTGTGAAGAGTGTTCCTTTGAATATGTATGAAAAAGCTCTCTGTGTGGTTTTTCTCTTTTGAAACTAGCTTTGTTGTTCAGAGAAATGCGAAATGCATGCACATGTGACGGAGTGTCATATTCTCAGTCAAGTACCAGGAAATAGCCCAGTACTGTTAATAACGTCCTTATGACATAACAAAAGGGAAACCAAGCCTTTAAGTAGCAGGATACTGAATTCAGCTTTAATATAGTTTACATAATACATGTATGTGTTAATTAGCAGTTAGCAGTTTACATAATACATGTATGTGTTAATTAGCAGCTAGCAGTTTACATAATACATGTATGTGTTAATTAGCAGTTAGCAGTTTCCATAGCAGTTAAGTTTTCTGCAGTGTGCAGGATAAACGGTTTCAAGTCATAGGACTTGAAAAAGTATAGACATCATCATGACTCAGGTGGAATTTGGCCCGAAAGTTACGTATTATAGCAGGATTAATCGAACAAGAGCTCGAAAACTTTAGCATTGTTTAAAGTTCTCGTGAATTCAAAGTTGTTTCAAAGTTGTTTTAGAGCATCCGTTGATGTTTTGTGCGTTTTTGTGTCTTTACATGGCCAGGATATTGAATCTACACAGAGTGATTTTACATGTCATTTGTCATCACCAATTATTTTTCGCTGGTCACGTCCGCGTTGATGTTATCAGTGAAGTGAAGTGGCTCGCGGCTCTAGTACCTGTCACATTATCAGTTTCAGATCCTGGTTCAACTAAATTGTGGTTTCTTGACTCTGATATCCTGTTTTCTTAAGTGTTATGCCCTGCTTTATTAACCATACATATATGTGTTTTGTTTTCAAGCCAAGTCTGTTTTCATATAATTCCATACACATGTTCATGTAGTGGGTAATTGTAATCTACAGTGGATGATGATGATGATGATGATGATTGATTGATGATGATGATTGATTGATGATGATGATGATTGATGATGATGATTGATGATGACAATGATGATGATGATGACAATGATGATGAAATTATTATTATTGTTATTATTATTATTATGAAATAATCTTTTATTTTTCAGTGTCAGAAACAGTACCAGACTAAATGCCGAGAGAGAAACGAGGTGAAAAGTCAGTTTGAATCACTGAGTCAGTCTGTTACAGCACAAGCCAAAGACAAGGATAGGGTAAACACATGCATTTATCTGTGTTTTACAGTTACCCTACTCGTAAAAGTAAAAATTTCCATTTCTCTCCCAGTATTTTCGTAAAAGTCAAGATTTGGACGTATTGCTCATTAGATGGACTAACCATATGGGACAAGAGATACTGTGTAGCCGTCCAGTAATTACATGTATATTTCCTAAAATGAGCGAACCAAACATCCAAATAATTAGAAGAAGTAGGCGACTTTCTTGCTTGATGTTGAACGCTGTATTCCAGGATTTTTTCACTGTAAACGTGAAGGCAGTCATGTACTGAAAGGAACTATACCACCCAGGGGAGACTTTTTTGATGAATTTATGAACTCTCTGTAATTATCTAGCTGTCTATCGTGGCATGTGACTTGCACAGGTCGTACATGTGCATGCTCCTGTACAGTTATTCAGACTGAATTATCCCCCTTGACTTTTGTATCAGGTCATGGACAATGTGTGTGCACTGGTTTCTGTGTATAAGCTTTGACTTTGTTATGTCTGCGTTTGATATCAGATCTGAATTACTCGAGTCCAAAGCCTAAGTAGACAGGGGTGAGGAATTTAAGCTGATCTGCTGATTATAAAAAGAAATCAAGGTTTTCAAAATGTCGAATGTTCGTAAAAAAGGACCGAAACTGAAACTGGCTTTACTAATGAGGGTCAGCTAGTAGAAGAAATTTCGGCTGATTTTTTTCATGGAAAAGATTCTCTTCCCTGTCGTGCCTGTATACATGTATTCATTGATGGATCTGATGATATCTTAAACCAAAAGCCCAACTACATGTAGCAAGAGTTTCAAGACTGTAGATAAAATAAAGTGAGGTTTTCGGAATTTTGGCCATGATCACGTTGATGAATGGAAGAAAAACTGTTCCCCCCTACCCCCTCCCCCCTCAATTACAGTGTTGCAGATCTAGCGACTTTCGAACTTCTCTGATTTTCTTTCTAACTCTTTAATAAGTTAATAAAGCTTTATAACTTCCCGAATTGTTATCGATGCATGTGTCATTTGTTTCAGTGCTTTTCACGATTTTTGTCTGTCTAAAATAGGCAGTTTTTGTTTGTTACGTTGGTGGATCCTTTATCATTAATTCATGCAGATATGTATGAAAATGAATGAACATTTTACTAAGAAAATTTTGTAAAACAATCATTTCAGATGAAGGCCAAATTAGACAAGGCAGAGTCAGCTATGGATCTAGCTGGTGAGTATAGCAGAGTTTCTTCCTGGATATTTTCACCACAAAATGGCTGAAACATTACAGATGTGGCATTAAACAATAATAATTCATTCATTCCTACTTATTTATATGTGTATTTATAATTTTATTTGTGGCAATTACTGTGTATGTTGCTATCCAGTAGAAATCTGGCAGGCATCTGGCATCACACGACCAAACCTTTGACATCCACATCATACATATATTTTCAGTGTGCTCCAGGTGTACCTATGACACGCACCGAGGATTGCACAAGCACACATCTGACAGGCATCTAGTATTCCAAAAGCACACCTCTGAAAGGCATCTACCATTCCAAAAGCACACCTCTGAAAGGCATCTAGTATTCCAAAAGCACACCTCTGAAAGGCATCTAGTATTCCAAAAGCACACCTCTGAAAGGCATCTAGGATTCCAAAAGCACACCTCTGAAAGGCATCTAGGATTCCAAAAGCACACCTCTGAAAGGCATCTAGCATTCCAAAAGCACACCTCTGAAAGGCATCTAGCATTCCAAAAGCACACCTCTGACAGGTATCAAACATTGTACAAGCACTCCATAGGCACACCTTTCATGCCTTTGTCAAACATTCTACAAGCACATTAAGGCAACATAAATTGGTGTTTTATCAGGTCCAGTTAGGGGATATTCCATGTTGCCTTATTTGTGCAGGGCCAAGGGTACATTCCATCTACTGATGGCTCTTGTTGTATTTGCAGATACCTCGTATAAACTCAGTATAGAAACTCTGGAACAGACCCGGTTATTGTGGGAGAAGGAGATGGAAGAGATCTGTAATGTGAGTAACCTATCTGAGTATACTGCGTGATAGCTCACCAAGAGGCACACAACCTCTGGGTCAAATCCCAAACTTGTGCAGGGAATTTGTTTCACTGTTTTCTCGTTTTCCCACTCCTGTTGTTTCTGGGGGCCAAGGTGACGGTAAACACTCAACATCTCTTGTGTGATGGGTCGCGTAGCACCGATCTTTTTTCACCAAAATCTGTATGTCACATGTGGAAAAGTTTGTCTGTAACTTCCAGTGATCAGTAGTTTACCAGGGGCAGTTGGATTTGACCAACTGTTTGCTGATATGTTGTTTTTTCCCCTTTGGTTCATGCAAATTTCCTACATGTACATCTGTAAATTTGTATCCCAGACATAAGAACATTATATACATGTCAGACTTAAGTATGGTGTAAAATATGTCACAGCTCACTGCTGTCTGGTGTGCTGTCTGGTGTGCTGTCTAGTGTGCTGTCTGGTGTGCTGTCTAGTGTGCTATCTGGTGTGCTGTCTGGTGTGCTGTCTGGTGTCCTCTCTGGTGTGCTATCTGGTGTGCTGTCTGGTGTATTATGTCTCGTGACTTCAAAAAATTAATCTCACAGCGTCAGGATTATCCTGTTCAGAATTTTTTAGATAAACAGAAGAAACTATTTCTTCTGTTTATCTAACGGCCTCACTGGCTCAGATGGTTGGCACGCTGTCTCCCTGTGACCCTCAGGCTTTAGACTTGTGAGGTCACCTGTCACGCCCGTTTTTGTCCAACTCTTGATGTCACCTGTCATGCCCGTTTTTGTCCAACTCTTGATGTCACCTGTCATGCCCGTTTTTGTCCAACTCTTGATGTCACCTGTCACGCCCATTTTTGTCCAACTCTTGATGTTACGGCTGTGATTTTAAGGGAACTGGTTTTTCTGGTACCAAGTGAAGGCCAATGATTTAACCAAGTCACTTTGCTTTCCTCCACCCAATAGATGAAGTAATCAGTTTATATATTTATTTCTATTTCTTTTATTTTATTTCTTTTTTTCTTCTTTTTTCACAGAAATTCCAGGAATTAGAAGAAGAGAGGATTGAGTTTTTACGGAATGAACTCTGGGTACATTGCAACATTATGTCCGAAGTCTGCGTAGATGTTGATAAGGTATGATTTGAAAACGTGTTCGAAAGGATCAATTACACAACAGCTGCCACACTTACCCAAGGCTTCAATATCAGTTAAAATCTAATTTCCTCTACCCATAATAGTCATCATGAATTACATAATGGCCAGCAACTTTTTGGTCAAATAAATTAGGATGGGCTCCAATATCAAGTATGGACCAGTATGACTTTCCAGAGGTAGGTGGTTTTCTCCCAATATTCCAGTTTCAAATCTAAAACCCTTCAGTGTGATGTTAATCAGTTACCGGAGCCATATGACTTGTGAGCCTCTCCCCAGTGCAGTCACTGTGATTTCAAGTCCAGCTCAATCTGGCTCCCTCTCCTGTTGTATGTGGGAAGCTCTGCCAGCAGCCTGTAGATGGTTTTGGGTTTCCCCTGGGCTCTGCTCGATCTCGTCCCACCCTAATGTTGACAGCTGTCGCATAAATTCTTGCATACAATGCAGGGCTACGTTCAGATAAATAAATAAATTGAATCCATGTCTATTACACACTGAGTTATTTTTTTTTCCTGTTATATTTCTGTGATATTTATTGCTTTATTCCTATTGTAGCATTGTGAAGAAATCCGCAAGGAGCTGGAACGTTGTAGCATAGAGCAAGATATATCCGACTTCATCATTAGCTGCAAGACTGGCAGTGAAAGAGCAGGTAGGTTATCTCCCTTGAATTTCTCATTTCTCCTATATATATTCTTTAGCCACAGGAAAAATTTGTCGTCTCAAAAAACATAACGGACCTCACCTTGGGGAAAGCCAAGTAGCTAAGTTATCTCCCTTTAGCCTTCTCATCCGTATGATTTATATTTCAACATTGAAGAAGTTTATAAGCATGCAGAAGTATTCATCAGTGCAAGCAAAATTCTTTGGGAAAGCCCAGTGGGTTATCTCCCTTTAGTCACCGCGGTTTATACATACTTTAGCAAGTGTGGAAATTTATCGAAGGAACATGAAGGAATGTATGAAAGACTCCCCCAGTGAAAGCAGAACTTGTGGGTAAGATTGAGTAGGTTATCTCCCTTTAGTCTGTTTTACCAGAATACATATATTTCACCAACTGAAAAATTATATCAACACAGAGAAACACATGAAGAGCTCCATCAGACCAAGCAGAACCCGTGGGGAAGAGCATGAAGGTGGTCTCCCTTTAGAGTGCATTTCTGCATCATGTGAAATTCAACTGCGGAAAAAAGAAACGAAGAGCAAATGAATGGCAATCTTTATTAAAATCAGCACAGAAGTTTATGAATATAGAGAAAACCATGAGAGCTTTTATCAGACTAGCAGAACTTGAGCTGAAGACCAAGTGGGTTGGATTTCGACATTATGTATGCTTAAGCAGCTGGAGAAATCTGGACATGAAACACATGACTGATCAATCTGATTGATCATCTGATCAATGCGAGCAGAGCCCTTGGTGTAGATCCAGCAGGCTGTGTCCCTGTGGTCTGCACTGTTCATCTATACATCAGCAGTGGATGAAATTTATATATGTGCAGGAATATATGACAGATTCAATCAGTGTGAGCAAAACTCTTTTGGTTATCCTGTCTTCCGTTGGTCAGGATTTTCAACTTCATGAAAACTTCAGAAAAGAAATGAAGTTGAGAAGTTAAGCATAAAGCAAGACATGGCCGACTCCATCAACACCAGCAGAATCCCACTTGGTCAGGATTTTAAGTTCACACATACTTCAGCCAAATGGAGAAGTTTATAGAGAATTATGTGGTAAATTTCATCAGTGCAAAGAGAACCTATGATTAAGATCCAAGTAGGATGCATTTCCAGATTATGTAACTGAACGAGTTTATAAAAATTGGAAGAACAGGTGAAGGACTTGATAGGAGGATGCAGAACTCCTTTGAAAGACCCAGTTGATTATTTCCCTTTAGTCTACATTTCAAACTCTGATATACGTCAGCAACAGAAGAACTCTGCTTTATTGGCATATAGGAGAGTATTTTGTGAATTTCGCTCCTTTCACTGCTGATGGTGACTTCGTGACAGTAAGCGGTCAGCAGAGCTCATGTTGATGTCTTCCACCATCATGACCAAGATAGATGTTCTGTACATCACATGTAAGAAAGTCTGTCAGTAACTTGCCAAAGGATTGTGGTTTATCCCAGACATTCCGTTTTCATGCAGTCTTAAAACTGACTGCCTTTGTATAGTTAAGTGCAAAATTCTTGAGTATTTCATCACAGAAAAATCATGCACACAATACAGACGTGTATAAACAACCTTAGGAAATTTCCTTTGAGAACCATTTAAAATAACTCGCAGCATAATTTACTTAACGACTTGACTATCTAGCACTGCAGAAGCCTCTCACCAATGCGGTCACTGTGAGTTCAAGTCCAGCTCATGCTAACTTTCTCTCCAACCAGAAAGGTCTGCCAGCAAGCTGCGAATGATCTTGGGTTTTTCCAGGGCTCTGTCTGGTTTCTTTCCATCACAATGCTGGCCACCGTCGTATATATATAAGTGAAATATTCTTGAGTATGGCGTAAAACACCAGTCAAATAAATGAATCATTTAAAATTTAATCATCCCTACCTGTATATGATTAGAGAAGTAATATGTTTGCATTTTCATTCGTTGTTTACAGGTAAAATCGAGTACGAGAATTACTTCTCAGGTAAAACAGGGCAACGCACGAACATGGAAGCTCCGGTCAGACCCAGCAGACCATATGGATTCACGCCGGCCGGATGGCATGAGCCCAACCCACCTGGCAATCACATCGTCCCACCAAAGAAGGGTATTTTGTGTTCTGCACGATAATATAGTCTTGTTTACTCCATAGTGTGGCTTGTAGACCCAAATTACATTTACATATAACTTCAGATGCTTAGTTTCTGGACTTGTAGATATCACTTGCTCAGTCTAATGTTTACTGCCATTTATGCAGTGTGTCAACATCCAGAAGCTTTGAGATCTGGGGTATATGCCCTATCCGTCCGTGACCTTCAGCTTGTGCTAGTTCTGAAAGTGACCTAAAATTTCACCCAAGAAAGTTCATCTTTAGAAGCAAATATGTGTTATAAAATATTAATTTTTATGCTGAAATAAAACATATGTGTTTTTCAAGTCAGATAAGATCGTTCCTTCCGAATAAACCTCAACATCACCTGTCTAAAATCAATAGATCTTTCGGGGGCCTCCGTGGCTCAGTCGGTTAACGCGCTATCGCAGCACAATGACCTGAAGCCTCCCACCAGTGTGGTCGCTGTGAGTTCAAGCCCATCTCATGCTGGCTTGCTCTCCGGCCGTACGGGGGAAGGTGTGCCAGAAACCTGTGGATGGTCGTGGGTTTCCCCCGGGCTCTGGCCGGTTTCCTCGAACCATAATGCCGGACGCCGCCAACGTGTAAGTGAAATCTTCTTGAGTACGGCGGAAAACATCAATCAAATAAATAAATAAATAAATCAACAGATCTTCCAGAATCCAACAACATGTGCAGCTTATTCCTGGGTGAAATTTTATGCCATTTGCAGCACACAGTGTGTACGTAGTGTGTAGCTGTACACTCCACTCAGCAGTGTGCAGCATAAACAAATGCATGCTTTAACTTCCCATAGCTGTAACTCTTTCCCCTTGTGTACATACAATGTAAAAACACAGGCTTACATACAATGTATGTACACACGACTGGTGATTGCACAATACCGGTGTAGGTGCTGGTACTGTAAGCTGTAGATGCTGGTTACTTGACAAGCATTTGTATGTGTGTATATATATGTTTGTGTGTATCTAGGCTTCAGAGTTGGGTTCAAACGAGGCAGGGAGCCTCCACACGTAGGCAGGACAGGTAGGCAGCTGGCTTATACTTCATGGTCATGATGGTGCCTGTTCTTGTAACAGAAATAACAGTCTCGTAGTGAGAGACAAGAAAGCTTTTGTTTTCTTTCAAAAACTGTGCTAAATTCATCATTGAAAAGAGAATGAAAAATGAAAAAAACAAATCAACAGCTAGCTTTCAAAATATCAAATCCTGTTAAACTCGTTAAAGGATATTAAAGTCTTCGTGAATCATAATCTATAACACATGTACTGACATTACATAAATTTTGTACCTTGTATTATACATGGAAATGTAACAATTCATTGTTTGAATGGCTTAGTAACAACGTTCGTAAGTGTCCTATTAAAGGCAACTTTTATATATAAAATGGCTTACCATAAATTTTAGAAGTTGCTCCATCCAGTGATTATAAACAATGTGGCACATATCGCCCTTTTTGTAAGCAGATACAACTTTTTGTAAGCAAATCCTTACAACTTTTGTGCATGACGCATTCAGTTTCCTTAAAATTACCGTATGCAGCTTATTTTTTTGAATGGTCAAGGACAGTTTGTTTTTTTTTTAAATGGCGCAATATGGCGCGTGTAAGTAGCATAATACGACTTATTTATGCATAGCAAACATGGAAATAAAAGTTACAAGATGTTTAAAATTCATATTGGCCAGCAACCTGCGAGTGGTTGTGGGTTCACGCCCGGCTGTGTCCAGTTTCCTAAAGCCATGATGCTGACCACCATCGCATAAGCGAAATATTCTTGAGCACAGCAATCAGTTAAATGAATAAATAAAATGCAGATTGAAACTTTTGCATACGCCTGATACAGTTTCTATATATACAGCACAATTTGAACTTAACTGCATAAAAGAAATCCTTCTAAATGGTAAAACATTACTGTAAGTATCGCATTAAAATTTTCAAATACGTGACAAAACAAATTTTTGGAATTTGCCTACTTAAATTTTTATAAAGTGCTGTAAATACAACTTATGTAGTCAATATGGCAGGCGTTATTTTTAAATCAAACACATGCAGTTCAGCATTTGTAAATAGCAGAAACGAAATTTTTGCAAATGGCATTGTATATTGAATGTATACGTAGCTTATTTAAAGTCCCATTGTGGTATTTGCTGTTCAAACCAGGCTTAATATTGCAGTAATTCCTGAATGAACGGATGTACATTCAGCGCTTCAAGCTGTTTATGGCACATACATGTTGCATTATGGCTTTATTTCATCTTCTGTAGTTTCTGTTTTGCTGCCTCTTTATATCTGTTGAATGCTTATATATTGCCTGCTTTTGATTTCATATCTATGTATTTACACAGCATGACGCTCACAGCTTGTTTCGCCTTTCCATAGCTAGTTTAAGCTTACTCCTACTTGTATCTACCTCCTGGTTTTGATTTTCTCTGATTTTCAAGTTAAAAATCATTTGATTTTTTTTCTTGGTTTTGTTTTGCTTTTCTTCTCACCATAGATATAAAAAAAAATGGGACAGAGACCCAGTTAAATAATTTCTTTGCCTTGTTTGTTTGAGCCCTGCTTTGGACATATTTCGAAAAAAATTTCTACTCCGTGTTCAAGTGGTATTGGTTTGTTTTGTTATTATTATTTTTATTATTATTAAGATTATGCATCGCGCTACATGTTGACACTGCCTTTCCTTCACTCTCCGTGTACTTGAAATCATTAAATTCTTTCTCATTAATATGTGATATGTTTATTGTTATTCAATCTTTGTCTTCTGTAAATATATTACAATGATATAACATGTTTTATCCCCATGGTGTCATTTCGCCCTTTTCATTTCTCTTGAAAATCTATATGACATACATGAGTGTCCTAAAGCTATTGAATATCATATCAAGAAAAGTACATTGTGTAAAATAAAAATAGTCTGAGGGATTATTTTAAAAAAATATCAGTTCCTGCTTCTTTCTTCATTATTGCCTAAATTGTCGACAGGTAGATGTTTCAAGAATGAAAGGCCTTACTCTCAAATGATATATTCCTAAAGACAAGTTTTTTCAATAATTAGCATTTCAGGCTCTTAAAACTGTGCGTAATTTTTAAGGGAAGATATTTACCTGCAAGTAGAATTAGTCAACAGTTTTCAATGGTGTTGAAAACACACACGCGTGCCTAGTAAATCCATTGCGTCAAATCCAATGTTACTTTGAACATCTTCGAGAACAGTTTCACGAGTGTAAAAGAACTTGATTGAATACATGTAGAAGTAGAAAAGTGACCAAATTTTATTAATCATGCATGATCAGATTATTGCAGTGTTAAATTATAATTGTCTAATACGGCAGTCCTAAACCACTCGTGGATCATGAAGAGGCATTTCAAGTCGAAAGATCCATCTTGAACACCAGTTTCCAAAGGAATATGTAAGGCATGTGTAAACATGTGTAAATAATAAATAAAGCTAATGGCTTGAAAGAGACAAGCAATGAATAGTTTTCACTCATGCAAGGAAGACTTTCTGGGCATGAGATCCGAATCAGCGATGAAGCTCATTTGAGACGCGTCTGGTGAAAAACTAGTTCATAACCAAAACAGCCGAAACCTTGAATTGTTGTGTCCCTGTGTCATAGGTATGCACAGGTAACGGCTTTTTTATCCATTCTCTACAATGCCAGACATGAATCAGAAAGCTAAATCAATTACCCTGACAGCAGATACGTATTCAGAAAACTGTTCACACATATTACTAGCAATGGAGAGACATTCCCGCTCCGCAGTTCGTAACCGTTTAAAAACGTTTTTGTCTTTTCCTGAGATATGTCACACCTCTGCGGTACAAGTTCGCACAGCGATAATGTCGTTACCAAGCGTTCAAGTCTACACACACTCAACCCAAGGGCATATTTACACAGCGGCTTGATTTGGACATGCCAGATTTTAGATTGATGTCAGATTTTTTTTGAAAGTGTTACGGTAGATGTACCTGTGTATCTACGACTGAAAAGGTTCATCTTTTCTTTGCCTTATCCTCTGGTATCTTGCCTCAAATCCTTAGTTTCAGACGACCTCCTGGCAAACGTGTTGAAATTTGGGGAAGACATTATTAGAGCAGAGCAGGTTATTGTCATGTTTACTGCATGAAATCCGCTGATGTGTCAAGACCTTGGTAGTCATTGGCAATGGCTTTTAGTTTGCTCGTCCTGAGACCTAGATTTCATAAATCCGTGTCTAATCGGCTAAGAGAAGATTCCCGTCCTTCTTAGCGCAAGTCTAGAAGTTTCTTTTCTTATTCAACAAACTGTTAGGTACTCGAGAACTGTTGGGTAGGGGATATCGTAGTGCCCGCGGCAAACCATTCACCTTTGGCAAGATACTGACAACCTTTTTCTGCTTAAAATATATGACGCACATATATATGCACATGGTATATAAGTGGAAGACATATAGTTTTTGACTAGGCTAACGTTTAACCAACTGTCGAAACAGCTGTACGGGAGTATTCCACCACTTATTGTCACCACAGGCCAATGGGACAATGATGAGGAGGGGGGAAATCCACAGGCAATAGAATTAAAATAAATAAATGTGTGTTTATGTTGGTGCGTATGTTTGTGTTGTTGAAGGGACGGATGAGATTTTGTCAGAAGGTGATTACGACAGCGTGCAGTAACAAGTGCTCGATGCTCAGGTAATTTCCGTGCGGAGGGATCTCAAAGTTGTCCTAGACCTTTGTCAGGCTTAATATTAATTACTGGTATTATTCTTCAGCTTACTGTGGGACTTAAATTAAGCTAATTTTCGTTTTTGACATTAAATTCCTAGACACATTGTGGTACATGTATAAGCTGAAACGCCATTTCGGAAGTCTCATGAGTTCATGCAGGTTGAGCCGAGATACAGCGGGCAGTCTGACTGTCGTAAACTAACGTGGCAGAAGACGAGATTTTACGATAGTAGCATAGTCATTCTTACCCCTTAATGTAAAATCAAGTTTTTAGCCGCGTTGATTTGTGAGAGCATCTCACTTGTTACACCTCAACCTCCGTGAATTCGCAAGACTCCTAAATGCCGACAGGGCTTATTACAATAAAATGATACCTCTAGATAACTCACAATTTTAGCGCAGTGAACTGCTTTAGAGTCAAGGCAAAGCCTGACTTAAGTGTAAACCACCTTTGTGATCCCGAGGCCATGTGTAATGTGTGAAGAGGCTTATAAACTTGTACAGTCGCTTTACATGACTGACAAAGAGGTCCAGGACCTAGACGTTGAAGCGATGATGTCACCAGACGTCACCAGCTGCAACTCAATAACCACGGAAAAACATATTGATAGAATTAACAACACGGAAGTCATCATAATATATGTCCACCCTGTGACTGTACGTTGAAATACCGTCAGCTCTTTCCTTTTCTTTTTTGTTAAGAAAATAAAATGCATTTTATTTAGATCCTAAGATGGGTGTTACGAAATTCATTGACGATGTTTACAGGGGCTCTTCTTGCTTTGCAGTAAACTAGATTTAACGTTAGAACACATCCTTATTGAACAGTACATAGGTCACTGTAAGATTCTGTAAAAATAGGACTTTTTAGGACACAAATATTAAAACGTGTTTAATTCCATCAAATCAGTTTTGCTTTTTAAAGGAAGGTTGTTCTTAGATACAATCATGACAATTTCCATCAATGTACCTGGTGATGGCGGTCGACAACTACTCCTGGCACTATGGCCTGTAGGTAGAATCATATAATTAACAAACAAAGAAACGCAGTGATGTCGATTGCAATCTATTAGGCGTCACCGGTGTAGAAATAGGGCAGAGCTGTCCATGTAGGCCTGCTTGTATTTCCGCACATCGATGCCCATGTCGCAAAAGGCGACAAGCCTCGTAATGGACAGCGCAATGTCACTAGGGTATATTCTTGATTATTTGCTGCGTCATACCTGACGATTCAGAAGAGGTAGCATTATATTTCTGTCGACATTGGAATCGACAAAATAATTGAAAGTTTTCTTTTGACTTTCTCTTTTACAGATTAAAAGAAAAATGTGCTGATCAACCAGGCTTCCATGCAAAGGGGATTACCTTAAATGACAGCAATTTTCGACCATGACTAAATTGCTTATTTTTCCTGCTTCCGAGAGTTTTCTATTGTTCTATTGTTTCTTCTATTTTTCTATTAGTTTTTCTGAGAGATTTCTATTGATATTAGAAAAGGTGTACCTTTTGGTGACACTGACAGAACAATGATGGTAGGTCAACATTTAATTCCATTTCCACAGCAAGCAGGCTTTAGCTTGGTGACCATGACGAAATTGCTCTATCTTTGGATTACATGCATTCCTGATAAATGAAGTCAACTTTACGCTCAAATTGCACGTTTTATCGCCTCTTTTAAAGTGATAATTAGAGATGTTGCCACCCAAAATATGCAGACATGGGAGAAAACGAGAATGTCCCAGAACATCCATTTCATGTGCATCTGATAGTTAACTTTTTTGCTTTTATTTTTAACAGTGACGATAATGTGAGATCAATAAAAAGTGATCGCCTTTTCTCAGGTACCAACTCGCGGTCAACCAGAAACCTACATGAAACATCATGTTCAGTCGTTCGTGTGTCTGTGTTTTGTAATTGTTTTTGTCAATCTCCTGTTCCACAATATTCTTATAAACGTTACTAACAAGGAGGGACCAGAGTTAAGGGAACGACCCGTTTTCTTTGGCATACTAGTGTTCTTTCAAATGGAAGCATACCGAGAACGCCATAATGTTACGAGGCACATGTCGTGATTACATGTGTCCGGGTTAGGAACCGCGTAAGTTTAAGGCCCACACAAGGTGATTAAATTCACGGTCGGGTTTAAGTTCGTTTGGCGTGGCTGATTGTCCAGATGGGACAACGCTACATCATGGCCCAAGCTGAAATTCCCACACATGTGTCAAAAATGGTTCTCGCCGTTGGTCCCCATTAATGTTACCCAAAGGAGGAAAGAGAGCACCTCCAGACCGTGAATTTAATCACCTTGTGTGGGCCTTAAACTTACGCGGTTCCTAACCCGGACACATGTAATCACGACATGTGCCTCGTAACAATATACATGGTGAGTGTGTGTTTTGTGACAGTGATGTCAGCCTTGATGTTATCTTGGAACCGACTTGACTGTTTAGTGGGCAAACGTTTGTCGTGAAGATGTTAACGGATAGAATCATCCAACCGTTGTGCCAGGACATTACATAATAGAAAGAAGTACCTATTCCCCTGATACATCTCCCTCTTCCAATTACTAGACCAGGAACTGTCCACAAGGCAATTTCCAAAGACCTGCTTCATTTTAGAATCACCGACGCACTCATTTTAACAAGTATTCATTGCATGAACAGGCGTCTGAAACGGCGGTTAAAAGGGTGATTTAATATATTATATTAAGAAATCGAAAGTCCTCATTTCTGTGTGATTCGTCTATGAGTGGTAGTCCTATTGTATATTGTATATTACACCTATATGTTTTTAAACATTTTCTATATGTATATATAAAGTTGTACCTTATAGGCCTACTGTATGTTTCACCGTCTGGAAATATGCTTTAATCATAATATATGTATTCTTGAAAAAATGGCATAACATACAGAGAACTTTATTTGTAAGAATGTTTGTGTAAAATTGTATATGCCTACATATATCGTTTTTATGTCGTCGCTCGCCGATGCATCAATCTAGGTGTAAAATGTTTCTTTAGGTAACTTGTGTCGCTCCATGGACAAGTGACTTAATATTTGGCCCGTCGACGCATTCACATGTATGTAAGTTTGCCTGTCTGCACGTGCTGGTCATTAAGCAACAGTGTGGTTAAAAGTTTAGAGGGATGTCTCCAGGCAATAGAGGTTTTAAGGAAATTTCTTGTTGAGGTTATCGCTTGTTTTAGACTCTAACTTGATTCAAGCCACACTTTGGGGAATCCTGTATTGAAGCCTTTTTTGTCTTTCACCAATTTCGATACGACAGTTCTTGTTGAGAAATTCGACACCAAACGTTGTAATTTCGTTGAAAAGGTTAACACAATCTGTAATGTCTTTATGCGAGGTTTTGATAGCTCGATTACGTAGTATATGTACCTATTTTTGATATGCGTGTTCTTTTGACTTGGGACCTGAATTTTCATGCTTATCGTTGTGCTATGCGATTTTTTTTATGTTTGTCAATGGATGGTCTAGGGATGTTTTACAGATATCAAGAAATGGTCATTTTTTTTCGGACAATTTACAATATGGTGTGATATCTTCATTTTACATTTTTACTGTGTTCTTGTAGGGTTTTTTCAGATCCTCTCCAGCTTGCTCAATCTATAATATTTATATATTACATAGTTTTGTTTGTCCCTTTTCCTGTACTTAATTGTTCTGCTCAGCACGTGTTCAGAGAGAAAGAGAGCAGTTCAATGAAAGTAGGTGAACTGAACGGAATAGATATAGGCCCTTTGGTCCCGTTTTTAAAGAAAACGATGCAGGTAGACTATTCCATGTTCTTTGTACACATACCTTATTTCGGATATTTGGTCAAAATTTGAAGTAGAAAAGGTTGGGTAATATTTACGGAATCTGTGAACACTAGGTATTCTTTTCTGTGACACGCCCCTGTTTCAGTATAGTTCAGCTTGCTTTACTTGTGAAAGTAAAAGTACACATGTGAATGCAAACGTACACGTACACATGTAGCTCACAAGCACCGCAGTGCAACTGCTGAGGTACTGATGTGTTTTCACAGAGTTTTGGAATGGGTATAATTTGTGTTTCATTTGTTGAACGCTGCTTTACGCAATTTCCTGCTGCCTCTGTTATTATATATTAACCTTCTACCTCTAGTGGTAACTTATTGAACAACTGTTGAACGAACCCCTGTGACGTTTTATTATCATTTCAATCATGTCAGCTGATGTTATGAAAGCCAAGTCCATCACCTAGCAAAGACACAAAACAGACCAAGGCTTTATATACTTTATATAACCCGAGATATTTATTTTCTCCGCAGCAGCCGAAGTTAAGTGGCCATATTTTGCCCCCAAAAATAATTTCTGAAAAACTTGATTCATCTGACATAATGAAAAAGTTGTCTCTCAGGCTAGCTGTGTAAGAGCGGGAAGGTTCGAAAGTGTCGGATCAAACAAGCTGTGTACATATCTTACAAGTAGTGCTTTCACGAATATTTGTTGTTGTTGTTGTTTGTTGGGGTTTTTTTTATTTACCTCATGTTGTGACAGGTTGTAATCAATATATGGCAGTATATGATACATTTAAAGCCTCTTACAAAAACATAATGAAGGCCAACTGTGTGTGTAGTAATTTTGTCTATATAGAGAAAGCAATATTAGTGCTGTACTTTATTGTATTTTTTTTAAATTTTTTTTGTCTCCTTTTTTTCACCATTTGGTAAATATGGCTTTTGGTTAAGGTTAATAATGTAATGGTTCATCGGTCATGCTTTGGCTGCCCAATAACGTGTCGCAGTTAATTGATGCACCAGTTAAATGTATGTCGTACAAGGTGGATTTTTTACAGATTCCTGTTGTGGTCATTTTTTATAACATCTGTTCAGGCTCTTGATGGAACACATTTTGTGTTTATAAATTTTGAGGGAAATATTCATTTAGTAGGCAATGAATATTTTAATGTAATCATATATGTACGGACTGGAATGTTACGCCGAGATTTCGTTGTAACTCTTTGTAATCTTTAGTAGGCCATGAATATTTTGATGTAATCATACATGTACGTACTGGAATGTTACGCCGAGATTTCGTTGTAACTCTTTGTAATCTTTAGTAGGCCATGAATATTTTGATGTAATCATACATGTACGTACTGGAATGTTACGCCGAGATTTCGTTGTAACTCTTTGTAATTTTTAGCAGGCCATGAATATTTTGATGTAATCATATATGTACGTACTGGAATGTTACGCCGAGATTTCGTTGTAACTCTTTGTAATTTTTCGCTCGAAATAAATCGGAAGCAAATCCAGAGTGAACCGAAAATTTATGGATTCGCGTTGCAAAACATGTATTAATATAAAACATATAAAACTGACTTAACCAGTCCCTGTACTGGAATGTACACTGGCGGGGGACAGTGGTTTACACTGATCAATCCGGTTTCCTCAACCCATAACTCCGAGAGCAGATACATAAGTGAAAGATTCTGAGAGCAAGGAGTTAAACACCAAAAACACTTAAACACTCATTGCAAATCATTACACTATTCCAATCAAAAGTCGTCTATAGTTCATAGCCGTTGTTAATATTTCTTGAAAAAAAAATACAGTTTTATACATGTAAGTGAATAAGGAATACAGATAGGCTGTTCAGGGCGTGTTCATTATAATAATAATCATCAATTCAGACCAGTATCGTGAAGGCATTTGGCTTGACATGCACGTAAATCTGATGGGAAAAAGCATACTGAAATCGGAATTCAAAATTGTTAGTTATTTTCCATACATCTGATCAATTCAATCACGCCTCAAATGTTTTTCGTTTTGTTTTCCTCAGACGCCTAAATGCTAGTGATAGGCCCTGAATTTTTATTTAATTTAAGAGGGTGAATTTTGTTCAGACGCGGGTTACTTATATTGTGACGATTGTACTTGCCTTGCTGTAACCAGGTCGGTATCACCCCTCGAGGCTCCAGTTCAAATGAGCGCTAAATGGTGGTGAAATGATGACACAGATGTGATACAACAAACACATATCGTTAATGGCCAGAATGTACTTAAAAAAATATAATTTTAGAATCGAAATATCAATGGCCTGGCAGCTGTCATATCTCTGTACGGCCAATATGTGTGAGTAAGTCAGTTATGACCTTCGGTAAAGGTGTGCAATCTAGAGTTACGATCACCCATTTTCGGCCTCGAGATGGTAATCACCTAGGTTGGAAATCACAGCTTCAGCAGGTCACTGTTTATACTTATCTCACAGATCTCAGTGTAATGTCACGTCCGATAACTGATAAAAGCGAATACATGTAATACCGCTGAACCGGTACTCTCCCTATGGTTTTCATTTTTGCATCAATGCGAATTTTATAGTCAGTATCATGCAGTTAGTGAGCATATCCTACCGGCCAATTTATTTATTTATTAATTTATTTATTTGACTATCGCTTAACGCCACAAACAAGCAATTTTACCCCTCGCTCGATTTTGGCCAAGGGGAATTGTAGCGGACGGTTTCCGTTCGTTCCTCCCTCCGTCCGTCTGTCTGTCTGTCCATATTCTTCGTAAACGCTCTACCTCTAGAACGGTTTATCCGATGTTCACCAAACTTACAGCACACTTACACACTGGCAAGGTTGATTTTCCGCGACCTTGTCCCTTTTCTCCATTGTCAATGGGCCATTGTAGTTAAATTGTTGTGAATTTAATACTCTATCTTTAGAATGGTTTGTTCCTAGTTCACCAAACTTACAGCACACTTACACACTGGTGTGAGGACGAACCCTACTGATTTTCACAGACCTTTTACTTCAAGGTCATTGGGGTCATTTGAGTTAAATTTTATAAAAGCCTTATAAAGGGTCCATCTCTAGAACGGTTTAGCCCAAGTTCACCAAACTTACACCAAACTTACACATAGGCACGAGGAAGAACTCTGTTGATTTTAAGCGACCTTCACCTTTTCCTTCAAGATCATTCGGGACGTTTAAGTTAAATTTTATAAAAGGCTTGTATAACCATGATATCACTAGAATGGTTTGGCAGAAGTTCACCAAGCTTACACCTTACTTGCACTTTGCCAGAAGACCCTTATTGATTTTCAGCAAACTTGACCTTTTCCTTTAAGACCATTGGGGCCATTTGAGTTTAAATTTATAAAAGGCTTGTAAACGCTCTATCGCTTGAACAGTCTGTCCCAGGCTCAACAAATTTATACAACACCTACAAAATTTTATGAATGGTTGGTATTATAAATGATATCTCTTGGAATTTGTATCCATTGGTTACGCTGTACATGTGCAAGTGCATTGCACGGTATATTTCACTTATACCATGGCTGTCCAGTTATATTTGCGGAGAAAAACAGAGTGCCCAGTGTAAGCCATTGACAATTGGCAAGTTACTGGTTAACGTTTTCACTTGTGACGCACGGATACTCACACCGCACTGGTAGAGGAGAAGTAGTCTTCAATGAGCGCTATACTAGGTAATACGACTGTCGTGGACCCCTTACTGTCACCAGGCCCCGGTTTTATGAGGTGCACTTAGCTAAGTATTCCCTTAACCGCCATGACAATGTACGTTGTAGAGATAGCGAGTGCACTTAGCTAAGGGCTACTGAAGAACAGTTAGAGCGTGCGAGTGTACAAATTATCTGTCCAAAATCGGGATTGAACCCCTGCCCTGCGTATCTCTGTGACTGAAAGTCAAACGTCTTTAACCATTCGACCACGACCGGCTCCCCCAAATAATTAATGAAACCTCTGGAATCGTACAGCATGTGCAACTCACTTTCAAAATATTTCCAAATCTTCCTGGAAGTGAGTGAACGTTAAGAAGCTAGCTGCAATACGTGTTAAGAAGTTCATGGCATTTTCATAGAATCGACGCATTACATTCTGCCACCTTGCAGTTGCCAGTGTCACTGAGTTAAATGTTGACCAGGGTGCGCAAGCTGACAACGAATAGTTGTCCTGCAGTTATCAATGGGTAGACTTCGCATTGGTTTGCGTGTATACTGTGCGCATGTAGGGGTATCAGGTGCAAAAGTGTCATATTTTTCCCTTGGATATCTTCACACTGGGTTCTATAATGAGCAATGTACAAACAATCCAATGCCTGTAATTACGGAAGGTTTAGATGCTGTATACACGCATGCATGACCACAGGGTTAACGTATATATGAATGTGTTAATGCGGTCGCTGTGAGTTCTACAATCAAACTCTGCAAGCTCGTTACTTTCCATATTTGTCACATGATGAATGTGTCACATTATTCTAAATGTTCATGTAAGTGTTTAAGCAGAACTAGGTAAAAAAAAATTACAGTGTTGTTCAACGCAATTTATTAAAGGTCGCTATTGACGAGTCCGTCATGATTCAGGATATTTGCTTGAATAGTTTACCCTGGTGCAATATTATCTGGGATGAAGATGGCAGCCATCTTGTATCTGTTCGTAGAGTCTTAATATGGTGTCGCTGACAAAGTCTGATCTCTGGAACTGGACAGTAACAATCAAACGTAAGAAAAAATCATTTTCGTGAGCAGCGACGACAGTGTGCTAAGTGGTAAATAGTCAAACGTTACCGGTGAAATCCGATTTCTGGTCAGTTTACCTCAGTTAGGGTTTCATTCTAAATGTTCATGTAAGTGTTTAAGCAGAACTAGGTAAAAAAAAATTACAGTGTTGTTCAACGCAATTTATTAAAGGTCGCTATTGATTTAACATAAGCTCAGGGATCCTTTGTCTCCCGGCTCTTGCTGCCTGCAAGTCTTTACAACGGTCAATGATATTTAAGCGGTCAGCGGTTCTCGTTTGTGCAGTCTAAGGTTTACTGAAGAGCACTTGTCTTATACTAATAAGTCAATAGTTTGCATGTATATGTATGTTATAGGTGGGATAGATCCTCAGTAATTTGCCAAAGTGGGTGAATTGCGCTGGGGAATGCTGGAAAATTGATAAATGTGCCGTTAAGCACCTGTCAAACAAATACACAATAAGGTAAACAGATCATTTCCACACGTTAGGTTCATGGAGAGGCTGTTGTCCAAGTACCTGGGATTACAACTTTGTAGGTTGTAAGGTGAAGGGGAGCCCAGAATTGTAGACCAGTCCAAATATGCACTGAGGTGTTTTGTAAATAACTGAAACATTCTTCCGCATTACTAGGAGTCCCTGCTGTATGGGCGGAAAACTATTGAAATCGTTGGGTTTAGTTTCATTATAGGTTCCGAGCTTACAGCTGTTTGACATAATTTTTGCTGCCATTTTGATATCCCAACAAAAAGCTAAAATTCTTCTTGTTAAGAACTGCTGGACCGATTTACTTTAAGTTTAGTATGCTGACAGAACCTGAAGGGGCGAATATAAATTGCGGAGCTCATTTCTTTATATGAAAAACTCTGCAAGCTCGTTACTTTCCATATTTGTCACATGATCGAAAAAATTCGAAATGGAAGTTCAACTCGGAAATTTACTGAACTCGGAAAAGTCTTTGCTTCTGATAACGAATATTTTTTTGTGTTTTTCTTTTTCATTTTTTATTTTTTGTTTTTTCTTTAGTTTTGTGACAATTTGAGATTAATGTTGAAAATAGCAAACACAAAACATTTTTTCGCCGACGTACTCAAAGAATACTGCCAGCATCAAAGCATTGCAACTATATAGTATGATAGATTCATATATTCTTTTAGCAACGCGATTGTTTCCAAATTCCTGTGACCTGACAGTTTCGCGCTAACGTGACTCATATTTTTGTCACGGTCGAGTTTCAATGTCTGGGAAATACAAATCAGTAAGCACCAGGCTACCAGAAATGGGTTTGTTTTCATCACCACATTTTTTCGACATATGCCCTAACTGTTTTTCAACATAATTAAGTTCAACTAAAAATAAAAATCTGGAAATATTTAGTCAAGATTCTTATGGTGTTCGATTACATACATGCCGGGGCCTCCGTGGCTCAGTTGGTTAACTTGCTAGCGCAGGGTAGTGATCCCGAAGCCTCCCACCATTGCGTTCGCTGTGAGTTCAAGTCCAGCTCATGCTGGCTTCCACTCCGACCGTACGTGGGAAGATCAGGCAGCAACCTGAGGATGGACGTTGGTTTCTCCCAGGCTGTGCCCGGTTTCCTCTCACCACAATGCTGGTCGCCGTCGTATGAGTGAAATATTCGTGAGTACCTTACGGCGTGAAACACCAATCAAATGAAACAAAAAAATAAACAAATACTTATCGACACTGTACGTCCGTTTGAGAATAGACTGATCAATGACAAAATATAATGGTGTTTTGTAAAAAAAGAAAATAATGTTTTGTAAAAAGAAATAATTGTGTTTTATAAATAGAATAATGATGTTTTGTAAATCAGTGGTTTTTGAGAAAGGACATTGGTGTTTTATAGCACATGTAGTCGTATTATATAGAAAATAATAGAAATTGATAGAAATGTGTTGGTTTTCTATGTTGAAATGCTCCTTAGAAAATAAAGAGGTCATATTCATAATACAATTGTTTGTCATCTATAATAGTAGTGTTTTACGGAACATTGTGACGACTTATAGAAAACAGCGATCAGTAGTATAAAACGCTTGATTTACATGTAATAAACACTATTTTTATGCAAAACATTTTTTGTAAAAAAAAAAATCTAATATATCGAAAAACAGTCATGCTTAATGCAAAAGATTTATTGATACTAAACCTCAGTGTTCATAGATAACATTGATGTTCATAGATAGTATCGGCGTCCATAGAGTATGTGTCTTCATACATAGTATGGGTGTTTATATACAGTGATTTATTTTTTTATTTGATTGGTGTTTTACGCTGTACTGAAGAATATTTCACTTATACGACGGCGGCCACATATAGTGTGGGTGTCCATATATAGTATGTGTGTTCATATGTTGTGTGGGTGTCCATATATCGTAATGGTGTCCATGTATGGTATGAGTGTGTATACAATGAAAATGTTCATATATAGTGCAAATGTTCATATATAATATGGGTGTTCATATAAAGTACACGTGTCTATATATGGTATGGGTGTTCATATAAAACACACTGGAGCTGCATAGAAAATAGTGGTGTTTATTGAAGAGCCTCACTCGATCATACTGATAACAGCGATATTTAACAGAATATAGTCAGATGTTACACGAAATAGCAGCGGATTTAGAAGACGACAATACTGGACTTATACGTTGATGGAACCTGTTGTAGGTTGTATCAGTGACACGGAGTTTGGCTGGCCATGCAGACAGTGCCTGGTTGAAAGACGTCAGAATGCTGCACCGCCCATGTATTCGCAGACCGATTGGCGTGCTGATAGATACGCCGATTAGTGCAGGGGTTTCGCAGTTTTGATGAAATATTCAGGGAGCAATGTTTTGTATGCACGAATAACGTTCTATCATTAAGACAAGCTAATATTAAATCCCCCTAGGATGTCAAAGTGGTGAGAGTCAGTAATGTCTTCTGTAAATACACCCTTAAGGAATTTACAACATGAATAAATCTTTAATCCATATGATTTGCGAGTCATGCATATTTTTCTTTCTATTCTTCAAGATTTCTTCTATAGAGAGACACCCTTAAGGAACTGACAATGCGAATTAATCATTTAATCCATACAATGTTCATGTGCATAATGTACATATTGCCCTTTCCATTCCTCACGATATTTTCTACAGCCACTGATAATTGAATTCACAAGAAAAAGTTTACTTAAATGAAATGTCCCTCATGTTTTTCTCTCTGTTCTTGAAAATATCTTCTTCAGCTACTATTACTGGAAGTGTCAGCAAACTGAACAAGCAGTCTCTAAATACATCATCTACAGCGACAAAAAAAAATCTTTTGATATTACAATATGTTGGTAGGGTTTACTATAAACCAGAGGGGAGCCGAGTGGGGTTACCCTCGCCAGCGCGGAGTTATGACCTCGTGCCTCTCACCAATGCGGTCGCTGTGAGTTCAAGTCCAGCTCATGCTGGCTTCCTCTCCGGCCGTATGTGGGAAGATCCACCAGCAACCTGCGGGTGGTGGTGGGTTTCTCCGGGTTCTGTTCGGTTTCCTCCCACCATTATGCTGGCCGCATCAGTAGCAGCAAAACTAGTGGTTTGCATGTTACACGAAATAACGGTGGCTCTAGAGGATACCAAAGTTTGTTCATGGTACAAAGAAATTGTTCATGGAACAAGGAATTCTATCCAGCAATCGCAATATTATCTGGCCGTTAATAACAATGCTATATATGTACTAGTAAGCCAAACAGATTTGCGTGCTGATATGAACTTGATACGTCCATTAACGTACGGGTTTGTAAGGAAAATCCAGGGGGCAATGTTTTGTGTACACGAACAGATGCTATTAGGGTGAATTACATTCTCCTGAATGTTTGTATAATGTAAAAGTGGTCAAAGTCATCCATGTTTTTTTTCTGTTCTTTACGATGTGTCGTATACAGCTACCATTAAAGGAAAAAGGACTGTCCATGTCTGAGGTAGCGTTCACTAAAAAGACTATAAAATTCTCTCTTCAGTGTAAAAACCTGTTTGAAATTGCATGAATTCGTTGCTGCATTATCTCCATTTGAAATGTTGAGTATTGTGATGACGACTGAAGATCTAAAGGCACCCATGCTTTTACGCTTATGAGAGACTGACCAATCAGAGGGCTAGGAGATATCAGCTGTTTCTCAGCTGTGACGTTAATGTTCTGTGTCAATGAGTTGTCTGTCAGTGTAACACGTGACAGCATAATGACAGCACACTGTTTATATGTTTCAATTATAACAAGTATACATGTGTGAACAACACTGCAAAGTTTTTCCACACCATTCTGTTGTGACGGGAGTAAGTTTCTTGATCATTTCATCTTATAAATTTACACATATTCCTAAGTTTCCACCACAACCCTAGCAGTTTACGACAGCCCCGTGTGACAAGAGTGTTTCGCGTTTAGGACAATGACGTCTGCTTTTCAAGCTAGCCCCCGGAGTAGAGTCAAATGTCTACGTCCGCTGTCGTACAAGTACAAGCTGTCGTAAAAAAAAGTCGCAAAAGGGATGCAAGTTTTTATCCTTTCTAATCATCTTCCATAGCTACCGTTCAAGGAATCCAGACCGTACCAGTGATGGTGAATTACAAAGGAGCTATTATCAGTTCAGCTTAGATTCGAAACGCAGCTGCGAGGGAAAGGGTGTTCTATTTTGCGAACCTCACGTTGTAACATATACCCTATAAAAGCCCGAGTTAGACAGAACAAAGACTCAAAGCCTTTGACCTCATCCCGATGGTGTTAGTACAGCCAGTAAAGCCCAAAAATTGCTTCTAAGAAATATTCTTGAGTGCATAGGGGCAGGTTGTATTAGTGTGCCTAATGGCAGAGTGCTATGTTACTTTTGTTTAATTTTTATCTATTCTTTTTCAAGAATTTTGTAACTAATAAATTGTCAATGTCTGTTGGTTTCATTTTGGGGGGAAATACGAGTGCCTGGGGTAAACCACTGTACCTTTGGTACGTTATCAGGAAGAATTTCTAACGGGTGGCGTACATGTATAGACACATGCACAACATATTGGTTGGAAAACAAGCGGTTTTCGACCAACATAGGATTGCGCCATCAACTCCCCAAATCACCGTCCACAGCTCGTCACCAACACTTTTGAAGGCACGGTGACATGGCATCGGTCGATTTTATTTATTTCTTTTTTTGATTGGTGTTTTACGTCGCACTCAAGAATATTTCACTTAAACGACGTCGGCCGGCATTATGGTGGGAGGAAACGGAGCAGAGCCCGGGAAAACCTTAAACCATCCGCAGGTTGCTGGTGGTCCTCATGTACACCGTTGATTTGAATGGCGAAGTTAAATTCGTGAAATCATTCCGCAATTGCCAATCTTACCGACATGATGGTCTCGAGACTGAGCACGTTTTTTCTCGTGTGTTAAGTCGGGAATCTTCCCTGTCTCAGGTTAATCGGAACAATGTTTTGTGGCCTGTTTTTCCTTCCTGTATGCATATACCTTTGCGATGACGATTTGTGGGCGAAACTGATGACGTAGTGCTGGTGTGTTACCAAGGAGCTCTGATCAGTTCCGCTTGGGCTCAAGATATTTTGCAAACCTCGCGTTTCAACATAAGCAGGATAGTAAGTTGAACTTTACATGTATCTGTGCAAAGGGATCTAAAAGATATAATTATATTCAAAATTAGCAAATCTGCGTGTTTGCACATTTACCACGACGACTGGATATCGATTGTCCTGATAAGATATATGTAACGACACACCCGTTTATTAACAAGATCTGTCCACAAACGACCATGTTATTCCAACGTTGCTTTGCGAAATGAATTAATGATACTTCAGAGTTTGTTTTGATAAGAATTTCTACGAAACAGCGCTTGTGGCATTTCACATGCATGCACCATTTCATACTTAGTATCGAGGTTTTCTAGAAGTATGGTTTGGCGGCATTACCGGGCGAGATTAGCAGCAATGTTAAAACTGAATTTGTAACATTTAACATAATATTATATTTGTTAATTACTCCTAGTATATATTATGTCATTGCAACAGAATATTATGCTCAGAACAATAAGCCACCCCGTCACGCGAACAAAAGTAATTACCTGGAATAAGCGAAAAAAAATCTGTCATAGTATGTAGTCATGACATAATTCATTCTGCCATCACTCAGAAAGCATGGCATGCAGTCAACTTATCCATGTTTATCACATCAGTTTTTAGCGTGAATGCTTCGGGCATTCGACGTAGACCATTAACCGTTTTATTTTATTTATTTATTTATCTGTTTGTTTGACTGATGTTTATACGCCGTACTCCCGAATATTTCATGTTCACAAGGGAGAGCTTAAGCATTGCCAAAGCAATGGGGCGGAGTGTCAAATTAGGTGAAGGCGCGGGGAAGTGGCTATGAAAAATGGCCACTCTCCAGAAAAACGTGGGGTTGGGTGCAGGGATAAGGAAGGGTTTTTGGGAAAAACCCTATCAGAATAGAACATTTCACACTCACCAGCCTTACCCAAGTCTCCCTTGGGAACGAGGTGTTGTTTGATTCCCTCAATACGCTTACATCACTGCGAGCTATCTCCTCTTTCTTCCTCATGTTTGATTCACTGAATCCACGTTGGACATTGCGCTGTACTAGCTCCCTAGCTCATTCGGCCATGGATGCCCCCAATGACCACTCAATTTATAGATGCATTAAGAGAGTGCAATTCGGCAGTATTGATTCTTCGATCAAACATAGGCCTATGTATCGAGCTATTTTATGACTTACAAATTCGAGACGTCTTTGTTGATATACATACGTGCTTTAGACTATCGTAAATTGACATGATCCTGTAGTTCCAGACTGCGTGAAATCTGTTTTTTTACTAGGCATATCACAGATACATTGATGTATGCCTGTAACAAATGCTAGGGTTTTGCATAGAGGAGAGCATGACAATAAAGAATGTGTAGTCGCTTTTAAATAGAAATTCGTTGGGCATGCGCGTGATATTGGTGGGAACTTCATGGGTAAACTAGGTTACCATCTTGCACCAAGTCTGGAAGGTCATGACAAAAAACGGCAACTTCATGGTACATCTCAAGGAAATGCGAGAAGGAGATGCTCGTTGTTGGAAGGTACATGTACATACTTTGTTGTATAAGTCCGGAACGTCACGGAAAATTGCAATTGCCTGACAGTTTTGGGAGGATGTCAAGAAAGGAGGTCAGAGTTTTTTTAAGGTTGCGACATAAATGTAAATGTTCATGAAGTATTCCAACTTGTATTTTTTAAAAGAAAATGCAAAAAGAGGCGCTCCTGGAGGTAGGGCTATATGTTCGAGTATATGTCTAGAACGGCCATGTAAATCGTCCATCCACGATGGCATCCATCCAAATTATTATATACTTAACGTCGGTAACAAACTGAAAAACGTTTGGTACAAAGGAGCAAAAACGTCTATTAGTCTAATACCTGTTGTCTATAAAGTTGTTGTTATCGATGTAGTTATTTGATTGGAAACAGGAGGTTTCTAAACAAACCACCCACCTTTGTCAAGATGCAGACAAACCTCGTGGCAGATAAAACTGTCACTTCAATATAAATGAGAGCTAAAATAGAATTCGGGGCCTGAGGTGGGTCAATGGCCGCACGGTTGCACAGAGAAAAGCGGATGGCCCATGGAGAGCCGGTGCTCTCTAAAAAAGACTGCGTTCCACAGGTACACACAAGTGCAACAAATCTGAACATCTATACATTTTCTGTACTATACTCTCTAAAACCTACTCTATACCACTTGTACATATTGTTGTGGCAAAAATGCATATCCACATAATATTTGAGTACCCGCAGTACACAATTCGTGTAGTTTGCGTGATACAACCACAGCAACGTTTGTGTCAGTGATACCACTGCTACACATGCATTGCGGATGTGCAAATTTGTTCACAGTTATTTCACAGAGAAGGTACGCAAAAAAAAAAAGCATGTGTATATTGATCAAACACACCACTCTTTAACTCGCGAACCCAAAAGTGTAGATGTTGTGTTGAAAAGACTTGTATGTGCCGGTCGTGAACATTCATTAGCATAGAGTACAGTTGTTTCTATCATCGCTTGGCAGCCCATTCTCGGACGCTTTATCTATACGCTGGAGAAAGCGATTAGGATCACGATTTGTTCGAGCGGGCGCGTCATCTGATGCTATCCGATGCCAACGCCTTCCAGGCCGGGTAAATTCTATAAGCCTAGCATGCTTTTTACACGCCTCTTCAGCCATGGTGCCAGTTAAACAGAAGTGGAACGTCCTTACGTGGGTAGCTCTCCAAGCTGCGGTTTGCGCCCTTGAGGCTGCAGAAGAAAAGGCTAATTTTTCCGGTGAGTTAATTGATATTACGTTCGCGCTTCTTTTTCGACAGCATTGGGAATTGTTCGAGGCCTATTTGTTCAAGTAAGGTAGTTTTTGTGCCTAATACTATATTGCATGTGATGTATCATGTTTTCACTGACCAACGCACTAACCCTCTAAGTGATCATTGGTTACGGACCATTCAAGATAAATTCATCAATCATAATTATGGCCTTAAATTAAATCAAACCTAATTTTTGTTTGGTTTACTTGTCTTCTGAGATTTAAACACAACGTCTTTCAATAAGATGCAGCCTGAACGCGGGATTATTGTGAAACCGTGTATATGTGATAACAACACAACGTGTCGAGTAATTCAAGATGAATGACTTAGGGGCGTGTAAGCTGCTTCTAGTTCAAATGCACAGTTAGAATAAAATCCTGACTGTGGGAAATGTTTATCGCCTGACAACACATGTTGAATACTTCCAGACCAGTGAAGTGTAACAAATTAAGATAAACATCGACGCATTTTGTAGCAAATTCTGCCTATAGAAACAGACCAGGGAAGTATTGGACTATTTGTGGTGAAAGAGTATGGTTTGATGGTTTAAAAACGATCATCGAATATTTTTTTTTAGATTTTTTTTGTTCCGAGGTAACAAATTTTAAGTCAGGGCATAACACACACTCAGTCGAGAATAATAAATACCGACATAACTGTGAAAATAAGTTTGATCAATCAGAACGTAGGATTATGTAAAGTCCGATGAGCGGATATGACATGAATCGGGGCCTCAAACCATTACCATTCTATCTTTTGAATGTAGATAACACGATTTCAACTTGATTACGGACTGTTGGCTGCTGCCCCTTGTTTTATTAGTGCACAAAAAACAACACAGAGCTGACAGGATGCCACAGTGTGCAGATTTTGGTAGCACAAACGGCACCTCGAACACAGACAGGCTGGATATCGCTGGAAAGCGCAATGCCCGATTCACGTCAGATGTAAAATGTCGGCGTCTTCTGACAGCTATATGAGCTTACGGCGATGAAGCATAAGTTTCATAGAGTACGCCCAAAAAGTTATCGGATGATGTTTTTTCAATGTTCAAACCTTGCTCTTTTCACTACAGTTTACGTTACACTTACCCGGTTTTCTCCTTTCAGAAGCGTTTAGGCTAATGCAATACGTTTGCATTATGTTCACGGTGGTCACGGCAGCCCCGTTTGCCCGAAACGTGGTGCGCCGTGGGATTTTGTCATTTTTTTTCTTCTGTATTCAAGTTTTGTTAGATCTTGCTAATGTCGTCGATTGCTCAGACCCGAATGCAGCCCCCTGTCGGGCCTGGCTTTTCTGTTCTCCCTCCCAAACCGCACACACCGCGTCGCGTCGGGCCCGTAAACCGTCCACGGCTACCATACACTTTAGCTTGCCGTGAGAACCGTGACAAAACGTGGCAAAGCGTGACAAAACGCGTAGCAACCGTTAAGTAACCGTGAGAAAATGTGCACTAAACGTGGCAAAACTAGCAAAGACCGTGAGATACCGGGGAATACACATTATTCCCGTCCCGCTACGGACAGCCTCCAAGTTTTACTACGGCCCATTACGTACTGTTACGTTTTCTTGCGTTCACCCCGTTTTACTACGGCCTACCAGGTTTCTCATCCGTATCGTGACTGCAAATTTTTCACAACTTAAAATTTAGCCCGGAATCCACGGCAATCACGGCCTGTGACGTTTGCCACCCCGTCCCTCCGCATTGTCTCGCGTTCTTCTCGATTTGTCCACGGTGGCCTGACACGTGACTGTCGTGGCCGCCGGAGACGTAATGTAAACCTAGCATTAAGGGCTACATTTCCCTGAACAATAACAACAAGACCCTTGCTGAGGTAACTCAACAAGGGATCGGATTTCACGGGTTACCTGTTTGGCGGAGCACACTGAATTTCAGGCTGTACTTCAGTCATACAGTGTGTTTGACATTGTGTATTGATTTCATTGCTAAAGGTGGCCGACTGCTTTTCTTTTTCGATGTTCACCTGTCATTTTCCCATGCGAAGGCAATGTGCATTCCCTTTCACACTGTCATCTTTTTATTGGGATCAGGGGAGCAATGTTACGCTTTAATTACTCATACAAATAAATGTTCAATCTGTCATAAATTCATTATACTGTCATACCGGCATAAATTTCAAGGATAAATATATTTCATTATGTATTGCTTGTGTGATTGATTCTTCACTGACTTTACAAATGTCTTTGTACCATAATTATCCAAGATATTAGCTATCTACCTATCGGTATTTGTTTATTTATTTATTTATTTATTACATATTTTTTATTTCTTGATATGATTGGTCCCTCCAGCCTTACGTGGGATGGTCGGCCAGAAACCTGCGGATGGTCGTGGGTTTCCCCAGGACAGAGGGCCCTGTTTCCTCCCACCGTAATGCTGGTCGTATTAGTGAAATATTCCTGAGTACGGCATAAAACACCAATCAAATAACTAATAACACAAATAAATAAACATCTATTTGGTGTTTTTCGTCGTACTCAAGAATATTTCACTTATATAAATGTTTGCACGGTATACATTATATGTTGGGAGGAAACCGGGCAGAAACTGGGGTAAACCAACGATCACGTGGCAGCGTAGACCCTCCTGTGTACGACGGGAGACGACGCCAGCATGAACTGGAATTCAGTTCACAGAGTCCGCATTGATGAGAGGTTTCTGAGTCATTGTACTGCGCTGGCATGCTATAAACCACGCGGCCTCCGAGGCTCATAGCTGCCTGTAGAGCATGACTGTAGAACATTATCTCCTCTTGCTATTCACTGTCTGCTTGTGCTTCCTCATCCCGGAGGGCTGTAGACTCCTTTGTCCATGATTTCTATGAAAAGCTTGTCTTCCATAGACATTCCGGTTTTGTTATCATTTTTGCGACTTCAAAGAGCGATGAGTCGATGTAATCATCGTCAGAAGGAATCATCGGGTCCCCAGAAAGTTTGTAGTCCTTAGGAGTTTGCTTTAAATCAAATCTGTTTGGACATGTTTGGAAGATTGAGCGACGTCCATTTTCCAGGAGGTGGGTTTTATTGGCATTCACCACATCCAGTGGGTGTACCTTCCCTAAACATGCCTCCGATGTTATTAGCCATCCCAAGGGTAATTTTGGGGCATACGGGGTTCCTCTTGGTCCGATGCGTTGGTCAAAAACATGGTGAGCTTCGACAACATCTCTCCCGATAAGGAGGAGGATTTCTGCGTTGTCATTTATGGCCGGGATATGTCAAGCAATACTGTACAGATGTGGGTGGTGGAGAGCAACTTCCGGTGTGAGGATTTCTTGTCTCGTGTTTAGAATCTGATTGCCCTCGATCAGTGTCGGAATTTGAACAACGGTGCTCCCATCCAGAGCTACCATAAAGTTCGTGGCCTTCCTGCGGGCCATTTGCACAAGTCCAGAACATGAAGATAATGTGTATGGGATTGTGTTGGTAGTCGACGTAAAGAAGTTGAAGAAATCAGAGCGGGCTAACGACGCACTGCTTTGATCGTCGAGAATAGCGTAGATGATTTGTGCACTCTGTGGGTTTCCCTGTGGATATACTTTGACTTGTATGGTTTTACCACATGATTTTCCTTTAAAGTCTCCTCCACAAATCTCTGTGCATTTAGAGGTAACATTTGGTAAGGAGGGTGAGGGCGAACCTGCGCCTGCTAGAAGGGCTTTCTCCCTGCCATTATCTCTGGAAGAAGAAATTGTTGCGGTTTTCCCAGAGGACTCTGGATGTCTGTGTAATGTAGAATGGTGTTTTGAGCTTCCACACTCGGAACATTCGACGACGGCCTTGCATACACGAGACATGTGTTCGGTTGTTGCACAGCATCTAAAACAGATGCCAAAATCCTTTATGAGTTTGTAGCGTTCTTCTACGGGCGTCTGCTTGAAAGTCCTACACTTGTTAAGTGAGTGCTTGGTCTTGTGAATGGAGCAATGAACAACAGGATTCAGGACCTTTCCGGGATCTTGCAGAATTTCACGATTTCTGTTTTTCTCGCTATTACACTTGTCTCATGTGGTTGAACTGATCGTCTGTTTTTAACGGAGGTGGGGGATGACTGTTCGTAACGAAAGCTTGGGTCGTTCTTGGTTTCTGCGCCCTCCTTGATAAAGTCCACAAAACTGAATGGTGGGAATGTAACTCCATTTTGTCTTTTGAAGTTCGAAGCATGCGTTGTCCACTTTTCCTGCACACCATTTGGAAGCTTGCTCACGACTGGAATTATCCCAGTCGAGCTGTTGAACTAAGACAATGACATTTTGTACATAGGGTCTTCCTTGATCGATGAAATTTCGGAGCGTCCCTGCTCGTCAGTTTTTCTAAAATTTGAAAGCTTTGACCTCAACTCCGCTTCAGCCATCTCTGGACAGCCGTATAGTTCGTCTAAACGTTCCCAGACCCTTTTTCGTCCCATTGCTGGATCTCTGGCATTGGCTGCTCGGAGACTAAGGGCGTGTCTCGTGGAGTACGGTCCGAGCCTTTCAAAGAATCGCGTAAGATTCTGGCTTATCATTAAACTGACAGAGTCTTGTCAGAAAGAGGTCCCGGCTAAATAAGAACGTTGTAAAGTCATTAGCCATTGTGTTCTGGTTAGCCTGACTGTCTCGGCTATAGTTCCTCACGAAATCGGGTTCGTAACTTGGGGCTCTCGGGTCGAGGTCAGAGCGTGTTACGCTGTGCGAGTCGACATTCGTACTCTCCAGGATTTTCCCGCCTCTGGGAGATGTATCGATACAACAATCTGAAACATCAGGTTGTGCAATCAGTGTTTGCGATATAACCAGATCCCCAGACAGATTTTGTGCATCGCGAGTATTCGTACCGACGAAGAAACATTCATGTGAATTTTCGATCGAGTGTTTCTCAACATAACGCAGTGTTCGCTGCACCGGGTCTTATGAAGGTAGCAAAAGGTTTATTGGCTCGTGATGTGACGATATGTTGACATCACTTTCTTGTACTGCTCTGAGTTCCGCTTCCGCTGTGCCTTAGCAGTTTTATAACTTCCAAATCAGGTTCCAAATTGGCCTTTTCCCGTGCAGACCGGGCTGCAGCTATTTGTTGCTGTTTGTTAATCTTGGCGTGGCGTTTACGAAGGTCAGCTTCTTCTAAACTAAAGGTTCTCCTAGCCTTTGCTGCCTCGGCCCTGGCATGCATCTTGGCAATTAAAGACACCGTTGACGACCTACTATGGTGAGAGCGTAAGCCTCTTGGTCTGTTTGGCACTCTAATTTTGGTCTGTTTGGTCTCTAATACGCGCTCAATACGCTCGTTGACATCTGACATGACTTTGTTTACTACTACGGAGTTCGCGATGTTTACAGAAACACGAAATTCTATCCAGTCAGTACTTTCTTGAGTGTCTGTCGCGTGGAGTAGAGCGATATATTGGGCTGAGATTGAGCGATAAGAGTCATGAGATTGGAACAATGTTCTCTCACCTTTACGTAGTGCCATTAGCTCATTTGGACAGTTTTCACATTGATCTAAATGTTCTTGAACTGTTTCCCAAGCCTTTGTTAGCTTAAGTGACAACTCATGGCATGTAGAGTTTATCGTGGTTTTGTCTGGCTGTGTAATGGTGCTGATGTTTCCAGGGAAAGTGATGCAACATCGTTGTCTGTATTATCGGTATCCATACTGGGATATGCTTCCTTGATTTTCCTGGACACAGTTCACCAAAGCTGTATAATTGCTCTTATTGGTTTATGCAAATCAAGAAAATTAATGTTTCGCTAATATATATATATATATATATATATATATATATCTTACACACGAGGATCCCTTACACGTGAGGGTTGTTCACCGTGACACAGGCTGTAAAGGTTCGCTGATATAGGCGTTGACCGTTGACCGTTGTTCGGTGCGTCATGCGATGAACGTTATCCAGTGCCCGTAGCTACTCCTGTATAGGCTGACCGTGTAACGGTCTCTCCTGTGTCCGTCGTAAGGTGGAAACAACCAGTCGGTCACAGTTAATTTACTGTGCAGCCTCACCCCGGAGGCCTTGAATAGATTAAATAACCTCGCACAGTTCTGCAACAAGCCTCCTTTATTGCCGAACCATACTGAGGTAAATAACTGAAACACAGTAAAGGGGTGTCGGTAGAAACAATCAACAACTGAATTTAACATACACATTCTAGGTTGAGAAAGTTCAGGCATAGCAATAATGTAACGGTACATATACACAACGTTATGTAATGCGTATTTACTATGTTTCATGGAGTGCCAGTACGCCCCGCGGAGTTCGCATGGAAATGCGCACAATTTAACCCAAGTGTTGTTGTTGTCTCCCGAACTGTCACCGTGCTCCTTAAACTCCTTATTTTCAAAATAAATTTAACACCGTATATGATTGCGATTATATGTACATGCATATATCTAACTGTAAATGTTACACTTACATTGTGCTTGTCTTGTTGTTGTCAACTTTGACCGGCATTTATATAACTGGGACGAGAAATACGCCTCGACGATTTTCTGATATGTAATGTCACCAAAACTAACTCTAGCACAGGAGAGTTCTACATGTGCACAACACAAGGCACAGTATTTTATTGCTTGTAATATGAGAGCATTTATGATATGTTTCAAAGGCCTTGAAACTTTGCCGTTGATTATATTTTGTTATGTATAATAGTCTATTTTTCTGTTTCTACCAAACGACGGATGTAATATAAAGGGTCAATAACATAAACTTTTTTCCTGGTTGTCAGTTTCAAAACAGTATTGCTTAACCACTGCTACAGCTTTCGGGTAGTTAATTAACTATAACATTACTCAAGTCACTGACATGTATAAAAGATTATTACACTGATGCTATTAACGAACCAAGCTTGTATAACATTTGCTGCATGTGCGTATTCATTTTTCAAATTGACGGTTTATGCACCTCTTCATTGCAGGGCTTTGCAGGCTTTTAGTTTGCATTATGTGTTCAAGAGTACTAACGGCAGTTGCAACATTAAGAGAGGCGATGATTTAACAGGTAATTTGTTACTCCAACAGATTCATTTGTGTGTAGAAAATAAATGCCTTTTTGTTCAAATTTCCAGCTCAGAATGAAGAGAGCCGCTTATGGAAGCATCTGTTTCAGACCAAAGCCTACAACTCCAAAGTCCGCCCAGTCATAGATGTGCATGACGTCGTCAACATTACTATAGATGTGGCAGTGAATCAGATTATTGATTTCGTAAGTACAATTTCTGTCGTAAACAGGGATTGACATGTACACTTTCTGTAGTACACGGGGACTAATATGTATACTTGCTGTCGTAAATAGGGACTGATATGCACACTTTCTGTTGTAAACATGGGTTGATATGTACTCTCCTTGTCGTAAACATTGGTTGATATGTACACTTTTTGTCATAAGCGGTGGATGATATGTACACTTTTTGTCATAAGCGGTGGATGATATGTACACCTTTTGTCGTAAGCAGTGGTTGGTGTGTACAATTTCTGTCGTAAGCAGTCGCTGAGATGTACACATCCTGTCATTAATAGTGGTTTATGTATACTTCTTGTCTCAAAAATATTGGCATGCACATTTCCAGTCCTCAATAGGGGTTGATATGAAAGCTTGAAGTCGTGAACTGGGTTGATATGTGTACTTTTTGTCATAAGCAGTGAATGATACGTACACTTTTTTTCATAAGCAGTAGATGATATGTACACTTTGAGTCGCAAGCAGTGGTTGGTGTGTACAATTTTTGTCGTAAGCAGTCGCTGATATGTACAAATCCTGTCATTAACAGTGGTTGGTGTGTACAATTTTTGTCATAAGCAGTCGCTGATATGTACAAATCCTGTCATTAATAGTGGTGGATGTATACTTCTTGTCTCAAAAATATTGGCATGCACATTTCCAGTCGTTAACACGGGTTAAATGTAGGTTTGCACTCATGAACAGGGGTTGATATGTAGGCTCCTAGTCGTCAACAGAGGTTGATGTGTAAGCTTGAAGTGGTGAACAGGGGTTGATATTTAGGCTTCCAGTCGTAAATAGGGGTTAATATGTAGGCTTCTAGTCATGAACAGGGGTTGATATGTAGGCTTCTAGTCATGAACAGGGGTTGATTTGTAGGCTTCTAGTCGTGAACAGGGGATACATCCAGTGTGTCGTTAAATATTGTTGAAGACGTGCCTTAGTTTGAATACTGCCATTTACATATCACATATCGCACGCGGGGAATATTTTGTTTACACACATTTTGTCCTCATGAATTATATGAGCATGACTCCGGTAGTCATGTTTACATTCGAACTTTAAATTTTTCGAACAGGGCAAAGAAATCATTTTAATTTGATTGATTGAATCAAGAAATCAAGATTGATAAATCAAATGCTCTAGTCGATGTAACGAAGGGAAGTGCACATGGAAAAAAATGCTATTACGCCCTTCTAATTCACGCACACACACAACGAGATCAAATTAGAAAATATACGTGTATAACCTACTGGATTAATGCAGCAAATGCGGGACGAGTTGAGCTACATTTTGTTTACAATAGAAGAATACTCCTTTGCCTTACGGCGGCCAAATATCGCCTTACATATTTGCATGCCGTGGAAATTTTTTTCCACGAGCTATGCACAAATATAAGGAGGTTCAATCAAAAATGAGATCGTGTAGCAGCTTTAATGAATGCTTTGTTTCATACTAAAAGTAAATGTGAATCAATCTATATATCGATTAACCTTGTGTATCTGGTACGGTAATTAACATTTCGTTGTTGTCGATATTTTCTTTATCCTGGTTGCAAAAGGGGACATTTTTTTGGCCTAAATCTTCTAAGACAACATTCCACCACGTTCCTTTAACAACTTAGCAAGTTGTCTATGTACATCACCACGCTTCAAGGAGCAAGGCTGAATAAACGGAGGGTGGAAATTTATCCACAATGTCAACAGTGGCGTATGGTGCGCAGACACAAGGCAGTCCATGGCAATGCCGTCAATCGTTCGTGCTCGCGATTGGTCAGAATTGATTTCCAATATCCGGTGTAAACAAACCACTATCTTTATATTCAATGCAGTTTTCTTTTGAGCAAATTGATATCCTTTACAACTTATGGATTCGTGTTACTTTCAGGTGATGTGTTTGTTCCATACATCGATTCCTCGCCTGCACACTCAGACACTTAGAAGTCGTTAAACGTCTTAATTGGTTTGATTTCGGGTTTCTGTGAATACACTGGAAATCCGACATTATTACAATTTAGTCACGGTCACACTTTCTGTAATTCGACATGGAAAAACTGACAAAGGCGAGTGCAAATGAGGTCACACAGGTATTTGCTGAAGCATTCCATTGAAGAAAGTCAAGTCGACTGTAATGATGTAGTGAATGTTCTAACACATGACAAAGGCTGATTTAGAGGGTGAGAGCCTCAGGTGACATTTATTCAAGTAAGATATGTTCATTCACGTTAGTGATATTAAATAATTTATTTTAATTTGTATCGAACAACGAACTTCATTACGTCATTTTAACTAAATGCTCTTATTAAAAAATGCTTGACCAGGCAATGTCACAAATGAAACGCCTGTATATGCTTAACTATGTTTAAGACAGGAACAATTATAATGAATTGAAACAAAAATAAATTTTGTAGGCCCGTGTGCGACTCGGACAACTGTTCTGGAGCGTCCTATAAGTGTACCAATCTAGTACAATAAATATGTGTGTACTTTGCAGCACGTCAGTTTACCAGATAAGCGACTAGAGGAGTTAAAATGCATGCTTTTCAGTTGTTAGGTCACAAAGTATAAAATGGGGAAGCCCACATATTGGTAAAACCACATATTGTCAACTTCACCTACATTTTTCACTAAGCCTGTATCTTTGTAAATTATGTAATAATCGTGTTATTACCTGACATCTAAAATGTTGCTAGCTACAAAGCAAAGCCATTACACAGATATGCACTTATATTAATTTCATTTCATTTCATTATTTAATAAGCATTGCTCACAGCCTACCTGCTACTGTGGAAGGGCTCCCCAAGCATAACAAAATCACTTGTAGACATGTGGTCGTAGTTGTTCAAGTTAATAACAGTTTCGGTCAAGTTATCATTGTAGTCACTCTTCGAATGGGGTCAGTTCGTGAGGAGCAACTAGTTCTTTAGTTTTGACCTTTTAAGTGTTATCAAAATTACATGGACTGAGAGAGAAACCTGAACATAATAACAAAACACGTCATGCTAGGCCCCACTGACCACACGCGTCACCATTCGCGGCGCTACTATGTTGTGTTCATTTCCTACAGCCAATGCGGTCGTTGTGAGTTCAAGTCCAGCTCATGCTGGCTTCCTCTTCGGCCGTACGTGGAAGGTCTGTCAGCAACCTGCAGATGGTCGTAGGTTTCCCCCTTTCTGTGCATGATTTCTTCCCACCATAATGCAGGCCGCCGTCGAAAAAGTGAAATATTCTTGTCTACGGCGTAAAACACAAATCAAATAAATGAATAAATCATTTCCTACATTTTGTGGCCGCCTCGTTGTCTCGAGACAGTGGTAGGTTTCCCTTCTAGTAGATTTCTCTTGAAACTTCTGTCACTTCTCTTGTTCCCTTGAAGACAATGTAAGCGCCACAGGAGGGCCACATGGACATTTGCTTAGCTTAGACTACCTTCAAGACTGGTTGTCTCCCACAGCATGTATGGACGCCACATGTCGAAGAATTCACGGGCAACTTGCCAGTGAAGTGGGGTGGTTTAGTGGCTGGAACTCTTTTCACACGTTTGGCCACGAAAAGGCGTTAAATCACATTGACTCATTCTTATCGCACTTGGCTAAACGTCACATCGCTTTTGTCTGAATGTTTCAGGATGAACCGAGAATGGTGTTGACGAGCGAGACGTGGATGAGACTGGTAAGCCTCATCCATGCTTTATATATTTATTTACTCGTTTGAGTGGTGTTTAACGCCTTACTCAAGAATATTTCACTTATACGACGGCGACCAGCAGTGTGGTGAGAGGAAAGCGGGCAGAACCAGAAGCCATTGCCACTCACAGGTTGTTGGAGAACCTTCCCACGTACATCCGGAGAGGAAACCAGCGTGAACTGCGTTTTTTTTTCTTCTTACTTTTTAACATAATATAATTATATAGTGTGATATACACCTATAAACATCGCTTGATCTCATTCAGTGGTGTGTCATGTAGAAATCATTTTATATTATTCCTGCAACCTTAACCTCCTTGCTGTAAGAAAAAATTCTAATTTTTGTACCTGAAAACGTGTTTAATTGTGTCGTTTTTTATCCTTGATAAAAGTGTATCCAAGGATAAAATCACAAATCTTATATCATTGACAAGTTTATCGTAAGCATGTTTCATGAGCACAGAATTTTGAATCGGCAGTACTGGCGTGATGAACTCCTGAAATGGAACGCTTCTGAATTCAGCAATCTGACTTCCCTCTTGCTTCCCGCAAGCGACATCTGGCTGCCTGATCTCTCTTTGTACTCCAGGTACTTATATAGTTCTGTTATTTAATTATTTGTTCGGCCATACCTTATTTTAAATACTTTCCATCAGAATATGCCACCTTTGCTAAGGGAGATTATTCGCATTGGCGATGATTGTCGATTCCTAGCAAAGGGGCTAACTGCCTATTGTCCGCTTTGCTCTGCCCATAGGCCTGATGGCCGGTATATATACAAGTGGAAGCTTTCGACAACAATCACCAATAAACAAATACACATGAACTATTAAAAAAAATCGACGCTTATTGTGGACAGAAAGAGGCATTCACTTTGCTCGGTTTTCTTTTTTTTATTATTCCATCGACTCCAGTGATCGGATCTACTTCCATGCTCTTCAGAGAGAAATAAATTGGCACTGATTGTTAATTTTGCACCTACTTCCATACATCTTCAGAGTGAAGGTTCCCTTCATATTAGTGGTAAATGACATTTATAAAGACAAGAGCCGAAATATATTCATTTTATCTATTTGCCCCCATTGCAGCGTCATCGTTCCGCCAGATGGCGTCTTCGGAAACACAAACCTCTTAGTGTCGGTGTCATCAAACGGAAACATCAAATGGCTATTCCCTACCGTCATCCAGAGTCGCTGCAGTGTCGACATCAGGTTATTCCCCTTTGATACGCAGCGCTGTGATCATGAGTTTGGCTCGTGGTCCCATGGCGGTGATAAGATAGACATGCATCCACAGGAGGATGTAGGAGACGCCAGTAACTACATGGACAATGGCGAATGGGAGTTAGTGGGTTTACCGTCCACTAGGAAGGTGCACACCTACAAATGCTGCCCGGAACCGTTTCCCAGCGTCATTTACTCGTACGTTCTGCGCAGGCGTCCCATGTACTACGTTTTCAACATGGCGTTGCCCTGCTTTCTGATCACGGTTGTGAATTTGTTTTCCTTTCTACTTCCCGTGGAATCAGGGGAAAAGATCTCATTCAACATCACCACTCTCCTGGCCCTCGTTGTTTTCCTGAGGATGGTCGCTGACTACGTTCCACCACAAGCGGGAGTCGTTCCAGTGATACGTATGTCCCGACTGAACGTGAATCTCGCAGATTAGAGGAACAAATGCGGTTCAATGAGAATTTATTCAAGCATGTATAACCCATGAGACCTTGCTAATTGCTTTTTAAATGGTCGTTTTTATTTGTGACTGCTGAGAAACAGTAAGTCCAGTTACATATATTGTCTCTTTATGTGTTTCAGTTAACACCGCTGTATGAAGTTATTTATCAATAGGGGCGTTTCGATTTCGAACTCTTTTGTCTTTGGAGGTAAAAATGTCATGCTGCTTCATGTGACCACTCAAAAATGTTGGGCAATCTTTGTTAACATTAAATTACCGATCATCTGTCGTCCTGTTCAGGAGAGAAAAATTACCCTTCCTTGCTGCACAAACTTCTTAAGTTCACAAACGTAAAGTTCCTGAATTTTCTCTATCGTTCGTCAACTCTAAAAAACTTTTTGGAAACCTTTTTTCAGACATCCGTGTTACAGTAAATGCTATCAAAACTAGCTGCCTAACATTTCTGACAATTCACATTGTACAGTAGGATTTCATTTACCTCCAGCGACAAAAGAGCTCGAACTCGAAACTCCCCTATTAATCAAAACAAATCATAAATATTAAACATACTCATAAACTAAGTATGAGGGCTGCTAGTCACAAGTAATGGATCATACGTTTCAGTGCAATAACAAAGATCAGGTGAACTCTTATTTATCCGTGTTTTCTCTTGGTTATAAGAAATTAATAGTCGTCTGTTATTATAAAACACTACAGAATGGGCAGTATCAACATAACAGAGACGACTATGTGATAGGGTTTTATTTCAAATCTTCACGTAAATGCTTAAAATGGCAACAACTTTAATACTCGCTACCAAGGCCGAAACAATTACACTGATTTTATCAGCAACTACATATCACAGGCCTAGAAATACTCAAAGTAGAGTCGTATCTAGAACTAGAACCGAGCTAGGCAACCATACACAGAAAAGCCTTGCCGTTTTTTGAACAGTAAATTTTCTCCTGTTTTCCTTACAGAGTGTTATTTCGGAATATGCATCGCTATCCTGTGTATGTCGACGGTTGTGGCCGTCTTCGTATACCGGATACACGTCGTGGGAGAGTCCGGGGCGCCACTTCCGATCTGGGCAAGGCGGATTGTGTACGGACCGATCGGAAGGGCTATTTGTTTGGGCAAGAGCGCATGTCCGGAGGTCAACCAATCAGAGGAAAGTAAGGTTCGTATGAATAAAGTAGACTCTCTGCCATCGTTTTTTGCAACTTCAGTTATAGATATTTGTATAACTTTAGACACTGACGACATTTTAACAGAATGATTTAAGTTCACTTGATACTTTCATTCACTTGGTATTGGTACTCAATTTCGAATATTGGCATTCGAATTCATTGCCACTCAAACTCGTTTATTACTCAAAATCACTTGGTACTCAAAGTCATCATACTTGAACTGAATTGTAACAGATTCACGCCTTATTCGATCTTACTTGGAACACGAATTCATGTGGTTCTCTAATTGACTTTGTATTGGTACTTATTGTTAATTGGTGTTCAAATTCACTAGATAGTCTACTCAAATTTACCTTGCTTTCCTATTCAATTGGAACCCTAATTGACATAGTACTCGAATTCACTCGAAAAGAAAGGTTTGCAATATAGCCCATCTATGCTAGCTTATGCCTATTATTTGTAGAAACTTTTAATCTAGTATTAGGGCTCATTTGTCGCTGTGCCATCTAATAGGGCGTATGCATACAAAATATACAAAAACTGAAACAAAAATAGTTTTACTCTAATATGCAATCATTATTTGACACACTCTGTATTGGAAACCAAATAGTTTTACTCTGATGAACAGTCATTATTTGACAGACTCTGTATTCTGCCTTTCTTTCCTATACATATGAGGCAGAGTAAGAGCCGTCTACAACTGATTCATGCTACACAGGTGAAACCAATGCTGGACCGGAAATCCTCGACGCCCTCGCATAGGAGAGTTATCCCCCTTCCTGACTTCTGTCATCGGGGAACCCAGACTATCAACTTGGAAACAAAAGCGGAGACAGACACCGTTATCAAAACATTATTTAAAGGAGATGGCGTCCAGCATTCGGAAACTAGACAACAGTGGAAAGATTTCGGTCACTGTGTGGACAGGCTGTTTTTCATCATACTTTCTTTGGTGCTGTTAGGCATAACTTTGTTTCTGCTGACATTCATTCAAAGGTAGCGGGCGTTTTTGTCGTCTACTTAAAAATGTTTCCAACCTCTGACAACCAAGATTTCCGGTCCCTGCTCGAGATAGGCCCTGTCCACGTTAATGGTGGAATCAAATTTTCCACACAAACTTTCGGAGACATGGGGTTTTGGATGTACGTTTTGGTAGCATCAGATTTTGTGTGCACATTTTTTGGTGTTGCGTTTTTGGTAGTAGCCGATTTTGGGCTGCACATTGCTGGAAACATCAGAGTTTGAGTGTACATATCTTGTAACATCTCATTTTGAGGACACTTTGTTGGTAAGATCTGGTTTTGTGTGCACATTGTTGGTAACATCAGATTTCGAATGCACATATCTTGAAACATCTGATTTTAAGTGCACAATGATGGTAGCATCAGATTTTCAGCACACAGGCCTTTTAGTACGATAGTCTGAGTGCAAATCTTCGGTTGGCCTCTAATTATGTAGCCGTGCGCTTCGCGGACAAACGAATTAGGAACACGTCAATAAAGTAATTTGCAGTGGGGAGAATTCTCGAAAAATCTTAAAGCAGCATTGTCCATATTTAATAGAGACAATATTTGTCGAGTGACCAATGGCGTGAAGAATAGAAAGATTCGCTCCAAAGTCAATATCGTCTTGCACTCGTACCCACCATTAATTAAATGCTCCTTGTGAAGAGGTGGCCTGTTAAACAGGTTGATTGAAGGACAGGCGAACAGACAGACGTATACAGAGACTCATAAAGCTATTTATCGCGGCTTAAATTTAACATAATTATTTTACTAAGACAAACTTCTTTAAAACACCAAAAATGAAACACGTTATGCTCAAGAACGTTTTGCTTATTTCATCGTGGGCAGGTTGTGAGTGGAGGAAATCAGAGTGTCTGAACAAACCGGCGAACCAGAGCAGCGACCAGAGTGTTACAGTTGGCCAATGGCCACAACTGAACGGTGAAACTCGTCTTCTTGCCTGTTTATTTCAGTCTATGTTTAAATACCAACTTATACACCGCCAAATAGAATAAGGTAAATACATATGCAGTATTGTTACGCGCAATTTATTAGACGTATCTGATATTCTTCAAAATGCTGTACATGTCGGCAGGTCTGTCAGGAAAGTGTGGATGGTCGTGGGTTTTTCCCTGTGCCCTGCAGGCTTTTCTCTCACCATAATTCTGGCCGCCGTTGTATACGTGAAATGTTCTTGAATATGGCGTAAAATAACAATCAAATGATCTAATCAAAACGCTGTATCGTCACCAACATCTATAAACAATACCATGAACCATTTCATTCTGGTATGCCTGGCCTACCAACAGAATCCAGTGAAATCGATGAAACCTTTGTCAATTTACCTCAGGGTTTTGTACTAACTGGCCCCGGTTTCATGAAGCGCACTTAACTAAGTATTGCCTTAATTGCCATGACAACGTATGTTGTAGAGATAGAAAGTGCATTTAGCTAAGGGCTACTTAGCACTAAGTATGCTTCATGAATCCAGTCCCAGGTCATATAAATGTTTAAAAAGTAACAACTTACTTACCCACTAGCAGTGAGCATAATTGGGCAAAAACCCCAAAAAACAACAAAAAAAAAAGAAACAAACAAGAAAAAGCAAAAGAAAAAAAACCCCACCGCAGTGATATTTATTGCAATATATTACACGTCACTGGTCTATAATTACTGAAATTGCTGTACTGTCATCAAATATTTTATGCCATCAGATAGTAAAGCAAGGCAAAAGGACAAGCTTTCTGTGACGCAGAATCCATCGGCAGAATCCCGGCTTATCCTGGAATACATTATCAAAGACTATACCATAGAGAGTTAAACCAGAGCAACAATGACAATTTGTTACTTGGCAAATCATCACGCGTAACCGACACAATATGGCCTCTTCTGTGTTTACCTCGGAGTTTTATTCTAACTGTCCATATAAGTGCTTAAAAGGTAATTCGGTAAAAAAAATGGAGTAATATTTATTACAATTTATTAGACGTCACTGCTCCAGAATTGCTGATAATGTTGTTTTGTCATATTGTATGTAACCACCTGGAAAAGTTGTTTTGTCATATTGTATATAACCACCTGGAAAAGTTGTTTTGTCATATTGTATATAATCACCTGGAAAAGTTGATTTGTCATATTGTGTATAATCACCTGGAAAAGTTGTTTTGTCATATTGTATATAATCACCTGGAAAAGTTAGCAAAGTTACCAGGACACACGTGGTGCGGGTTCAGATTTGGCTTGGTCATGGTATTTGTATAGCCCTCCTAGCTAATTACAATCTGTACGCGCATTGCAAATTCAGAAAACTGGAGGAATTTTCTTGACGCGCTTTACGTGAATAGTCCAGAACGTTGAGACACGATTGTTTGAAACTTCTGCATCACTGTATTTCATCCGTGTAAGCTTCAATTCCAAGAGAGTGTTCACAGAAAATGCTTGGAAACTCTTAAACTAAAACGAGTCTAGCTAGTAACAGAGATCAGAAAGCGGAAGTAATGCCGAGCGTGTGGCCACCTAGCTGTCCTGTTTTTGATTTACTTCAGCGGGATACATGTGTCATGTGTCATATTAAGCAATTATTTTTTATTGGTTAAATAAAAAAACAAAACAAAAACTCAATCCTACATTTACCACAAAAAACACAATAAAAAACAGTTTATCGATGCATCGGGCAAGATCTTTCCATTCTTGCCCAGAACTCCCTCCGGGATTTGGTTCGACGTTGCTGGATTCCATTTCCGGTATGGTGGCGTCTTTAACGTGAAGATTATCCACGTAACCGTTGTTAGAAAAGGATAACACTCCGTTATCTGCAACCGGCGTTTCATTCAGAGCAGGTTTCATTTGTAAGATGTCCACCTAGAACCATAATCGAAAAACGTCCGTTTATCATCTGACACACATATTTACTGTCTGACAATTTTATTTATTATCGTACCCACTCAATTTTTACAATTTGACATTCATGTTTTATCTGATTTCTTGACACAATTAGCTATAGAGGGAGGATTTCTACACTAGCTAAGCTGCTAAACATTGGATACATATACTTAAATACTTTTGAACTTATCAATAACACTGTGAATTAATCTCGCTGCTGTTAAAACGCTGATATGGACAGTTGTAATAAATTCTTCACTTTTTTATGCCATAACTTTCAGTTTTATAGGTGAAGAAAATATAATTGCAGGGGGAAAACCACGGACTTCTGGCCAATAGCTGACATACTTTTCAAGTGTGACATAAAGACTAGCACGGAACCTTGGCTTAAAACGTGGTATTCGTCGAAGGTAATACTACAAAATACATCGGGTTCAAATCTGACGGTAAGTTCTTTCAGCGTTGGCTTTAAATCACAGGCTTTATCAGATACCTGGTTAAGGGTAGGCCTACTCTAGTGCGCCTATCTGTACGTCACATGTGAGAATGTTTGTCAGTAGCTTCGCAAAGGTCGGTGATTTACTCCAGGCATAAAACTGGCAGAAATGGTGGACGCGAACAATTTGGGAGAATGACATTAAGCAACAAATCCCAAAATATAATAATAATGATTATAATAGATCACAGTTTTGATATGGATTAGTCTGATTTTAGTGGAGAAATTCTATCTTTGATATAATTGTCCCGTAAGGAAAAAAATGTCTTTGGAAGTAGGGTTTCAGGGCCCATTGAAGATCGATTGGCATTTTGTATTCATACTAACCTTGTTTTTCTCTAATTGCTTGTTTGCGTCGGTGTTTGTGCTAATGCCAAGAGTCCGTCCGATTGGGCCATATAAGATCCGCCTACCCCAGACCGGAAATGATGCTCCGTACTCACCCTTGAAGTGTATCCGGTATATAAATACAGTTACTGCTGTAGACATACATAGGAGAACGATGCATGCCCCGAAATACCATTCTGAAATGATAACGAAGTTTGTGATCATGTTAATTCCGGAGATCATTTTTTTTATAGTTTTCAATTATTTATTTGATTCCAGAAACATTAAACAGAGCTTATTCTATATCTGTTACATAATAATACAACATATTTGCATAGAACTAATAATAATAAAAAGAAGAAGAACAACAACAACAACAAGAAGAAGTTAATAATAAAAGACAAATACTAAAAATACAATAGTTGCATAACCCTGAATGGTAAATTGGATAAATTGAGAAGAAAAGAAAAGAAATATAATTTACAGAGCATCATTTCTGTTTGCAAATTCATTTCAAATTTGCGATCAACAGAACAGTAGAATTTTTGTCAGTTGGATTTGTGACAGGAGATGGTGATAGAGAGAGCCGCGTGAGAGTCGGAAATAAGCCAGTGCAAAAGTATCAGCTAAACCGCAATGGGCTATCAATGGCAAATGGCAATGGCGTTGACGTGCAAAAATTACATAAGTGATATCAATATTTGGTCATTTCAAACCCGATCGAAGACAGACAACTTGTAGATTTTTCGTGCTTTCGCTGTTTGAGATGCTTCGGGGACACTACATTGTCGTTTGCGCCATCTGTAATGTTCTTTGACGACCACTAAATGTCTTCCTACAATTCACTGAGCATATCTATATGTCACAGGTTTGAAAGTTCGTCCATATATGGCCAAAGATCTGTGGTTTTGTCAAGGACATTCAGTTTCTTCCACCCACAATAATGGCCGCCATCGCATAATTGAGAAACTCTTAAGAATATGATTTAAACCAACAATTAAGTGAATAAAAATACACAGGATATGTGGTCGTGAGCTAAAGAACAAAACTCAATGTGAAAACTCTGTATCGACTTCGCTGATTACTAGAACAAACCCACAAGGTGTCTGCACCATGCAAGACTTCATTGAACCAACAAGAGCTATATGGAATTGAACTTGCCGAACAGCATTTCACAGCGCTCGTAGAGCCTTCGCCGTTATTACACAGAATATTTAACCATTAATATGCAGAGACGGTAGATTTTGAAGGTATTTGCCGAAATAATAGACGACAGTGTTTCTTGGACCGCGTTCATAAAGAGCCTTTCCAAGCTGAGAAAAGGTATAGCAGAGAATGTACTTAAATATCTATTCCTAAGTTTATTTGCTCAATACCTAGCTAAAAATTTCCTTACAGAACTAGAATATTCTCTAAAAGCGTAGCTCTGTAGAAAATGAAGGCGTCATAAGGACAACAGGGTTACTTTTGAATCAGCCTTTGGCGTTAAGTGGTGTTCTGATTGAAAAAAATCTTTCTGTTATCTGTTAAAAAGATAACGGTGCTAACGCATTCCTTCGTTTTAAGAAATTCATAAGGATCTTTATCAAGATGGCTCCAGGTGACAAAAGCTTTACGACATATGTGAGAATATAAATGTATATTTATAAAGAAAACGCATGAGATTTTAAGTATTTGGGACTTACGTATAATGGGGATGACGGTCCCTTGAGGTGGGATGAAATCTGCGATCATCATCATGAAAACAACCACAGTTAGGAGAGTGGTGATGTTCATCGAAATCTTCTCTCCCGATTCTGCCGGAAGTAGAAAAGAGAACATGCTGACGAGCGTGATGAGAAAGCAGGGCACGGTCAAGTTGAAAATGTAGTAAGTAGGACGCCTGCGCAGAACGTACGTGTAAGTCACGCTGGGATATGGCTCTGGACAACAGTCGTACATCTTCACTTCTCTCCGGCTGGGCAGATCCACGAGGTCCCATTCGCCGTTGTTTATGTAGTTGGAGGAGTCTCCCACAGGATTTTTGGGATGAATGTCTATGTAATGGCCGCTGTAGGACCACGAGCCAAATCGGTGACTGCAATACTGTGTGTCAAAGGGGAATAAGCCCATGTTGACGTTACAGGGGCACTGGATGACGGTAGGGTACAGCCATGTGACTTCGCCGTTTGAGAAAATGGACACCATGAAGTTGATATTGCCAAAGATTCCATCAGCAGGCGCGTCGACACTGCAACATAAAAACGTGTATTCTCCGTTGATTATAAATACCATGGGAATACTTCACAAACAGAGAGCTATATTGTCACCCTGGTTACGTGTCCGCAAAATAGTCCGATGGATACACTGTACATTCCGATATTTTTAACTCTTTCATTTATCAGACATTAAACACTTGGAGTTTATAGCATTATATATAGGCCTATATACACTTTTAAGACACTTTTTGTTTTCTACTTAAATATATGTGTACATTTATTAAACACGCTTCTTTGAAGTTTAATCACCAATTGGTCATTTTACAATGTACGACGGTATTTAAGTTTTATATGTACAAGAAACCAAGACGAAGACAAAACGGAAAAGAGGTAAACGGAAACAACCATACAATAAAACTAAAGGAGCTAAAGGGAAAATTGAAACATTCAAAGATGAAACCGAGAAGAGTTAAAGGAAATCGCAAGGACCCCAAAAGAAACCATCAAGAATCTAATGGCAGCCACCAGAGAAGAAACCGAAAAATGCTCAAAAGATACCAAACATGGCCAAAAGAAAACCACGACAAAGGTCTTAAATCAAGCTCTCTAGCTATGATAGTTTACGGGGACCTCCACCTAGCCCCATGTGGTTGCTTCTACATGTATTCGTTTCTAAATACTAGGCCAGCGGAGTATCTTAGCTAAACGTGACACGGTTTCACCCAGAGTCCGGTTAGTCCTTCTGAAAGATGTCTGTAGTCCCAAACTAGTGTTAACTGTGGTTCTTATCTCTTAGCCGCACTCATAACATCCCTAATATATTCCATTCGGTAATGGCACGCCAATTCACGGTTAACTATTTTACAAGAAATCGGACGCCTATTTTAAGGTTTAATGCGCATGTGTTCGTCACAGAATCGACGTGAAACAGTGTGTGGTTTACGATTGGCTGCCTCTGTGGCTATGATGCTCCACCAGCCCAGTCTAAAGAGGAGAGTAGAAATAGCCACCCGGGGCTAACCTCCACGGGCCACCTGCCGTCGCTCCGCGCCATCGTGTCATCGCTTCCCAGTAAACACGTTCGATCGATGGTACGATGATGGCTTATCCGTTTTCCATAATCAACCTTTTCCAAGCATTTTGCGTTTTACCCAACTTACTTCGAGTACAAGGAGAGATCGGGCAGCCAGACGTCACGTGCAGGCACGTGGATAGATGTCAGACCACCAAAGTCAGAGGCGTTCCACGTCAGCATCTCGTCAAGCCAGTACTGCGGAATAGAACGTAGCGTAACATAGCTTGTTGACGTAAGCCATCCAAAACGGAAAGTGTCAACCAAAGACTTTAGTACAGTGTCGTTAGAATACAAGTGAGTGAGTGAGTGCTTGGGGTTTAACGTCGTGCTCCACAACGTTTCAGTCATATGACGACGAGGAGTCCTTCTGATGGGCGCTTATAGTGTGTCGTCTTGTGGCAGGGTGAGTCCAAACTGCTGCCGCCACTTGAACATCATGCCGACGACACCAAACATAACAACCCACCCAGTCACATACTGACACTTGGCCGACCAGTCCTGTGTTTTTCTCTTGCTCTAACCTCTCAATCCTGAGCGCCAAGTGAGGCAGCAACTAGTACCATTTTCAAAATCTTTGGTATGTCTCGACCCAGGCTTTAGCCTGGATCGAGGTGGACGCTCTAACCACTAGGCCACCGAGGCGGTCAGAATACAAATGAGATACATAAGGTAATAGTGCACAGTGACGAGGTGTGGGGACAAAAATGTTAACATTTACATTTTAAGACAATTGACGAGTGTTTCATTACTATGCATTTCAGCAAACTCTGAAAAACACAATAAAATTTGAACAAAGAATTTCACACTCACCAGTCGGACCCAAATCTCGCTCACCAGTATCATTTTCGGTTCATCCTGAAACACGTATGGGCAAGGCTTTAAAATGAGGTCTTCTTTGATTTCGTGAATATTTCACTGCGAGCTACTTCTTCTTGTTTCACTCCCCAAACTTATTGTTTATCAGTTATCACCTCTTTATTATCTTTGATTCGTTAAATCCTTCACTTGTCACTGATTATTTCTTTGTCTACCATGTTTTACTTTTTCCACCCATTGCTTGCCAGTTTTATAGAAGTTTTTACTCTTTAAACAGGTTTTTTGATATTTTGTCGATACAAGTTAGAATCATTGTTTCTATGATATTTTAATATCTTTGTAACTTATTCATATATTTGTAGCTTATAATGACAGTAGCGTAATGACCTTCAAGCCTTCCACCAAGTCCCGCTCATGCTGACTTCCTCACCGGCAGTACCTGGAAAGGCCTGCCTATGGGTTTCCTCCGGGCTCTACCCGGTTTCCTCCCACCATAATACTTGCTTGAAGTATTCTGGAATAGGGCGTAAAACACCAATTAAATAAATTAATTAATTAAAAACAGCTCAGCAATGTTGTACTCACAAAATCAATAATCTGATTGACGGCCACATCGAAGGTCAGGTTGATGGGTCTGGAGATGTTGTACAGAGGACGAACCTTACGACTGTACGAGCTCTCTTGAAACAAGTATCGCAACAGGCGATTCTCTTCATTAACCCCTGGAAAAGAAATATGTTCATTTAATGGATGGGGTGTTCGTTGTTAATTTTTTGGCTATTTTTGTCCATATTAAATGGATCTTGTTTGTCTTTTCCTTCCATTTCTTCCATTTCCAAATTTGAGTGATTCCATTTTTTATACAGGTTTATGCAGGTTTCCCCTGCATGTCGGCAGCCACAATTTAAGGCCCTATACCTGATTATTGGCTACTGCGATTTAAAAATCGGTGTTCTGCCTCGCTTGGGGCTCAACATTGAGAGGTTAGAGAAAGGAAACAGGACAGGTCGGCCCGGTGTCAGTAAATGTGACTGGGTGGGGTGTCAGGTGGGGAATTTCTAGAATATATCGACTATGCAAGGCTTTAAACAACAAGAAACGTTGGTGTCTTTGTGCTCAAAAGACAAGTAGCTGATAATCTTTCTGGGACAAAATCGTCGTTGGGCAAGAGTCAGGTTCGAAATCGGGACATCAGGAATGACGGCTAATTTATTTATTTATTTATCTAATTATTGCTTAATGGTCATATTCACGAAATAGTTATCATACGATGGCAGTCAGTTTTAATGGTGGACGAAACAGCGGCGAAAACTACTGACGTTGGCAAGTTATTGGCGAAATTTTCCACGCGTGGCTAACACATGTACATTTCACTCTGACAGAAGACAATAAGTGCTCCGTAATGAAGGATAGCCTGCCCAAACGGCTAAGCGATGTTAGCGCGCTATCGCAAGGCAAATGACCCGTAAGCCTACCATCAATTCGGGCCCTGTGAGTTCAACTTCAGCTCATGCTTGCTATCTTTACGGCCGAACGTGGGAAGGTCTGCCAGGATGGTCGTGGGTTTTAACCGGGATGTGCTACTATTTCCTCCCACCATAATGCTGGCCGCAATCGTATAAGTGAAATAATCTTGAGTACGGCGTAAAACACCAATCAAATATATAGATTAATTAATTAATTTGATTTCTCTTAACACAGTGAGATGAAAATAACGATTAACTTGCTAAAAGCCGATTTTATTGTTTCTCAGATTTTCAATGGGTTCTATGCTTTACTGTGTAGAGCCGTATACTTACCCCTGGCGTGCCTCTGTTCCAGATCTTCCGTGTTGCAACCCACCAGGTGTAGAAAGACCAGGGAGAGGGTAATCCATTGACACGCGCCAGGCATCATACATGTAGCGTTGTTGCTTCTTGACCTCTCTGTCCGTTGTTAGCTGAAATATGTCTCCTTGTCTGAAGCCAGTGTTTTGCGAATTAATATGGGTCTGAAATCAGAGCATCGGCATAGAAACAACAAAAAATTGATTTGGTTTTTGTTGTTATTTTTTCTTCTTCTTAAATCACTCTTTTTTCAAAATACACCAGTTTAATTTTCTGGTTCTGACTGTGTAAGCTAGTTCTTGTTACACATGCGTAAATCACTACCGTCAAATGCATTTCAGTATACCAAGAGCAAGGCCTCTTTGGACAGAAACATATATATTCCGCTAGTCGCCATTGTCAGTGGTTCTTCGTTTTCATTTTCAGTTCACGTTCTGTTATCAGTAAAATTTCCAGCATAATCGGAGTCCTGTAATATAAAAAGAGTCCATGGGAAAAATGCATTTAAAATCACCGATGAATCTGTTCACCGAATTGATGACTGATTTTTTGGCAAAGGAAGTAATCACTCACCCCAAACCTCTAATTGAGGGCTGCTAGGTACAAGGGCATTTGACGACAGTCGTTGCATACATGTCACACATGTATTTCCAGTTCTCCAGGTACACCTGTTGCACTAAACGATCGCCCATCTGTTCTACACAGTTGTCTTGTAGTTGAGCAGATGTTAATAAGGGTAGTGGGGACTAGTAGGTACTAGAGGATTTTATTGTTGGACATATGGTCATATCCAACATGTCTCCGCCTATCACGCTTGAACAGGGTCAAATAGATTAAAGTATATCCGCCCTGTGGTGTACAGAAATGCTAGCACCCCGGGGGTGTGGCCACCCTAGAAATGGGTTAAGCAATCGTCTGTTACTTATTAAAACTGTCATACATGAACGCAGCTATGAGTTAAACCACAACATGTTGTCTCCATGTGTGCACACCCTAACGGACAGGTGAAAGGTTGGATTAAAGCTAAACGTGTGAAATTGGTCAATGTTGCTCCTGTGTAAATTGTAATTAATGAATTATTAATGTGTTTTTGATTCAAATGTGTGCATAACATATTCGAGATTATGTGACATCGACGGCAGCTGTAATTCCTTCGGGAGCAATAGAAAGCTAAAACGGCTCATCAGTAGCGGGTCATTCTCGGAGCTCTAGAGGTCATCCCGTCAGCGTGATCCGGCAACCTTTCTCTGGAGATAGGAGTCGAAAACGACATTCGTATACAAGCCATCAACCAGAATGGGCTTTCCGGGTCAGTAATCACAAAACCAGTTTCCAAAATCGACAAATAACACCAACCACCAAAGAGCTAAGAAAGTCTATAAATATATTGAAAAAATAAGACAGATTCATCCAAGGAGAAACAGTCAGCAGTTTTCAATGATGACGAAAAGATAAAGTAAATGTTCTAGGTTGATAAATAAAACCACTATCCAAATCGTGTACCGTTTTAGTATATGTGCCGTTGCGCTTCTCAGTTGCGCTTCGATTGCTACTGTTCACAGATCCGGTGTGCATTGCGATCAGACTCAACACCATGAACAGGAGGCCCCTGGTCGGGGGATAAGCGGAACGCAGCACAGATATGAAGTAGAGTCGCAGAGATTTTGGACATCCCATCAGTGTTTATTGACAAGAGACGTGTAGCGTTTGGTGGAATGTTCTTGACACTAGTTTTTGTAGTACTAACTTGTGACGTTGATTGAAATCATTACATACGAAACATGTAATAAATGCTACAAGACGTGATACGCCTTATGCAAGTAGGGGTAATCCACGATATCAAAATCGAAAATATCCCTCTTGTCGTAAAGTCAGCGTGACAGGAAACCGTTGTCGTCTTTAAACAGGTACAAGTTCAGAACACCTTTCCAGTGTTGATTGTAATTTCCATGGCTACCTAGCTCTTCAACATTGTTTGTAATGGTAGTTACAGTCAACTTAGTCTACGACCTCTTTGTGGAACAGAGGCCAAGTAAAATGTACAGGTACCATATGGAGAATCTGTACTTTTCTCTAAATCCAGCGAAAGTAGATGCATATCTTTCACTGCCTTTGTTATTTACGGGCTTTTCAGATTAGTCCATACACATGTTACACATTTCTACCAATGAGTGTTCGAGGGAAGAGCCTTTTCTGACCAGTCAGAGTGCTCGTCGTAACTTAAGTCGGCGTGGCAGACGTGATGCCACATATAATGCGGCAACATCGATTTAAAACATAGCATGCGATTGAAACTATGTGCTGAGAGACTACGTCAGTTGGCCTTAGTTAAAAACAATCTATAACTGGGTCAATTAAACCTGACTAGTAGTGGTACTGAATAGTCAAAGAATCGCCTGTCTTGAAGCCAAAGAGTATGGTGAATGTTAGAATGAGAAAGGGAATGTCAACATGCGCCAGGCACCTCGTGGAACTGGTCAACACCACGTACGTCAAAGCAAAATATCACAAGTTAATTTACATTCTTGTGGAGAAGTTTAAAATTAGATGGAACTCGGTAGCAAACTACAATACTCCACAGAACACTGGACCAAGCAAACATTGGACCAAGCAAACCCTGGACCGAACAACATTGGTCAGTCCCCGGATCGTGTCATACCTAATATTTTAACACCAATAGACTCGACACTACATATTCTTGCACTCAACAACAACAAGGAGAATGCCAAATGATTGTTGGCCAAGTGTCAACATTATATAACAGGGTTGGGCGTCGTATCTGGTCTGGCTCTCCAGTGTGACCGCATTACAAAAATGTCGACTAAGCAACACGTTTGTCAAAACAAATTCAAAACCGCTACCTTAAGCTTTACTGTATTCTTACGAAAGTTGAAATACCGGTATATCACTAAAAAAAAAATTAAAAAAAAAACAGTTTCAACAATGCAGCGGGCTTTACAGCTTTTAACGCTAAATAGACAGTTGTAAACAAGCTGCTGAACAGGACTACACGGAAGTAGATAGATCTGAGTGGCAAATATAATTGTGGATTTTGTTGGATTTTATTTTCCCAGACATTGTTCATGCTCTTGTGTTAAGGATCTCTTTCAAATCCTCTACATATGTACAATGTATAGCTAAAAATGTACTTGCTTAATGTGTGATTGTCTGAGTTCCGCAAATAAGAATATAATAACAAAAATATTGTCGACAAACGGACGCAGTCGTGATATGGCGCAAAATAATGTTGAAACCTTCGTGAAACCCCAATCACAGAAGCAATAAAAAAGAAAAAACATCTAATTGCCCCCGCGGGATTGTCCAGTTTTCCGGTGTGGCATAACACCTGACGCCAAAGTGAGGTAATCTCGAGTGTGTCACCCAAACATTGTCACAAAAACACATTAATGACACATTAATCGCTGTGTTTACACAAAACAACTGTGATTCAACAACGATCATTCCAAGTGCTCTGGAATGATAACATAAAACTGTTTAACACATAACGGCGCATTTAGGTAACGGGTTTATTTTGCTGCCTGCAGAGTGCTCTTCGTGGATGTTCCCACGGGGTGTTGGCATTTCTATACACCACAGGACCGATATGCTGTGTGTATTGTATTGCCCACTGAAGCGTAATAACAAGAGACACGTGGAGCATAACTAATAAACACTGAAAACACTCAGCCGCCCAGTTCTACAGGTGAGTGACCAGCTCTGCTTTACTTTTTACGCAATTAATTGTCCACAACTTAACTGGTCCGTTAATTAACTGGCATTTAAAATTTAGTTTGCTTTGAGAAAAAAATGTTCCGAAAGTTAAAATGGTACCACTTGTTTAATGATACAGGTTAAAGAATGGTAAAATGTGATAGTAAGTTTACCAATAAATAGGCGTTCTCTAGGTATCTGTAGAAGATTTGTTACCTTGGAAACAAGTCATTCTGCGCTAGTGTTCGACATGAGTTCATTATCAGAATAATGATTGATGATATGTATAAGCGTCGAAACCGACATTGGTACACCAGCCTTCCACAGCTATGGGCGCTCCTGGTCAGTAATCGAAAGACCAGTTTCCAAAATGAATTGGACTGAAGTAGGATAGGGGAGTAGGCTTTTGAGATGGCGTAATTGTTAACAAGGACACTGAACTGAACTGCTAACCCCCATGTATAACTAAAACATCAAACAGTTGACATTGGCCATAGATGCCTTGCTTCCATTATTCAAGTGTAGATACTCGCAGCTACTAATTATTACTTGTAATTTGATTCGGCAATACTTAATTGCGTTCATTAAGTTTTTTTCACCAATAAATCGATTTCATGGTGACGACAACTAGTTCTCAGTTTTTGAAGTCTTCACGGGTGGTCGGTAAAACCTGCTCTTTGCTTGAGGAGCATGGAAGTGTGTCGGAAAAGTTCAGTTTTTAAAACCTTCACGGGTGGTCGTTAAAACCTACTCTTTGCCTGAGGAGTATAGAAGTGTGTTGGAAAATTTCAGTTCTTAAAGCCTCCAGTGGAAGTCGTTAAAACCTGCTCTATGCTTGAGGAGTATGGGAGTATGACTTTAGATTTCAGCATTTTTTAAGGCCTTCGCGGGCAGTTTTTGAAACCAATTCTTTGTTTGATTATCATGGAAGTGTGTCGGAAAATTTCAGTTTTTAAAGCCTTCACGGGTTGTCGTTAAAACCTGCACTTTGTATGATAAGTATGGAAGTGTGTCGGAGCGCTATATTTGGTGAAACTCCGGGAAAAATGAAGGAAAGAAAAAAAATGGCAAGGAAAAAAAGAAAAGTACAAAAATTCATTCTACATGAATGGGAAAAGCAAATAAAAGGGCAGTCCGATAATGCGATAGATATCCTCACCGCAAGCGGAAGGTGAAGAGAACCGCCTGTGGAGGTACTTCTATGAAGACAACTCCTACGGAAGATCCGCCCAAAAGTCATTAATGGACTTAACACCCAGTAAACCAACGCATTTCTTTTCTTTTCCAGTGGAAAGTGAAGAGAATCGCCTGTGGAGATACCTGTTTGAGGAAAACTCCTACAACCTTAAGGTTCGTCCACTGTACAACACCTCTGGACCCGTCAACCTCACCTTAGATGTGGCTCTCAACCAAATTATTGATTTTGTATGTACATGCATACATATCCTTCTTATTGTGGAGTTGTAAAATGTTTATTGTCAGTTTTAAAAAAATATGGATGCTTGTATTATTAACATACAATTATCCGAAGCCGCTGTACTTATAACCTATCAAAATGCTTATTGAAACCATTGGAAGTTTCATAAAAATTGGCGAAGTAAATAAAGGTACGTATATGTCTATACAAACATCATGTTCAACGAAAGATATTTCAAGTCCAAAATTTTTCATTTAGAAAGTGAATTTTTTTCTCTAGTCCCCTCCTCCACCTTAATGTTTTCATAGCTGTTAATTTACTTTACGTTTCCATATACCTTCTCAAGTCGTTAGGTAATGTCTACGAAAAACAGATATTATTTTGGAAAACATTCTGTCGAGAGTGGGGTAGGTGTGACCAAAATTTTTGGATGGATGTAAATTGTGTTTTGTTCCTTTTCCGGCTGTGTAGTCCACGATTAAATCTGTAGCTTTGAGGTAACGTGTTCCTTCATTTACGCATAAACGTTTTATTTGTAGAATTTATTTGGTAATTTTAAAAGCTGCTTTGGTTTAAACAATTAAGTATTTGAAATTTTAAACATGTAAATGTTACAGATTGTTGATAATAACGCAATAAAAATTTCTTTATTTTTCATTTTCGAAAAGACAGAGGCGTCCTCGCCTGTGTAGTTAATGCGATCGCTGTGAGTTCAAGTCCAAATCTCGGTGGCTTCCTCTCTAGCCGTAAGTGGGAAGCTCTACCGGCAACCTTTGCTGGATGGCCCTGGTTTTCAACTGGGCTCTCCCCGGTTTGCTCCCACCATAATGATGGCCGCCGTCGAATTTGTGATATATATGTATTTTATAATACGGCGTATAATCAATCAAGTAAAAGAATAACTTTAGAAAAGATCTTTAATCATTGATTGGATAATTAATGCATAAAAGCAGACTCTATATTATGCATTCAACATTACAATTATTGTTCTTTTGGGCTTATATTTCACACATGAAGTCCATGATAAATGATATATCGAATTCGGTCAGAAAATAACTACGTTTAATTTGCATGTCTCTAATAAAGGTTTGATTTAGGCAATAACACAAGATAAAGACGTATTAACTCACATAAGATCATGCGTTTCAGGAATCAAAGACGACAGACAAAGACAAGATAGTTGACAACTAATGGGTTAAAAAAAAACGTGACAATTGGCGAGTAATTGATTCATTAGAAAGACATAACCAGGAAGTAAGGGAACCGCACTAGAAAGAAAAAAGAGCCATTAAAGGAGAAGACCGGGGAAGTATTGGGTAATTTGTGCGAAAAAGGCATGGACGGAAGATTTAAAACCGACCTGTACATTTGTTTTTTAGGTTTTTTTAGTTCCGGGGCAGTAAATTTTAAAGCAGGTCACAACACACACTCAATCGCGGATAATAAATACTTCCTTGTAAAAGGGGACGTAACTGTGAAAGTAATTTGGATCAATCAGAACGTGGGATTATATATAAGCCCGATAGGCGGATTTGACCTGAATCTGGCTCTCAAATCATTACCATTCTGTCTTGAATATATATAACACGAGTTATATAGGCCCCACGGATAGAATTCAAGTCGATTACGGACGGTTGACTGCTGCAATTTGTTTCGTTAGTGCACAGACAACAACAAAGTGGAGGGATACCACAGCGTGCAAATTTTGGCAGCACAAACAGCACGTCGAATGCAGGCGGGCTGGATATCGCTAGAGAGCGCAGGGCCCGATCCACGTCAATCAGCCAGCATCGGCTCGGTAAAATGTGGGCGTCTTCTGACAGCTATATGAGCAACGGCGATGAAGCATATGTTTCTTTATTTAGAGTAAGAGGTGGCAAGTGGTGGATTCAGTAAATCCAACAATAGAGATAAAGACGTGATAACTACCAAGTGTTGGATTCAGTAAATCCAACAATAGAGATAAAGACGTGATAACTACCAAGTGGTTGATTCAGTAAATCAAGCAAGAGAGATAAAGGCGTGATAACTACCAAGTGTTGGATTCAGTAAATCAAGCAAGAGAGATAAAGGCGTGATAATTACCAAGTGGGGAATTCAGTAAATCAAACAAGATGTATTCAGGGGAATCAAGCAAGATTTCATTTTGAAATCCATGACCATACTTGTTTCAGAATGAACCGAAAATGACACTGACGAGCGAGATTTTTGGTCCGACTGGTGAGTGTGAAATGATTCAGTCTAATAACTTTGTTCCCAGAACACTTCCCCACCCTTCCCTCAATCCCATGTTTTTCTGGAGAGCCACCATTTTTCAATGCATACCCCTGTGCCTTCGCCTAATTTGACACTCAACACCCTTGCTTTGGAAATGGTTCCGCTATACCTCGTACAAATGAAATATTCTTAAGTACGACGTTAAACACCAATTAAATATGATAATGAAATATTAATACTACCAATATTTTTGACTTTTCCAACAGAACATTGATTTTATGTGGTGATTTTTGATTTTATAGGTATTGTCCACCCTAATGAATAATTGGACATATCTTTCCAAAACCCAGTTTAAACTCTCCACTTTTAACGACAATGTTGTACGAGTTTAATCACACCTTAAGCTGTGGACTGTCCGTTACGTAACCAACGTTATATTACGACATGCTGTCATTTTCTTTGTTAACGACACTGTATTTGAGACTTTGCTCGCATTTTTCGTTTGGGAATGCTTACGTCGCAACGCAATGTTACGTTGCATTCAATTTTGTCATTTGTATTCTAACGACACTGTGTGTATTGAAGGCCTGCGTCACATTTTCTGCTTTGGACGGCTTATGTCACCACGCAATGTAACGTTACGTCCTATTCCACAGTACTGGCGTGACGAAATGCTGATGTGGAACGCCTCTCATTTCGGCGGCCTGACGTCATTCCAGGTACCCGCACGTGACGTCTGGCTGCCCTATCTCTATCTGTACTCAAGGTCAGGTTGTATTTAGTGTTAAGAGCACGTGTATATGAATTGCTTAATCAAACAATGGCCGCTAACACCGAGCAGCGTAGAGCCTAGCCTGTTTCAGAGTGCAAACATTTTTTAATGATTAAAGAATGTCCATTATGCGTGTTAAGGATGTTTATTTGGAGCAATCTGACGAACACTTTGCACTACATAAAATTGGCCGGACTGCGCACTCTGTAGTGGCGCTCTGGCTTGTATATATATAGGGTTGATATGAAAACATGCATCGCGTCAAACATACGTAAGATTATAGAAGTCTGTCATTACACATTTGACCCATAGGAAGGAGATCTGCGTACGGACATTTGCCTAGTTTTGGTAATTCACACTACTAGGCATTCATTTCTTTTATCTTTTGTGGGTTGTATACATTATACATTCAGTTTATTTATTTGATTGGATGCTTACGCCAGCATTACGATACATGCATCTGGTACATGGTTTCTTTTTCTTCATTTCCCCTGTGACGGTAGCCTTTAGACTCTTGATGGTTTCCTTCGGTGGTTCACTTTGGGCTATTTATGATTTCCCTTGGGCCCTTCTCGGTATTATTTGCGAGGTTTAGTCCCTTTTTCCTCTCGGATAGATTGCTTTGGGCTCTTTTCGGTTTCCTATTTTACGGCTTCCTGTGGACTCTTCCCGGTTTCATTGATAGTGCTTTCTATTGGACACTTTTAGGTTCGCTAAAGCCGTGTCCTTTGGATGTTTCCTGGTTCTATTCTGTGGCGATACCTTTTGGACACTTCGCGGTTTCTTCTGTTGTGATGTATTTTGGACTCGTTCCGGTTTCTTTTGTGGTAGTGTCTTTTGGACTCTTCCCGGTTTCTTTGGTGGTCGATTCTTTTGGCCACTTTAGATTTCTTCTAAAACCATGTCTTTTGGACTCTTCTCGGTTTCTGTGGTAGTGTCTTTTGGACGCTTCCTGGTTTTATTTCTTCTGTGGTTATGTACTTGATGATCTTTGTACTCTTCTCGGTTTCTCCTGTGGTGATATCATTTGGACACTTCCAGGTTTCTTAATTGGTGATGTCTTTTGGACACTTCCATGTTTCTTCCGTGGTGATGTCTTTTGAACACTTCCATGTTTCTTCTGTGGTGATACCTTTTGGACTCTTCCTGGTTTCTTCGGTGGTGGTTTCCTTTGGGCACTTTTTGTTTCTTCTGTGGTTGTGTCTTTTGAAATCTTCCCGGTTTCTTCTGTGATGTTTTCTTTTGGTCTCGTCTCGATTTCTTCTGTGGTGGTGTCCTTTGGGCTCTTTCCAGTTTCTTCTATGGGAGCGTCTTTTGGATTTTTTACGGTTTCTTCTGTGGTGATGTCTTTTGGACACTTCCAGGTTTCTTCTGTGGTGATATCTTTTGACCACTTCCATGTTTCTTCTGTGGTGATACCTTTTGGACTCTTCCTGGTTTCTTCGGTGGTGGTTTCCTTTGGGCACTTTTTGTTTCTTCTGTGGTTGTGTCTTATGAAATCTTCCCGGTTTCTTCTGTGATGATTTCTTTTGGTCTCGTCTCGATTTCTTCTGTGGTGGTGTCCTTTGGGCTCTTTCCAGTTTCTTCTATGGGAGCGTCTTTCCGGACTTTTCTTTGGTTGTATCTTTCGGGCTCTTTCCAGTTTTTTCTGTGGTGGTGTCATTTTGACTCTTCCCGGTTTCCTTTTTGGTGATGTTTTTTGGGCTTTTCCCTGCTTCTTCTGTGGTGGTATATTTTACATTTTTCCCGGTTTCTTCTGTGGTGGCACTTTTTGTACTCTTCCCCATTTCATCTCTTGTGATTTGGACACTTCCAGGTTTCTTCTGATGTGATATCTTTGGTACTCTTCCCGGTCTCTTCTGTGGAGGTGTCTTTTGGACTCTTCCGTGTATTTCTCTGTTAGTGTCTTTTGAATTTTTCTCTGGTTCTTTTGTGGTGATATCTTTTGGACCCACGTGTCTCAGCCACCCGCCATGGCAACATTTATGTTTGGCATGTGTCGCCATGTTTGATGTAACCAACTTAATCTACAACCTACTACCTGGGCAACATCTGTGTTTAACCACCATGCACACAATTGTTTAACACGTATCACCATTGTTGGCACAATTAATTTCGCTCTTGTTTTTTTTTCCCTAGCGCCACTCCTTCTAATGGTGTATTCGGCACTACCAAATTCATTGTCGCCATTTCATCTGACGGCAACGTCAGGTGGCTGTACCCTACCGTTATCCAGAGCCGCTGTAGTGTCGACATGAGGTTATTCCCCTTTGACACACAGCATTGCATCCACAAATTTGGCTCGTGGTGGTACAGCGGCCATTACATAGACATTTATCCGAAACAGCCAGTGGACGACGCCTCGTGGATCTGCCCAGCAGGAGAGACGTGAAGATGTACAGCTGTTGCCCAGAGCCATATCCCAGCGTGACTTACACGTACGTTCTGCGCAGACGTCCTACCTACTACATTTTCAACTTGACCGTGCCCTGCTTTCTCATCACGCTCGTCAACCTTTTCTCCCATATACTCCCGGCAGAATCGGGGGAGAAGATATTCATGAACACCACCACTCTCCTAACTGTGGTTGTTTTCATGATGATGATCGCTGATTCCGTACCACCACAAGGCAACGTCATCCCCATCATAGGTAAGTCCCGAATACTTAAAGGTCACCCCAAATGGCTAAGCATATTTCCATTCCATTTCTTGAAACGGTTGGAGCATGCATTAAACTGTCCATTTTTTTCTTTCCATTTTTAATATCACAAAAATAGTGCATAATATTGCGTCGAATAAGCTGGTATGACTGAACCGAAAATAATTACTTCTCTATGTCGCGTCGTGAAGGGGTGTCAAGAAAGATGTCGGATCCTTTTGTTTTATAATGCTATTGAAAGCGATATTTGAGAAAACGATTCCTCCAGCCTATGCGTTTTTGATATCGAGAAAGCTTAGGAAATGTAAACTGAGCTCAGTGCGTCGTCAGAAAAATAAATTTTTACCATCCAATTTGAGCCATTGGCAACTGATAATCTGTTGTCTCCACGTGTGCAAAAATATAAAAGGAGGAAGCAGACAATCTTGGTGTATTCATTTATTTATTTGATTGGTGTTTTACGCGTACTCAAGAATATTTCACTTATACGACGGCGGCCAGCATTATGGTGGAAAGAAACCGGGCAGAGCCCGGGGGAAAACCCACAACCATCCGCAGGTTACGGGCGGACCTTCCCACGTACAGACAATCTTGAGGAGGACCGTTTAATCAATACATGGTGGTTCGTATATGATTATCAACCATGATACACTTTTATGTCGTTTATTCCAATGATAGGATAATGAATAATTAAATAATTAATTGATGAATTGAGAAAATTAACAGAGAATACGATGATGTTATGGTGGTTGCTAATGGCCAGCTGCATTTGAAGTAGACTTACAGGTTCTATAAGATGAGGCAGCAAGACGCTAAAAGCATCTACATACCCATGCTGTAAAATATATATCTGTTCTTCGAAGGGATATTTAAATGGCTGCGTCTGCATTAATTGAAAAGGGTCATTGCATTTTGTTACGAAGTCACTGAAAAAGTTTGAAGTCATTCGCAGTTGATGCAGATAGCAATGGCTGCCCATAGCCAGACAGTCACATCGATCTGACGTAACAACTCACAAATTCTGATCCGAGCATTAAGACTAAAAAAAATCCATATACCTAAAACCAGTGGTAGTATTTTTATAAGTTAAAATATGTTTTATTCGGAACAACAAAGAATATTTATATATATTGAGTAGGCCTAAAGAACACCACTTTTGTTTACCTTTGAGATCTTCTGTCGCTCTCCTAATTTTGTACGTTTGATTTATAAGTTGTCGTTAATTTTCTGTCACCTTTTGTCAAATGTTTCAAAAATCATCCAACTTTTCTATGTAAAGGGAGACAACTCATGCTGTCCACATTGTCGTCTACGTCATGTCCATCGTGCGATGAGATGTTCACCAGTGTAAACAAATGATGAAACTAAATAGTAGGCTTGGTGAAGTTTTAACGACACTGTATAAAGAAATAATATTGAAAAATGTTGAGAAATTTTTGAATTAACATAATCACAATTTTTCGGTTTCATTTCAGAGCGTTATTTTGGGGGATGTATCTTGCTCCTCTGTACATCTACAGCAGCAGCATTTGTCTTCATTTACCGGGTAAACGTCAAAGGCGAGTACGGAACACCATTTCAGGTCTGGGCCAGGCGGGTGTTATATGGACCAATGGGACGGATGCTTGGCATAAGCACAAACACCGACACATGTACAAACGTCAGTCAGCCAGAGAAAACTAAGGTTTGTATGGATAAGAAATGGGGCTGGAAATTCTTCTGCGGAACAGACTTTGTTTCTTTGCTCGTTATTTGTGTGTTAAATGGCAAAAGGGTGTGTCAGATAGTAAATTAGTGTAACAGATAATAAATTAGTGAGACAGCTAGTAAAAATGGGTGAGCCAGGTAGTAAACTAGTGTTACAGATAGTAAAGTAATGTGTGAGATAATAAATCAGTGTGGCAGATAGTAAATGGGTGTGGCAGATAGTAAATTAGTGTGACAAATGGTAAATGGATGTGTCAGATAGTAAATTAGTGTGACAGATAGTAAATTAGTGTGACAGATAGTAAATGGGTTTATCAGGTAGTACATTAGTGTGACTAAGGTTTGCACGACTAAGAAGTGAGGCCGGAAACTCTTCTGACATGCAGACCTTGTTTTTTTACTCGTTATTTGTATGAAAGCTGCAGAAAAGCTTTCTCTGCTAAATTCAACATATTCCAGGTCCAAGCTGTGGTAGTATCAAATTCAATCACGTTAATCGAATGTGCTATCAAGTGAGAAATAGGATCTTCCTCATTTCCTCTCCTGTTTTTAGTGGCTGTTAAATCCATTGTGTTTAACGCCGCACTGAAGAATGTTTCACTTATGGAACGATTCAGAACGACATTCATATCTGTGCTTGGAGGGGGGAGGGGGGAACTAAAGTGCCGTTCGCCAGGCAACTGACAAACCTCCTGACTTAAAGCCGCTGCTGAAACAAATAGAGCCAGATTTCAAACCGCAGTCTCAGTGGACGATTGTGCTTCACCGTACTCATTCTAGCGCAAATGAAAGTGGCCACTATTTAATAGTACTTTAAAAATGCGTACCTTTTAATTATGTGAGTGTGTTTGATAGTGAATACGTGTGTCAGATCATAAACGAGTGATCCAGATAGTAAACGATTGCGTCGGATAGTAAATAAGTGTGTTAGAGAGTAATCGACGGTGTCAGATAGTAAATAAGTGTGTTAGAGAGTAATCGAGGGTGTCAGATAGTAAATAAGTGTGTTAGAGAGTAATCGACGGTGTCAGATAGTAAATAAGTGTGTTAGAGAGTAATCGAGGGTGTCAGATAGTAAATAAATGTGTCTAATACTGAATGAACTTGTCAGATAACAAATGAGAGTGTCAGATAGTAAATAAGTTTGTCTAATAGGATATGAATGTGTTAGATATTACGCGAGTGTGTCTGATAATGAATTAGTGTGTCAGACAGGAAATCAGTGTGTTTTATAATAAATGGGTGTGTCAGATGAGAATATCGGCTAATAAATGCGAGTGTCAGATGGAACGTCAGTGTGCCAGACGGTGACGCTGGCGTGTGTCAAATGTTGTTTCAGGAGGATGTCTTACAAGTGAAGCGAATACTGGAGGAAACGCCCGTTATGGACAAAGGGCTGTTCCCTTATTCTAACAACGTTCACGTGGGAAATCTGCATGCTGACGAGGTTTACTCACCGGAAATTGAATCCGGAAACCTCGCACCACATTCCGAAAGGAGTGCTGGAGAAGAGTGGCGGGATCTTGCTCGATGTATCGATAAACTGTGTTTTATTTTGTTTTCTCTGCTGCACTTAACACTGAGTCTCCTCGTGTTTTTTTACTTCAGAGGAGCGCCCGTGTTTGTTTGATCTCAGAAGATACATGATGTTAGACACAGAATCCAAAACTAAGCAATTGGACACTTTCCACAATCAATGTTTCCAGGTCGAGACGAATGTACATGATGTTCGCTAGTATTTATGGGCTTGTTAGGTGGTATTGTCTTGTACGGCAGGTTCCAAAGTTTCATTCCAGGTATAAATTCGTGCAGGGAACTGAAACAGATGCACTCTAAACAAACACAGTGATAAATCAGGATTCACTCACCTCTGACTGGGTGAGTTTTATGTCATGTCAGCTGTTTGTCAACTTTTCGAAAATTTCAACTGCTATATCAGGAATTTGACTGGAGTTTTCTTAGTGGACAAGAAGTATCAGGCCAGGAGGATTTAGGGACAGTGCTGTGGGGCCAAGCGTTAACATGTAAGTAAACGGGAAATTAATTGTGGTATGTGTCCAGTTACCTGGCTGCGGGTGTGGAGTTACTTTCGATTTCTGATCGCTGTACATTTCTAAGCCAGTTCGTTTCAGACTTTGCACAAGTTTTCCCTGATACGTGTAGTAAATCTTCACCCCTTGGATATTCCACAGATAAGTCCACAAAAATTCCTCCATTAGTTCTTGAATTCAATATGTATACAGCACTAAGGACTATTGACCATAATTTTATGAACAACACGGAATATTGCGGGATTTTTCGGTAGGTACCGCCAAAAGTTCGGTGTGATGTTGACCTCTCCCTGAACTATCCCTTTCGGTCTTCTTAATTATGATTTTTCCGCCACAAATTAACTTTTTTTTTTTTTTTTATTTTTTCACAATTAAACCTGGGTCCCTTGAAGCCTGAATCAGTTTCAACTGCAAAAAATGCGCAAACCTGTATACGCCTAACGCTGCAGCCAACCCGCTCAAAAGCCAAATAAAAAAAAAAAAAACAAGGGTGCGTGTGAACTTAGAGATGCCGCTAAAAGTAGGTCTTCCTTGACCTGATCACGTAATAGAGCATCGAATTGCATGCGAGGACAGTAGGTACATGTAAGCGCTCTCTCCCTTCATAATGTGCCTGGTCATATCTCATTGGCCCTCAGGCAGTTTCGGAACTACCAATTAACACAAAATGTCACAAAGGATTAATTTTCTGTTAATAAACCTTGACCTAGAAACATTACCTCAGACGTAATTAAACTCCCCAGTTCGCGTTCCCAGGTCTTTTGAACAAAAATAGAACGAATCTCTTTTTCATTTCTTTTTCTCTTGCTTTAAAAAGGGAAAAGTTTAAGTCCGAATACGTGGCCGGGATCCCCAGGCCTCTACTTGTATATATTAAGTTTTATGCGCTCCAATTTTCCTTACCATGTATGCAAACTTATGTACAATGACGGACTGCGTCTATGCCTGTCTACATGTAAAGGCCACCAAATCACACCGGCTTATCTTTTTATTCAACAAAGTCAAAGCTATGACTACTCTCTAAAAACAACTGTGTACGAGTGATACACATTATTGTGGCAAAAATGCACATCCACATAAGTTTTGTGTGCCTGTAGTACACAGTTTGTGTCATTTGTGTAATACCGCCACAATGACGTATATAGCAGTAATACACAAGTTGTGTACCACTGATACACATGCATTGTGGATGTGCAAATCTGTACATTGTTGTTTTACAGAGTAATGCCGATAAATGAATGAATGAATGATTATGGCTTAATGCCACATCGGCAATATCTCAGCCATATCATGTCGAGAACAAGGTGGAAACACGAGACAGTTCAGGTTTTCGATAGTGACTGGAGAACATTAAAAAGAAAACAAAAATGTTCGGACATGGATTAAAATAAGGTAAGAAAACCAAAACAGTTAAAACTCGAAAACCAGCATATTAAGGAAATTTTATAACGAATATTTATTTTTGAGAATAAAATTTATATTTTATGATAAAGGCCAATGGCCTTCAAATATTTTATGACAGCATCGCCAGCGATGCTCTCAAACAAATCATATATGGAGTTTACTATGTAGAGCCTTTGCCGCACATGGTCAAAGTCCACACAGTCAACCAGGATATGTTTGATGCCGTATTGCGCATCGCATCCAACACACTCGGGAGCACTGCCCCCATCCAGGATACAATTGTGTGTTAGACGAGAATGTCCAACACGGCATCTTGTTAAAACCACTTGGTCTCTACGAGAGTAATGCCGATACTCGTGAATTTTACTGGCGTACGACCGAGACCAGTTTGTAGGGGTCAGGATCGAAGAGTCTGCAACAAATCTTAGCCCATCGCCAGCTACCTAATGAGTTTTCTCAATAAAAACATCCTGCCCGGCTAGCGAGGGCCGGGGTCGAACCAAAGTCCTTACTGACCAGAGGCCAACCGGTGTCCAAGCAGAACAAAACTTTAGAGTAAAGAGCGACGTAATTTCCATTCAGGAGGCAATGATTGACTGTGCCCCCAAGCTAGTCTGTATTTCGGCTCTTTGTCTGAAACAATACAGGTAAACATTGCATTGGTTTAAGAAAAAACCTAAGGATTTGACCTATATGCACTAAGGGAATGGAGTGGATAGAAACATAAACCTAGGTGCACACTGAACGAATAAATGCATAAACAAGCAGTGTAATCTGGCAAAAAGAGGAAGAAAAGGAAACCCGGAGCAGAATATAATGGGGCCCGTTCGTTTTCACGGCTCACCCACTTCTTAAAAGTGAAAGATGACGTAAATAAAAATGTATGACCTGCGTTGACCCGATTCGTATGGGAACGACAGAGCTCATTTGTCAGTAACATTTCAAGCATAGCTGGAAAACGAAGTTGACTTGACCTTGTCAGGATTTCATCGTTCACTCACCGCCGTGAGCATTTGTGGCTGGACGGCTGGATGCACATTCGACGCTCCCGAATATTTATTACGCTCAGCAGGTGATCATTTGAATAAAGCATTGTGCAACACCTTTGTGTGGCAACGTCCGTGACATTTTCCCCTATGAGTGCACTTGAAAGCGGGTCGTGGTCGAGCAGTGCATGCAATTTACTTTCAATGTCTTGGACACATTGACGAGGTATGGGTTGAAATCCGGCCTTAAACAGAGAAATTTTGGGATTCCGCTCGCGCGGCTTGTGTGGCCTTAATGGCCTCAAGTTTTAAGCGACGGCCTGGTGGCGTCTAATGTTCGTTGGGCCACTGGAATTTTACCAATATACATCCAACACACGTAATGTGCGACGAGTGGAAAAGTTTGTTAGTAACATGCCAAAAGGTGGGCGATTTTCCTGAGCACTCGGGTTTTCCTCCAATCGATGAAATCATTCTTGAGAGTGAAGGTGAGACAAGAATCAGATAGTAAATAAATGTGTTTGATAGTAATCGAGGGTGGAGGATGTTAAACAGATGTGTCTACTAATGAACGAACTTTTCAGATAGTAAATGAGAATGTCAGATAGTAAATTAGTGTGTCAGATAGTAAATAAGTGTGTCTAATACTATATGGATGTATAAGATATTAAGCGAGTGTGACTGATAGTAAATTAGTGTGTCAGATAGGAAATGAGTGTGTCTTACAACAAATGGGTGTGTCAGACGAGAATGTAGGCTATTAAATGCAAGTGTCAGAGGGAACATCCTTGTACCAGACGGTAACACGGGCGTGTGTGAAATGTTGCTTCAGGAGGGTGTCTTACCAGTGAAGCCCGTACTGGAGGAAGTGCCCGTTGAGGACAAAGCGGTGTTGTGTTATCCTGGGTCGCTTGACGCCTGAATAAGTTAAGCCTGGATAAAAATGCCCAAACCTGTACTGGCCTAACAGCTGTAGGCAGCCGGCTCTAACCCCCCCCCCCCCAAAAAAAAGGTTCGTGTGAACTTACAGAGATGACGCTGAAAGTAGGTCTTCGTTCAATGACCTGATCACGCAATAGAGCATCGCCTTGCATGCGAGGACAGTAGGTACATGTAAGAGCTCTCTGCCTACATAATGTGCCTATTCATATCTCATTGGCCCTCAGGCAGTTTCGGAGCTACCAATTAACACAAAATGTCACAAAGGATTAATTTTCTGTTAATAAACCTTGACCTAGAAACATTACCTCAGACGTAATTAAACGCCCCAGTTCGCGTTCGCCGGTCTTTTGAACAAAAATAGAACGAAATCAAAAGTAAGATGAATAAATTAGGTTAGTTTTCACATGCGTATATTTTTTTATCTTCGGAATATTCTCTTTCTCATTTCTTTTTTTCTTCCTTTAAAAAGGGAAAAGTTTAAAGTCAAATACGTGGCCGGGATCCCCAGGCCTCTACTTGTATATATTAAGTTTTATGCGCTCCAATTTTCCTTACCATGTATGCAAACTTATGTGCAATGACGGACTGCGTCTATGCCTGTCTACATGTAAAGGCCACCAAATCACACCGGCTTATCGTTGATTTATTCAACAAAGTCAAAGCTATGACTACTCTCTAAAAACAACTGTGTACGAGTGATACACATTATTGTGGCAAAAATGCACATCCACATAAGTTTTGTGTGCCTGTAGTACACAGTTTGTGTCATTTGTGTAATACCGCCACAATGACGTGTTTGGCAGGAATACACAAGTTGTGTACCACTGATACACATGCATTGTGGATGTGCAAACCTGTACATGGTTGATTTACAGAGTAATGCGCGAATTCAACTGGCGTGCGACCGAGACCAGTTTGTAGGGGTCAGGATCGAAGAGTCTGCAACAAACCTTAGCCCATCGCCAGCTACCTGATGAGTTTTCTCAATAAAAACATCCTGCCCGGCTAGCGAGGGCCGGGGTCGAACCAAAGTCCTTACTGACCAGAGGCCAACCGGTGTCCAAGCAGAACAAAACTTTAGAGTAAAGAGCGACGTAATTTCCATTCAGGAGGCAATGATTGACTGTGCCCCCAAGCTAGTCTGTATTTCGGCTCTTTGTCTGAAAGCATACAGGTAAACATTGCATTGGTTTAAGAAAAAACCTAAGGATTTGACCTACATGTACTAAGGGAATAGGGTGGATAGAAACATAAACCTAGGTGCACTGAACGAATGAATGCAAAAAGAGGAAGAAAAGGAAACACGGAGCAGAATATAATGGGGCCCGTTTGTTTTCACGGCTCAACGACTTCTTAAAAGTGCAAGCTGGCGCAAACAAAAATGTATGACCTGCGTTGACCCGATTCGTATGGGAACGACAGAGCTCATTTGTCAGTAACATTTCAAGCATAGCTGGAAATCGAAGTTGACTTGACCTTGTCAGGATTTCATCGTTCACTCACCGCCGTGAGCATTTGTGGCTGGACGGCTGGATGCACATTCGACGCTCCCGAATATTTATTACGCCCAGCAGGTGATGGTTTGAATAAAGCATTGTGCAACACCTTTGTGTGGCAACGTCCGTGACATTTTCCCCTATGGGTGCACTTGAAAGCGGGTCGTGGTCGAGCAGTGCATACGATTTACTTTCAATATCTTGGACACATTGACGAGGTATAAGTTGAAATCCGGCCTTAAACCGACCAATATACACCCAATACACGTAGTATGTCCAGAGTGGAAAAGTTTGTTAGTAACATGCCAAAAGGTAGAAGATTTTCCTGAGCACTCAAGTTTTCCTCCAATCGATGAAACCATTCCTGAGTATGATGTTGAGACAAGAGTCAAATATATGGATGAATACATAGATACAGTTTAAAGCGAATCCAAATGGTCTTCTTTGGCTTGACTGTATCGTATCGCGGTTAAAGCACCCCACCTCGCTGTTGGGGGATCTGGTGCCGGTGGTAGTTTGAGTTTAAAATTCTATAATATTGTTGTTTGCAACCTTGGTGCAGGATGCAGGACCTCTAGAAAAGAAAGACAGCAAAAAGTTTCAGCCAAAGACATTTCTAAAAATGCACAACTTAAATCATGACAAGAACCTTTTGGGTGAAGACCTATATTGTGACATAAGATCGTTCAAATGTGTGCAAAGAAAGTTTCGGGACTGTTTCTTAAAACACGAAGAGGTTTTTTGTGAATTTTCCACAATATTCTTAGAAAGGAACTATGCTAAGCATTTCTGTCATCTACTCAAGTTTAGAGCATTGTTATCTTCTTCTATTACATACGATTCGTTACTATGGATTTCAGTCTTTTTTGCGTCAACATGTACTTCTAAATTGTTAGTGATGTACAATATTGGAATAGAGAGTTAAGATTGCTGAATTTTTTGAACATAAACCAAATGCAAATACTTACTCTTTGCTAGAAAAGCAGATACGTGTGTTTTTGCCATATATTACCCACGAATTTCCAGATCATATCTTCGTAAGTTTAAGTAGAGTCCACATGATTCGTAGTTTGAAGCGCAATGGTTGATGTGTTTTTCCTTCACTTTTTCGCATACTACATTCCACAGAAGCAGTATTATCAGTTCATCTACATTAATTCATTAGCTCGGCGGTAAGTCAGTTCGTCAACCCTTAAGTGACGGATTAAAGGGAAGATTGGTTTGACGGCAGTGATTCTAACATAATTCTGCAGGCAGCTTTTATTTATATGTCTGTAGAAATATCTTTGGTGGACAGTATTACGGTTCAGTAATACAGCCTCAGTGATATACCAGCAAGTGGGAATGGTATGCTACAAGGAGATACCATCGTGCTATGACTGTAATAACGGTGAAAGCCATGTAGCCAGTAACGTCTAATAATGGCGAATAAAATCACTGCATTTTATTTTCTGATCGTATTTCGCTAAAGCACCGGTGTTACTTGGTGTGTAAGTTACTACGGGTACAATTACTCTTTGGTTATTGTGTATTCTCTTCCAATAAACTTGTCATGTCACTCCATAACTACATATATTAGTAGAGTTACAGCTCTCTTGTTACAGCGTATTGTGTTTATAAAATACTTATGAAACATGCTGTTTGTTTCTTTCCCACACGATGTGATAGCATAAAGGTTTATTTGTAACATTTTGCTATTTGTTTCTTGACGGACGTACACACTTGTTATTTCGCACCGCGTGATAGTGCAAATGGAATTCCAGTTTTCCTTACTGTATACTTCAATCGCAATATTTATATGAAAGTAATATAAAAATTCCTTTAGAGATAACCTTGTTATCTCAGACTGTATGATGGCGCTAACAGTATAACATTTTTTCAAAAGATGTAATCTTTTTTTTTTAATATTTATGTGAAATTTATACTTATTCACACAAAAACGTGTTATTTCAAGTTGTGTGACAATGTTATTATCGGTGTGTATCTTTTTCCGTGCTGCACCAGGTAGTCCCTTAATCTTTGCACTTGTTTTTAATCACTACTGCACCGTTGCTGGTAGAACTATAAGAAAGTAACGAATTTCTTTAAACTTTTAAAACGTAGAATCGATATACGAGTGCACTTAAATTATACTCGCAAAGCTAAAATGACTAAAATTACACTTTAATAAAATGACATAATTGTGTGTTTTCTGGTTGATGCTAGAAGAGATTATATGAGTATAAACTATATTAAGCTACAAATGATTACCTGACCCCAGAAGGAAAAATCTTTTCCGTAACATATGCTGTCGTCACATAATTTATTCCAGTATCATTAGAAAACATACTATTATCACAGGGTCTGCCAGCGACTTGCGGATGCCAGCGACCTGCAGATGTCAGGGGCCTGTGGTTTCCACCGGGCCCTGCCCGGTTTCCACCAACCGTAATGCTGGCCATCTACTAGAAATATTGTTGAGTACGGCGTTAAACACCAATAAAATGAATTACTGAATGATGAAAAGGTGTGTGGAATTGACCACGTTGATTTCTACAGTCCGGATAGACCATCGGCGGATCAGTGATCTAATATAGCTTCTTCTGGAAGTTCACTACAATATATTTATTTATTTATTTCATTGGTGTTTTACGCCGTATTCAAGAATATTTCACTTATACAACGGCGGCCAGCATTATGGTGGAAGCAAAGCGGGCACAGCCCGGGAGAAACCCAAGACCATATGTAAGTTGCTGGCAGATCTTCCCACGCACGGCCGGAGAGGACGTTCACTACAAAGCCCCTTGCCTATGAAGTTGTTGGTTCCAATCCGCGTGAGGCTTTAAGTCAGGAGTTTTTATCATACATGTATCCTTTTGAGGCTAGGTTCGGTGGTTTCCTCTATACAGCTACCTCACAGCCGTCGTGCATAAGTGATAATAAAAAAAACATACCCTCTATATAATAAAAAAAACGATTAAATTAGACAAATGAATAATTTGTTGGTCTCATGGCCCTAATCTAGTTCATCCACTGAATACCTTAACATAATCAATAAGCAATGTAACTCCCATGAAATTCATTTTGATGTTCTCAATATTTCGACTTCAGTTAAGTCATCTCTCAGGAGAAAATGTCGAACCTGATCACCAGTAAAGATCATCCAACGCTGCCAGAATATGGAAGGAACATAGTTTACCATTTCAATGGCTCAGGTGCTCTTCAAGCTCCATAGAGAAGACGGAACGCTGCCTCCTTAAAAAAGCTTCTAGAACATAACGAATGCCTGAGTGAAATCCGTAACCCTTAAGTGGAATGTGATCATTTCAAACATATTACTGACTTAAACGACTTTCTAAGCAGGCTTAATGATATGTCAGCGTCTCCAGTATATCCCCTATTGTTACGTAACTCTCCGGTTTTATTTATGTAACTCTCCATTTTAGATGCCCTCTATAACTGTTTACTGCTATATGTAGACGTTCATGTATAAGTTCCACATGCATATGCACTATTATGTTATAACCAAACTGTTATCTATTCTTAATTTATTTTAATTTTTAATTTCTTGGATCAAGGGGGATCCAAAAAATTAAAAATTAAAATAAATTAAGGGACCTATACTGACATGTCATCATACACAGCATCCTTTGTTGGTACTGTGATAACCCATTCAGCTGACTCTAAAACAACACCACAAATGTTTATTGCCATGCAGCGCTGTGCTTATCAGATTTTCTGCTATGCTTTTCTAGGAGCCAGCAGTACATTTTGTGAATATAGAGCTATCGGAATTACTTTCTTTATTTATCACAACCCTAGTTAAGGTTATCTTTCACCAGTCTTTCAATTGCCAACCGAGTTATGCTTGCGATAATCATTTTTAATAGCTTGGTGCTCGACATAAGTGGAATAGGATAAATATTTGTCGATCCGGTGTCATTATAATGTGACTGGGCGAGGTGTCGTGTCTGGTGTCTTCGGCATGATGTTCCAGTGACACAGTATTGTAGATACATGTATGTAGGCGCTGGGTGTGACCATTGTGATACGACCGAAATAAATGCCGAAAGCGACATTTAAATTCACACCAACAAACAGACAAATCTGTTTTGAACAATATTATGTTGGACACCCACTGCTTAAATACCAATCAACCGCCACTCAACGCCATACTGAGGACCTCCATGGCCGAGGGTGTAGCGCGCTTGTGCAGCGTAATAATCCAAGTGCCTCTCAGGAATGCGGTCTCTGCGAGTTCAAGCCCAGCTCACTTTTCTTTGGTCGTAGGTGAGAAATTCCGCCAACAATTGGGGTTTTACGTCGTAGTCAACAGTATTGGGAGGAAGAAAACCGGGGCACAACGCTGTAGAGACCCATCCACACGTTGCTGCCAGGCCTTCCCACTTGCGACCGGAGAGGAAGCCAGTATGTGCTGGACTTGAACTCACGACGATCACACTGGTAGGAGTCTCGCGGGTCTTTGCGCTGCGCTAGCGAGCCAACTACCTCAGCCAATAAGCCCCCCACCCCCCACCCCCAATAATGTCGGGTTTACCATTGCCACTATGTGCTACGCATGAGTGATACGTCACAAATTTTCCAACACTGCGTCATCGAAAAGGTAGGAGTAAATGATTGGTGTTTAACGATGCAGCTTATACATGTGTCTGTTCGAATTACTTAGAGTGAAAAACGTTCCTCATCTACTCGAATAGTATATAGGCATAAGAAAAAAACTCAGTAAATGAATGCCCAAATTATTCACTGGATGACATTTCAACGTGATTTTATTCTGGGAAACAAACAAAATATAGAAAAACATCCAGAAACATTGGTTTTGTAAAGCTTCCAAGCTTACACAGTTGTACTATATGACTTCCGGGTACAAATATTTGAATGACGTTATAAACCGTACAAAATAATGTTTGACTTACATGAAAATGGTAATGTTTATGGATGAGCCTGCAGGAAAACCAGCGTCTCTTGGCAGATATCTGGCAAACCTACTGACGTGAAGGCAAAGTCGCAGCAGTATGAGTTGGATTCGAACACGAGAGCTCAGAAAGCAGACAGCAATTTCCGGTGCGCAGCAGTACGCATGCTCATAACATGTCAAGTGATAAAAAAAAACACACACACAGCGATATATGCGCACACTCACAACTATTGCCCACAGGCGACAGCCCTCGATTTTGCTCAATTGTGGTATTTTGTGTGTAGTTCTCCACAATTTCCACTTGAAAGTATGCTGAGTCAATGTAAAACTGAGGTGCGACACACACCGCATTAAAGACGTTTGAATTGTGTATGACTACCTAGGTTTACAATGCTTTACCCTATAAAGGCCCCCCTCACTCACCCCTCTTCATTTAGACACCGATGCGACCGTGAAAACAGAAATCTTCCGTTAAAACCGTTATTTGAAAAATGGCGGATTGCCTTTGCGTCGATCTAACCCATTAATATGTCCCCGTTTACGGATTAATTCGTTATCAGGAACTGAATTATTTACTATCTGGAACAGATCCACAAGTTAGAAAAAAGGAAAGGCTCTCAGTCATCCCTCAGATAACGGATTTAACAGAAGATACTTTTGAGGGGACATGCGCACTCGAACCTGTTATCTGACTTTAGAGGTCACAAAGTAAACAGTCGTGATGGAGAATCCACTGAGCAAGTCGGCTATCTTTTAAAGCATAGAAAATACAATCTTATCTACTAAATTAATCTTTTCTCGTTCCTCTTTTTACAAAATATATATAATATCGGGAAAATAGCTACAAGCATACAACACCATCTACACAAACGTTGTTCTAACCATAAGTAGTGAGCCTTACAGCTAAATAATGTAATATTTTGCACAAATCACAACAAATACTACAGTTGACAATCGCTTTCACGGATTATCAAATAATACTAAATATATTCACCAACAAAGTATGGAAACCTGTATGTAAGGTATTGTGTATAAGATTGCCCGCCGGGTAGCACTGGCGTAAGTGTTTCGTATCAATGCGTCTATAGCCAACATACTGGCGCAAACATTTTCGATATTACTGTAGAAGTTTCAAAACATTTAGGGCATCAGTTATTTTTATGGCTTAGAGCCTTATATGAACGAAAGCATTTAGCGGATTTATTATTGATATATGTATATATTAATATAGAAAGAATACAGGAAAAAGCTGATGCTATAATCAAGCTTAATAACAGAAAATCAATCAATTGATATAATTAATAATAATTAATATTTAATTAATTAAATACATTAATTTTTGTCAAAATTACCAAAACTGCACAGGTTAGTTTTCCACGTTTCGAATTGTATGCCACTGACTAAGTGTTAGGAATGATATACTGATGAATCAAAGAGGCGTATTGCACACCGCTGGATCATAGTGCCGCACTGTGTACCCCTGAATCAATGTGTCGTATTGTATACCACTGAATCAAAATGCCGTATTGTATACCGCTGTAGCAAAGTGTCATATAGTATACCACTGAAGAAAAGTGCAGTATTATATACCACTGAATCAAAGTGTCGTATTGTATATTAATGGAGCAAAGTGTCGTATTATATACATGTACCACTAAATCAAAGTGTCGTATTGCATACCACTGAATCAAAGTGCCGTTTCGCATACCACTGAAGCAAAGTGCAGTATTATGCCATTAAAGCAGGATCTCACATATTTGCTTCTTGTTTAGCGTCGCAGTGTATAGCAAAAGTGATAGGAACGCTCCAAAAAGGCGTGAACGTCCACCTATCGTAGGATGGGAGTTTGTATCAGGCTACACAGAAAAGATCCGAATCGCAGAGAAACACATCGATTTATGATGTGACGCTGCAGTGCTTACGTACATATACTACCGACATGACCCAAGTGCCTTCTGAGGACACGTGCACCTACAAGTGTGAGGGAATCCAAGTATGCACACTCCTTTGAACCGCTTTGTTAAAGGGCGGGAAGTAGTTTTCCCCTTTGCTTCCTTGTACAGTCTATGGCGTTAGGCCTACAGCGTGATATATAAATAATGTTGCCGTATTAAGAATACAGAAATACATAAGCAATACATATGCCTTTCAATATTAGTGTACATTCTCAACGTTATAAGATATTAACCAATTGTGCGTTATACGTATATGGGCTTATAGCTTGTCATGATATGATCCGTTGGCTTATTAGCTCATATCAAAACTCGAATTTCTCCAGTTAAATCGTAGGAGGGTAATGTCTGGTGTTATGATGAATGGAAATCAGGTTTGAAGTCAGTCCCTGTTCATATTCACAGCCATGCATGGCTTATGTATTGCTCAATAGGCAATATTGTAAATGCCTACCACAAATTATTATATGTGGCCTCCACATCGCCTTCAGGCTTTTACCTTTGGGCCAGAAACATCATTTTGCAAGGGGAGTTATGCATTTGCCTTAAATGTGGCAGCAATGTTGCTTTTTTTTCTGGCAAATGTGTTTGGCACTGCTGCTGGAACGCGATCGGTGCCGGTACGTACAACCATGGTTATCTCCCTTGAGCATTTGAAGACACTGCTTTCACTCATACTTGACTTCAATTCCCATGTTCGCTAGAGGGCGCTCCACCTTCTCCGACATCCGCTGATCGAGCTCTGGTGTGAAGAAGTTCTTCCAGTCCCCAACGCGACCTGATAAAAACAAAACTGAAAATTGTAGAATCAAATCTGACACCATAACCGAATAAGGAATGTTTCCCGCCTAAACAAGTCTTCTCAAAGTTTCGGAATAAATATTCAGTCCCTACTGTCCTGTTGTAGCGCGTGTGAGCTTACTCCTTACCTTTCAGGAGCAACAGTACAAAAACTGTGACGTATTACAGGAAGAAAGCAAAAAGCACCCCTACGCGGGCAGCCTTGGCTCAGGAGCGATATGTTCCATTTAATGATCAGTTTTACTGATCACACAAATATTAAAGTCCGCTGGACACTCGAAAGTATCTCTCTCAGAAAAATGGGGCGCGAATTTCGAGTGAAAATCAAAAATGAAAAGTTTTACAGCGCGAAGGACGAAAATAACCAGAATCCTTTCCCCGTGAAAACTTTAAGAGCCACTTTAAGAAGCACGTGACGGAGTTACGATGCTTGTCTTTCAAACGCTCAGACGTAGACGGTGTTAGTTCAAACCCAGCCTTTGACAGAGACTTTTCGTGAAAACACTTTGCCTCTGAAGATTCCGCGATCCCTTCATCGCGACAGTCGCGCGACCGTTCACGGACGTAGAGCCGTTTGCGAGGTATTAAATGAAGCTCCTCAGAGATAACAGGCTTTCCTCTAAAATGACACACACGATGAGCTCTCTCTATGATGAGATGCTCTCAGATGAACGCATGTTCGCCAGTTTTTTGCGATAGACTGGACGTCTAATGCTGGGCTTCCCGTCTCCTCTACCCACGACACTTAATACCTGCTTTGCATAATTAAAAGATTCTTAAGCGCGGTGTCCAACACGAATCAATCAATCAAACCTTCCTACAAGAGGTATTATAGGAGTGAATGAATGACTTATGGTTACGCCACTTCGGCAATGTCGCTGAAGTATTTTAGCGAGGTACAGAAAGTCTGGAGGAGTGAAGTTCAGCTCTGACCTTTCCTGATGAAGGAAGTGCCGATGTTAGCGGTGATTCCTCGCTCATCCCACCACCTGTAGTTCACCTTGTCGTTTTTCTTCATGCTGTCAAAGGAGCAGTGATCAACGATCGTCTCCACCTGTTCCGGGGTAAGAGACTTGTTCAGGAACTTTGAAATTCTCTCCACTTCGTGAGCTAAATTCTGAATAAGGAAAATTAAATAAACCAGCTTATTAATTTTTTTAATTTATTTTCCCTGACAGACGATCAAATGGGTGACTCTGACGGGCTACACAAAACTGCCCAGCGTTGCACAGCGTCTTGTGCTTTGATGTTGCAGGGTTTGTTTATTACCTTACTTCTTTCCGAGCACACGTTCACCTAGGGGTGATGTAATCCAAAAAAGAAGAAAGGAGCACACAGCTTTGGACCCTACTGTTTAAAACGGGAAGGAGTTTTACTATATTCCCATTCAACAACATATCTTTTTTAATGATTTCTGTGAAATTCATACGTGCGCCCTTCGGGAAAAATACATTTCAGTCTAAACACCACGAATTACGCTTTTAAATTACAGTTGAAGTTATACTTTACTGGTAGAATTTACAGAGCATTTGGAGGTAGAGTCATTGATACATTTCAGTGCATCTTAATAGTCTTCGGTTAATATTTTTCGGTTTTACAGCCATTTGGAATGTTGTCAACTTAAAACCACAAAATTTACAGTTTGAAAAGTTTTCGAAAAATAAAGTGGAATGGTATTGACCAGAAAATCTTTCACGGAAAGTATTTGTTTTCTTAAGCCCATCAGCTTATGAGATTGCAAGGAGAATGCAGATTTACAACCAGTAACGTCTATGAACTCACCATGTGTAAATCTTCATATTTCAAAAACAGAATGTTCTCGTCGTCTCGTCGTTCCCAGAATTCCTTGACATGTTCCGTCCAGGGAGAAAACATCACTGTAGACACATCAATAAACATAACAGTGAAGACGTCTTTAAACACGTAATTAAACACTTCAGTACATATATTAATGAGCACTTCAGTGAAAACCTCGGTAAACATCTCGATGGACATGTCACTAAACAGAACAATAACCACGTCATTTAAGACTTTAATTTATTTTTATAGTTGATTTGGTGTTTTACGCCGTACTCAAGAATATTTCACTTATACGACGGCGGCCAGCATTATGGTGGGGGGAAAGCGTGCACAGACCGGGGGAAACGCAAGACCATGCGCAAGCTGCTGGCTGACCTTCCCACGTACGACCGGAGAGGAAGCCAGCATGAACTGAACTTGAACTCACAACAACCGCATTGGGGAGAGGCTTATGGGTCATTACGCTGTGCTGGCTGAGCCATGAAGGCCCTCTTTAAGACTTTAATAAAGACAATAAAGACCTGTACAAATGTCATTAAAAGCAGGAGTGATCACGTCACTGTCGGCACACATTTCAGCGGGCTCGTCAGTAAACACACTAGTCCAAACGTCAGTACTCACATCAGTGAAAACGTCGGCACACATTTCAGCGGGCTCGTCAGTAAACACACTAGTCCAAACGTCAGTACTCACATCAGTGAAAACGTCGGCACACATTTCAGCGGGCTCGTCAGTAAACACACTAGTCCACACGTCAGTACTTACATCAGTGAAAACGTCGGCACACATTTCAGCGGGCTCGTCAGTAAACACACTAGTCCAAACGTCAGTACTCACATCAGAGAAAACGTCGGCACACATTTCAGCGGGCTCGTCAGTAAACACACTAGTCCACACGTCAGTACTTACATCAGTGAAAACGTCGGCACACATTTCAGCGGGCTCGTCAGTAAACACACTAGTCCAAACGTCAGTACTCACATCAGAGAAAACGTCGGCACACATTTCAGCGGGCTCGTCAGTAAACACACTAGTCCAAACGTCAGTACTCACATCAGAGAAAACGTCGGCACACATTTCAGCGGGCTCGTCAGTAAACACACTAGTCCAAACGTCAGTACTCACATCAGTGAAAACGTCGGCACACATTTCAGCGGGCTCGTCAGTAAACACACTAGTCCAAACGTCAGTACTCACATCAGTGAAAACGTCGGCACACATTTCAGCGGGCTCGTCAGTAAACACACTAGTCCAAACGTCAGTACTCACATCAGTGAAAACGTCGGCACACATTTCAGCGGGCTCGTCAGTAAACACACTAGTCCAAACGTCAGTACTCACATCAGTGAAAACGTCGGCACACATTTCAGCGGGCTCGTCAGTAAACACACTAGTCCAAACGTCAGTACTCACATCAGTGAAAACGTCGGCACACATTTCAGCGGGCTCGTCAGTAAACACACTAGTCCACACGTCAGTACTCACATCAGTGAAAACGTCGGCACACATTTCAGCGGGCTCGTCAGTAAACACATTAGTCAAACGTCAGTGCAGACTTCAGTAAACACGTTGGCACACATTTCAGCGGGCTCGTCAGTAAACACACTAGTCCACACGTCAGTACTCAAATCAGTGAAAACGTCGGCACACATTTCACTCGTCAGTAAACACACTAGTCCACACGTCAGTACTCACATCAGAGAAAACGTCGGCACACATTTCAGCGGGCTCGTCAGTAAACACACTAGTCCAAACGTCAGTACTCACATCAGTGAAAACGTCGGCACACATTTCAGCGGGCTCGTCAGTAAACACACTAGTCCACACGTCAGTACTTACATCAGTGAAAACGTCGGCACACATTTCAGCGGGCTCGTCAGTAAACACACTAGTCCAAACGTCAGTACTCACATCAGAGAAAACGTCGGCACACATTTCAGCGGGCTCGTCAGTAAACACACTAGTCCAAACGTCAGTACTCACATCAGTGAAAACGTCGGCACACATTTCAGCGGGCTCGTCAGTAAACACACTAGTCCAAACGTCAGTACTCACATCAGTGAAAACGTCGGCACACATTTCAGCGGGCTCGTCAGTAAACACACTAGTCCACACGTCAGTACTCACATCAGTGAAAACGTCGGCACACATTTCAGCGGGCTCGTCAGTAAACACACTAGTCCAAACGTCAGTACTCACATCAGTGAAAACGTCGGCACACATTTCAGCTGATTCATCAGTAAACACACTAGTCCAAACGTCAGTACTCGCATCAGTGAAAACGTCGGCACACATTTCACTCGTCAGTAAACACATTAGTGAACACGTCAGTGCAGACTTCAGTAAACACGTCATGACACACTTCAGTAAACACTTCTCTAAACACGTCAGTAAACGCATCAGTGAACATATCAATAAACAAGTTAGTAAACATGTCTGTACACACTTCAGTAAAGACATCAGTAAATACTTCTGTGAACACGTCAGTGGACGGATAAGTGAACCCGTCACAACCCACCTCAGCACGCCATTAAACACTTCAATAAGAAAACACATCAGTGAACACGCGAGCACACACCCCAGTGAGCACCTCAGTATACGCTTCATTCAACACATCGGCGAACAAGTCAGTAAAAGACGTCAGCAAATACATTAGTGTAAACGTCAATTCAACTTTAGTAAATATTTCATTAAACACTTCAGTAAAATTCATAAGTAAACACTTCACTGAAGATTTCAGTAAACACGTGAGCTAAAGGGTGAGTAAACACATCAGTACACACTTCAGCAAACGCCACACTGTACACGTCAGTAAAAACACTGGCGAACACGTTCGTATACACATCAGTAAGCGCTTCAGTGAACACGTCAGTAAACACATTGGCGAAGACGTGAGTAAACACATCCGTAAACACGCCAGTAAACACATCCGTCAGTGCACACTGCAATAATGATATCAGCAAAACTCAGCAGTAAATATCCTGAAATCATCAGAAAAGATATCAGTAAATACCCTGAACACACCCATAAACACATTAGTTTTAACCCTGACCACATCGCTGAACATACCAGTAAATATCCTCAACAGTCCAATAATAATGCAAGAGCTTTAACGAATCCGTTATAAACATGCCTTAAGCAAAAACACAGATGAATTTTACATGGCATGTATAGACAAACTGATGTTCCGTTACGCAATGTTATACTTACAATTATCTTGAAAGAAAAGTTCGCAGAAGTCCGAGAACTGGCCGCGGTATCTGGCCCTCAATTTCAGCCACAGATGATAGAACGACACTACCATGTCCTTAGGGTTCCGCATCACGTAAATTATCTGAAACATAAAATACGTGCCATTGCCACTCAGCATGACTTAAATTATCTGAAACAGTAAACACATGCCATTACCAGTCAGTACGACTTAACCTATATGTAAGAGTAAATATATATCCAGTGTTCCAGTGTCCAGTTTACCGACACTATAATATATATGCAAATTATATGAAACATAAAATATTTGTCTTAGTAAGTTCCTATACGACTTAAATAACAAGAAACAAGAAATGCAATTCCTTATAAGGTCCTAAATGACGTCAATTGCGTCAAATCATGTTTTCGGCGTTTAAAAAATTATCTGAGGGGTAAAATACTTAATGAATGATATATATCGTCTGCTACACAAAACTTCGAAGTAAGTTACCTGCTGAAACACTAAATACATGTTTACGATTTAGCATAATTTAAATTATCTGAAACATAAAGTGCATTTCTTCAGTGCTACAGATGACGTAAAATTATATGAAACGTAACATACATGTTTCTACATTCCTACAATAACGGGAATAATATGAAACATAAAATTTTCATGTCTTTAAGAATTTGCAAACTTTATGAAACTTTAAATGCATGCATATAGTGATGGATAATTTCCATCATGCCTTGCTGCCAACTGAGCAACAGAATTCACGATAAACCCTTTTCCATTGTTCTCAAAGTTTTTTACTGTCCATTACAGTACTATGTTTTACTGCTCAAAACGCAGGGTTGTTTATGGTCCATAAGTGTACTATGTCCTAATGGTCATAACGCAAGGTTGTTTGTGGTCCATAAGTGTACTATGTCCTAATGGTCATAAAGCAAGGTTGTTTATGGTCCATAAGTGTACTATGTCCTAATGGTCATAAAGCAAGGTTGTTTATGGTCCATAAGTGTACTATGTCCTAATGGTCATAAAGCAAGGTTGTTTATGGTCCATAAGTGTACTATGTCCTAATGGTCATAAAGCAGGTTGTTTGTGGTCCATAAGTGTACTATGTCCTAATGGTCATAAAGCAAGGTTGTTTGTGGTCCATAAGTGTACTATGTCCTAATGGTCATAAAGCAGGTTGTTTGTGGTCCATAAGTGTACTATGTCCTAATGGTCATAAAGCAAGGTTGTTTATGGTCCATAAGTGTACTATGTCCTAATGGTCATAAAGCAGGTTGTTTGTGGTCCATAAGTGTACTATGTCCTAATGGTCATAAAGCAGGTTGTTTGTGGTCCATAAGTGTACTATGTCCTAATGGTCATAAAGCAGGTTGTTTGTGGTCCATAAGTGTACTATGTCCTAATGGTCATAAAGCAAGGTTGTTTGTGGTCCATAAGTGTACTATGTCCTAATGGTCATAAAGCAGGTTGTTTACTGTCCATTAAAGTACTATGTTTACTGGTCATAAAACAAGATCGTTTACTATTCACTAGAATACCATGTTTTACTGCTTGCTGCGGTAGTCAATAGAGACAGGGAGTTGTCGTTCTATGCGACTTCCTTGTTTCGTGATGTAGTTGCCATGGAAACGACATCCAGTATCAGTCGGTTGTCAGGGCAGCTCAGAACTCGCGTTTTTGCGACGTTTTGCGGATCCATGGTGTTTCACGTGTAAAAAGCTTTGTAAACTTGACTGTTCAAATAAAGCTGCAGGATCAACCCGTGGATTGACTTTGTGATTTCGTAATTGCGAACTCACAGGAGCATTCGCCGCACACCATTGCGGTAGCTGCTCCAATACTGTTCACAAAGCAAGATTGCATATTGTCCATTACAGCGCTATCATCTACTGTTCACAAAGCAAGGTTGTTTATTGTCCATTACAGTGCTATGCTTTACTCTTCATTAAACAAGGTTGTTTATTGTCCATTACAGTGCCATGCTTTATTGCTCCTAAGGCAAGATTGTTTATTGTCCATTACAGTACTATGCTTTCCTGTTCATAAAGAAAGGTTGCTTCTTTTCCATTACAGTGCTATGCTTTATTGCTCCTAAGGCAAAGGTTGTTTATTGTCCATTACAGTGCTATGTTTTACTCTTCATAAAACAAGGTTGTTTATTGTCCATTACAGTACTATGCTTTCCTGTTCATAAAGCAAGGTTGCTTCTTTTCCATTACAGTGCTATGCTTTATTGCTCCTAAAGCAAGTTTATTTATTGTCCATTACAGTGCTATGCTTTACTGCTCCTACAGAAGGGTCGTTTATTGTCCATTACAGTGCTATGCTTTACTGCTCCTACAGAAGGGTCGTTTATTGTCCATTACAGTGCTATGCTTTACTGCTCCTACAGAAGGGTTGTTTGTTGTCCATTACAGTGCTATGCTTTACTGTTCTTAAAACAAGACTCGTTATTGTCCATCAAAGTACTATGATGTACTGTTCATAAGTCAAAGTTGTTTTATTCTCCATTTACACTGTACGATGTTGTATTGATCGTATGGCAGGGACACTTACTGTTCATTACAGTACACGGATTTAAGGCTGTGGTTGACAATCTCTTGCCAAGTTATCACTTAGTGTTCATTACAGCGCTATCATTTACCATTCATTGTGGTATGCAATTCACACGCATTCAAAATAATGCTATGTCCTCTACATCGGTTGAACTGTATTAAAGTACAGTTACAAATTATTCACTATAACAGGACTTACACAAAACAAAAAAAAAATAAATTTTCAGTTGCAGGTGGGAGGGGAGGGCGTCCGTGCCGAGCGCGGCGTTCTCTCTGCTTGTATGTGGGAAGGTCCTCTAGCAATCTGTGGACGGTCGTGGGTTTCACCCAGGCTCTGTCCGGTTTCCTCCCACCATAATGCTGGCCGTCGTCGTATAAGTGAAATATTCTTGAATACGGCGTAACACACCAATCAGATAAATAAATAAATCAATCAATCAAAAGCAGGTAGTACATAGAATGTTAAATACATGGTACTTAAATATGTGACATTTTTGTCTGTCCTTTTCTTTAAATCAAAAAAGAGAAGAAAAATACGAACACCCAGAGAGAGAAAGAAATATGTTTGCCGTGCATTTCTTTCTACGCCTAGGGCTATAATTTTATGTTTTGGCACAATGATACATGTTGCCACGCTTGGCATGTTTTGCCACGCCCAAGTTTTCACTTATTTCTCCACAATTCAGCAGGCTAATTGGTATACCTGCCAAGGGGTTGTGATTTTCGTCGGGGCTCTGTAGTATAACCCATTAACCTGATGGAAGTTCCATAAGTGAAATATTTTTGAGTGCGAAAAATAAATAGATGAATAAATAACCTCTGTACAGGCTTTAAGTAATTTTCTCCCGTACCTGTGTAAACTTTGAAATGTTAATCCTTCTAACACTAAACCAGGGATTAGGATAATTCAAATTGAAGAGAATCTAAAAATTAAACATTCATCCTTAGGTTTTATAAATATATATATCATAATGCATGTGACTGTAAATATTGGAAAGATGACACTAATTTTCTTTCCAGATTCTGATCACGTAAAGCTCTTTTCCCACGGTAACTCGTACAGTCGTTAACATAACACTAAACCATGGCAACAAAATTTCCCGAGGGCTTACAGCTCTTTATCTACATGTCACCCCCCAAAACGGCCAGTTCAAAAAAAATGTCAGGTATTTTAAAGAAAGGTGAAAAACATCACAGTACAATATGCTGACTGACATGGGCATGAATCAAAGACGGAGACACAGGAGTGTCACAAATTTCAAAGAAAAGGTCATTTTCTAAAGCGGGATTTTCTTTCATTCACAATGACGGATTGACACAGGATTGATAAAAAGAAAAACTCACCGGACCTGTAAAATGATTGATGATCTACGGCTTACAGAGATGGAATAATGTAGCAGTCAGTCCTCTTCCAGTGCTTTTTTGCGTTTTGGGACCAGTGAGAGCAAATCCACTCATGCATTTTCTCAAACGTTCATATTTCTCTACAGGCTACCAGTTTCCAAGGCGACCAGTTTCCAAGGGCACCAATGACCGATGTATACAATTTTGGGCAAATAAGTGTAATAAAATATTTATAATCGGTTAATTTATATGGTTTAGAAGCACAAAATGCCCGCAGTAACTTTTCTTAATACCTTGTGCTTGTGGAATGAGTATGTACTTGGTCAGCTACCAATCATTGCACAGCCCTGGGTGTGCTAGTAGCATGGCTGTAGGGACCATAGGTTCATCGTGTTGAGTGTGCTCGCCACGTTGGATATATGAACAGTTGTAATCAAAGCGCGAAACTAGTGGTTTTCCGATAGGATAAGGTCAAAATGACCCAAAGACATCGAATTAAAAAAAAAATTAAAAATTTAAGTTAAAAATTCAATAAACATAAAATAATTAAACTAAATAAAGTTTAATATTTCACCATATGTTGACATAAGCGCAGCATATGAAAACAGAATGAAACTGAATAACGATAACGACGTGAGAGTTTGGCAATGGTTTCTGATAGTGGGCTAACGTTGTCCGAATCCTCAGCGCTTTGTTGTGTTTTAAGGAGATTGATTGCTTGAAGTGATAACAACATAGGAGTTTGGGTAATCCTATACCAACGACATTCTTTGCCAAATTACGTTTAATCCATGTCAACTAGAGAGGGGAGAGCTTTTACATGAACAGTCAGAATAAAAGCCTGACTTGAGTCGGTTATTTATTTATTTATTTGATTAGTACTTTACGCCGTACTTAAGAATATTTCACTTATACGAAACCGGGCACAGCTCCGGGGGAAACACAAGACCACCCGCCAATAGCTGGCAGACCTTCCCACGTACGGCCGGAGGGGAAGACGACATGAGTTGGACTTGAACTCACAGTGACTGCATTGATGAGAGGCTTCTGCATGGGTCATTACGCTGCGCTTGGAGCTAACCAACTGAGTCACGGAGAACCCTGTGAGTTGGTTAACAAATGGCCGTACTTCACCGCATGCGATCGTGTGTGACCGTTTGTCACCTATCACACCATTGTTGCAGTTCTCGTTTTTTTCTGCGCTTTAGTCTTTCCTTCTGATGTAATTCGTTCCCATGTTTGCAAGGTGTTTATTCAAACATTTTCTGAGGGCGTTATTCTGAGCAGGCTGACAAAACTAACGTTGAAACTGGGCAACTCATGCAATTTAGATTTATCTCCAAAAAATATATAAAAGGTTGACAGATTGCACTGAACGCTGCTCTTTCATATGCCAAAAGGTTGAAGAAATAGGGCCGACATTTTATCACGTTAAAATCAGCGTTTGATAAGAAAGAGATATCGAACGGACTATAGTCTAATAAAACAATCTTTCAAGAACAGTTTAGCAGGATTTGTTTTATTCTCGTCCGAATTAAAATGGCTAATCATATATAGTAAGAACTGTTCCTAATTCTATGCATTTTACCGACATACGAAAGTGTACGCCTGCAGGTAAACAAAAAAAAATTAAAAAAAAAAACTGATGGCCTACGCATGCGCATTTTGAAAATGTATCTCATCATCATGTGCATGGAGAATACCATGACAAAACAACGACGCAGTCTTTTCATGAATAGGTGTGATCCTCCAAGCTGAAAATTTCAAAAGCAACAAGTATTTCATAACCCACGCTGTCGCTGTTACTTATCAGACTCATTTTTCACTAATGAATTCGCGACAGTTAATGAAAATGTTTGTGACTCATGCGGGTGCTGACAAGTTGTAATTGTATTATTTGTCATTGACCTTGTTTACAAGATAAGATGTCAGAATGATTTTTGTGAATAACATTCTATCTCTGCCCCCCCCCAAAAAAACCCATTAAGGGTGAACATTTCATGCAGGAGACATACCAGCGAGGCAGAAAACGAATGGAAAACATAAATTAAAAAGAAATTGAAAAGACGGACGATTACTAAACTGTCTTATTTGTCGTCGACTCTCGTACGAAAACCAACAACTGTTAAGTTCATCCAAAACTAGTTCATTCACACAATACCGTTGTCTACACAATTTGAACCGTTACGCTGCCTGTCATCCCAATGCTTAATAATGTGTGATGACAAACATCTGTACTGAATGATTGATATATTTATTTATTTGACTCGTATTTTACGACGTACCAAAGAATATTTCGCTTATACAACGTCGGAAAGCAGACATAGGAAACCGGGTGTGAGTAATGTCCATAGGCCTGCTCCTGCAATACACAATGGCATAAAACCAGTACGAACCTATTGCAAGGTGTATATTAAATCTTAAAGTAGAATGGCTGATATTGCTTTTATCAACAGGAACTTTTTTTTCCGATTGCAAGGCAGCTCATTTATTCCTTTTATCGGAATTCAAAAATGTTTGTGCGTTGAATGAGGTTCGCATTAAATATAGCCATTGAACATAAAAGTCTTTTTCGTCTAAATGTAAACGCCCAGTGTGCAAAATGCCTCTTTACGATGACACTGTGGTAGAGCATTCTCCTTCAGACCCAGGCTCAACTCCGAGGCGGGTCATGGCTAGGACTTGCAAGTTTTGTTACCTTGCGTAGCGCTCATAATTGAATGTCTCGACACCGTGATTGAGAGAAGATTTATGTCTTGTGTCTCTGCCACGGCGATTCCCTCCCAGAAAATTATACACTGTAAAATGACCAACACTCAACGCGTTTTATGGGTTTCATTAACCTTCAAATGAAAGGGTGTTTAATATATATACATACATATTTAAGTATTAAACGCAAGAGTCTAAAACATATATACAAGCCTATATGTTATAATTTCCAAGTGTTTAATATCTGATGCGCTAAAGCATTTATATTTTAAACAAATTTACGGTGTAAAAATGTCCACATTGGAACCAGCCTGCTGCATGCATGGAGACCCCCTCGTGAACTAACCTGAAAGACCCTGCTGAAATAGGCTTCAACATTGGGCATGTGTTTCTGTTGGGCGACCACCGAAGTCAAAAAATGGCATCTGGTTTCCGGTTAGGCACTGTTGAGGTCGTTTCACAACAACAACAATATAGAAGACAACAGCACAGAAGGTAAAACCAGAGCAGGGCAGAGAGTATGATAGGTGGCAAATGGTCACACGTTACCGTTGAAATCCGGCCTCTTGTCAATTTACCTGTTAAGTTTTATTCTAACTCTTCATGCAACTAGTTAAGATATAACAACTTAACCCCCCCCCCCCACCTCACTCCGCCAGCACTATGGCTTAAGCAGAATTATTTAAAAAAAAATACGTGCTGTTAAATGCAATTTTATACAATTTCTTACACGGCTTTAAAAGTAAAACGGTTTCCAAAGGTCAGTTCATGTTGTGTTAGTAAGCCATCTCTCGCTCCCAGTGTGAAGCAGAAAGAACGGTACAGGATTTCACTGTGAAAGTGAAGAAACCATTCCCGCCTTAAGTCACAGTCGATCAGGTGTGACCAATACATTCCGATTTCCCGATAACCATCCTTACACATGCACGCAAATGTTTGCAACTCCAGAATTTGCCTTGTTGTACAAGTCGGATCAACAAACTATACAAGTTCTGGGTTTAAGTTGGCAAATTCACAACATAAATACAGTAGGATTTAGCGCCTGGCTTTCTCATAAACTATATAAAAGCTCCTCCTCAAAATTTATTTGAGTTTGTCATCGGTGTCGACGCTCTGCTCTTCTGTTAATCATATGAATTAATGAAAATGTGCAACCCGCTTCCACCAATGAAACTGTTCAGTCTTTCGCCAAGGTTTTTTTTTGTTGGTGCACAGAGATTATTGGCTAACACTGGTGACGTCACTATTCACTCATGACATTCACCTAACCCCCTTAGGATATAGAATGGTTGTCGTTGAGAGAGTAGCTGCCTCACTGCGAGCTTACTTTTTCAGGTGGATGTAATAAAACAATGGAAGTGTCAAAGTCAGGGATTGTGCCATCACTTGCAACAACAACATTTCAACAGTCAAGAGTCGTAACGACCCTCAATCAACAAAATGGCTTTTTACTCTTTGCTCCTTATAAAGGTCGTTCATTCTTTGCGCTCCCCTCCAGACAATACGTCGCCATGCAAGCCTCGGTCTGGTATTTTATTTCAGAGCGCTCGACCTTTTTCAGCATTCCAGACGAAACGTCTGAGAATTCTAAAAATGTAAGGCCACTGGTGTTCCCTGGCCTAAACTGCTCTTGACTTTATTTCTTGGTGAGATAAATGCAGTGGTCATTGTGCACTTTTATCAACCAGACAGCATCCTCGACCTCGTTTATTACATCAAGATGGGCAGATGAGATTGAAAGACAGGACAATGAACAGAAATCAACAGACACAGAGAGAAGCAAACAAACAGACTCAATAGTGCACAGTACGCATTGCGTGCGTCATTTTGAATGTCATATCGTCGCGTTACAAAATACAACACATTTTTTTTTTCAGAGATAACCTACTCCTACCACTAGAGGACATAAAATACTGGTTCAGTCATGGTCTTCAGACCAGAGACTTCCCACCCGCTTTCGTTGTCTAAAAATAAGTGGCCGTTGCCTTCCGCAGGGACGTTTGCGCAGCATCTTTAGAATGAGTTATAAGACGGCACGTTTTCGCAGCATCCATGAAATGCGCTGTGAGTGATTTGCATTCATCTACCTGGCTGTATTATGATCTGGATTACCTATTTGTTTTCACTTAACTGAGAAATATCTGGCGCATTACAGAAATCGCACAGCAAAACACTCTACAGTGGTCAACGCCCAACGTGTTTAATGGGTGATTAAGCTTCCAAACAAACGTGTTTAATAAATATACACATACATTTAAGTGTTAAACATAAGTGTCTAAAACATGTATATAGGCCTATACTATAATGGTATAATCTCCAAGTGTTTAGTGGCTGATGCGTAATAGTTTTTATAAGTTAAACATCTAAATTTACAGTGTAGTCAAACATTTACAGGCAAACCAACAACTTACAGCGGCGCAATTCCAAAAGGTTGCAACTCTATCAACTTACAGAAGAATTCAACTACATGTGCACTGACTGGATAATATCGCCCGATAGGCATTTAAAAGTAAGCGATGTACATACACATTGTAAAGTTATGGTACTGATGTTTTGTATCCACTTGGAAGGTCTCAGAGTTTGGCTCCTTTTAAAAGAACAAGAGACACATTCCCCATCATCGCCGCGCATGATTTAAACCATATAACGTTAATAATGCTATGACTTCAAATTCCAGCCGGAAATAGTAAACACTAAATAGTGTTTAGGTGTGATATGTTGTAGAAAAGACTGAAATCTACACTTGTACATCTCATAGTGTGGCTTACTGCACAACAACGTTTAATAGCATATATTTCATTAGAAGTTGACGAATTTATATATAACATAAACAGTGAAAAAAAAGGTCTCACATGACAAATGTAGTGTTGTCTAACTAGAGCGTTATGTCCTAACATCACATAACACTATTTTATCTGTTAACTTTGTTTTATTTGTGTTAGGCAGTAAAGTAAACAATGATAAAAATCAGACTTTCTCTGATATCCTGAAATCCTGGTTTTCAGCCGTTCGAGGTTATTAAATAGCTTTTATCTCCGTCAGCAAATATTGCGAAAACAGAGACGAATCGAATTAGGACGTCAGACAGTGAGTAATTCCCGCCACCGCGTAATATCTCGGCGAATACGAGCCATTGTCAATCAGTATCGTAAGTCTCGATGTCATCACTAAGATATGGCATCACTGATCCAACTGATAACTGATTTATAGGTGAGTAGTGGCAGAAGGGTGCGCGATAGCCTGATTTGACTGCCAGACAGTCTGGAGTACACATCAAGCTATCGGTACAGCTGTCCGCTCACGAGACGCACCCTTCCTCCCCCCTCCCCACCCCCTCCGTTCATAATTACCTCGTACAAAAACATTCACAGTTTTTTAAGGGCTCAAAAACGCCATTACGTAAAAAAAAGCCGTAATTATGAGCTTAATTAAATTAAAACATGTAGATGTACTATTAAACGACGTACTTGCATTATTTGATGACAGCAGTGCAGGCGCACTCTTCAGCTGAGTGCACTAGCAGCAATCTTCCCTAATATTCGTTAACCGAGAGACGACGTATTGTATTTTCGCGTAATTAATCCAGTCCTGATTACACATTAATCCCTTCCCAATTTATGGATTATTTCATTATATGAAACAAGGTCGAGAAAAATGTAACCCATGTACCGACAGCCTCTTGTATAACACATAATAGGCAGCTCAACTTTTAGACATATTTTAATCCACGCTAACAGCAAATATAATGCTTTTTGAGTCATTTTACATGTGGAAGATTGACATTTGATAAATGTGCATTGTCAAAGTAAGTCCAACATACAAGCCTTGCAGAAAAATATGATAAATTTAACTTGATATGCCTTTATACATAAACACTAAAACAGTTTTGATCACACAGATTCAATCTCGGAATTGCCTGCGCCAATGAAAGTTAAAATATAAATCCTGTTAAGTTTCTGCAGGAAATTATACTTGAAAAAAGGGGGAGGGGAGGGCTAATGGTTGGGCATCAGCCATGGAAAATATTCAGTCTAATAAATAAACAGTCTAAGATCATGTTTTACACACTTACAACTTGGCGTAAACACATTAAAGGTGATACGGCAAAGCTATTTATGCAATATATTACTCGTGTTCATCCCCCAAAATATATACCTCCCAACTTCCGCGTGGTCGTATGCCATTCATACAAAATCTCAACATGGCATGCTGCTGCCCCTGAAAGTGATGTAATAGCAATTTGTCACGTTGGTAACCTCCGGGGAGAGGGGAGAGTCCCGCTGGCAAAAAGTTTTCAGTTGCATCCAAAGCAGAAAAATTTCTGGTATATTTTAACTGTGTGTGAAATGACAGTGTAGCAATTTACAGAGTATCAACAACTTAGATTCTCTATGTGGCGGTAATACCCAGTCAGTGCTCCAGTACTCATCAGTTCGGAGCCAAATCTTGGATCCAACTGGTCGAAGGGGCTTACGTGCGCATTGCGTGAACTGTGGGAAATACATGTGGTAAAAAAAAATGTGTACTTTGAGGAATGCGATCAAAGGTTACCATCAATAGAAATATATCAGGTAATAGTGCAGTCTGCTTATTTTTTTTCTTAAATGGATTGCCGAATGTTACTTAAAAACGAAAATCTAAGTTAGCTTCAGTTTTCAGTGAAAGAAGAAAAACAACTCATCTGATAAACCAATTCATGCATAAACTAATAATACCTCGAGGCAATGAGGCGACCATAGAGTCTAGGTAAGGAACTCAATTTTCTACTGATCTGTTTTTTTTTTAATGGAAATCAGATGTTACAAGGCTAAAGCTGAAGACTCCTTGCGTCACATTAGTTACATTAATCCCTGAAAAGTGTCAATTAAATCAGGTCACACGACTAGGCCAAAAAAATAAGATCACGCCCACGTAACCATCGGATTTCAAAGGTGCAGTTTTCGTAGCCCCACGGATCAAAGAGTGCAGATTTGACCTTCAGCAAACGCAAGGTCACTGACGAGTGTTCTCGCACGATATGAGGTACACGAAACTCCGCGGAGACAAAGAGAGCAGATTTGTGATCAACTTCTGGCAACGTAAGGTCATCGATGAGTTTCCTCACGTGCTGTGACGTCATGGTGCCTCGGCTTTGTTGTGTAGTCTGACCTTGATAAGGGATTATCAGATCTACGTTTGTTGAAGTACAAGCTGTTTGCGAGAAACTTGACCAGAAATATAAAGGTGACTATTTGTCTACAGCCACGTTTTAGGTTGTCGAAACGGTTGTAAAAGTATCAAATACATGTAGGCCTGATGCATATATTAAAGAATATCTGGATACGCAGCGCTGTTCACACATATGAACGCTGTAAGTGGTTTCGCTTAAAAGTCACTCAGAATCCCTTCCCAAGGCCGGAGTTGAACTCACGCAGGTTGAAAGTCTTAGCTACTCAGCCACAGCCACATCACAACTCAGATATGAGAAGTAGTATTTTTTGTGTAGTTAGATTACGTTACAGAGGGATCAAGCCACAAAGAGCAAAAAAGCTATTTATCTCTTACTCTACATGCGTATACATGCCCCGAAGGCGGCAGTAAGGAGAATAACGTAATCTCCACAATCGTGTATCTTCACAGTTGACTGAACATGCACATCACTGTCCTTATTCACAAACCTATGTGGGTCGATGCTTCACAGGTAAAATAGGTCAGACAATTAACCTAGAATTGACCAGACGACAATGAAAATGGCGTGACGTACATATATGGGTCATTAAGTAGTTTTACAGGTGAAGATGTCCAAACGTCCAGTGTCAACAGCACACTGACGTCAGTAATTAATTAACTTGTACATATATAATGTACTCTTGGAAAATCAATAGCGTATGTCTTTGTTTGGTATGAATTCTGTCGTGTTGCTTGTGTGTGTGTTCTATATGAACTCAGTCGTGTTATGTCTTTGATCGGTATGAGTTCAGTCGTGTTAATTGTTCATATAGAAATGTCTTTCATTTTGTGAATATTTAAATCAACGACACTTCAAATTTTATTCCAAATAAAAATTTTCAACTTAGTGCCTATACGTCCCCTGTGACGGCGTTGCTGGGCCAAAACCATTTGGTGAGTAATATTTTACGGTCTACCTTATAAGGATTCGATCCAGATGCATTCGCTGACAAAACGATCAGCCTTAGTCACTCGATCCCACCTCAGCTATCATAGGGAGTGTTCTCCATTATGTGGTCGAATTATGTTAGAGGGGTGAGCAAAAGCTACTTATCTCTTACTCTACAAACGTACATGAAACCGAAGGAGGCAGTAAGACAAATAACGTAATGTCTACAATCGAGTATCTACACAGCTGACTGAACAGAATCCTGCCAATTTTTCTGGGCCACTTCATTTTCTCGTAATCAGGAATACATAACATAAGAAAGTGTAAGGTTTGAAGATATATAAAGAAAACACCATCTGATATTTTCTTAGACTTGCTCTAAGAAACAAAGGCTTTATCGCTGATAAGCTCCCATTGCTGTCAGAAGACGGCGACATTTTCCCGACCAGAATCATATCCGTTAATTGGGCTTTAAATGATCCTGCATTCTGATCGCTCAAATTTATTTTCACAGGGGGGCCTCGTGGCTCAATTGGTTCGCGCGCGGGCGCAACGCAATAATCCTTAAGCCTTTCACCAATGCGGCCGATGTTTCCTCCCACCATAATGCTGGCTGCCGTCACAAAAGTGAAATATTCTTGAGTATGGCGTAAACCACAAATGAAATAAATACTACCCTACTGGTGAAAGAAAAGTGGGTTTCAACGATCAGAAAACTGCGAGTATATTTTACAAAGCATAAGTTCCATTCAATCCAATTAAGCACCTCAACTCAAAGTCCCAATTATTTTATAAAACCATTTACAAGTTTAAAGTGCTTCGAATGTAAAGAATAGATATGTCATCATTAAAGGGGATGTTAGTTTTGACTAACATCTTCTGTGTACTTCAGATATTTACATGCACCGGCTACACCATTACTATCTTATCAGCATGACAGTGACGTCAATGATAATTGTATCGTGGATTGTTTTCTTCGTAGGGAATTCATTGAGACGTGACCTTGACGTAGATATCAGATAAGAAGAATACCTGACACAGTTAAAATCACCTGTAGATTGCCTTGAATCTTGATAGGCTACAACCAGATCTACTACATGAGGTCCACTATGGTGCACTACTGGCTATCCTAGGGTCAACCTCCTCATGTGGTCCATCTCAGCAGTCGGCTAGACGGACCGCGTGACTAAGGAATTCTTATTAGCCTATGTTGCAACATTGCTGATCTCGCGGGATAATACTTGAAAAACCTCGCACGTAACTCATACTTGTGTGACGGTGTAGAAAAAAAAAATTCCTACGGTGTTTTTCCCTCCTTTGTTCGGCATCCCTTCTGTTAACTATGGTATTTTTTTTCGCTATTTTTGGTAGGAGGCTTTCCCCTCGTTTTGCTTGGTTTTGTCGCATTACCTGAACCAGTTTTCTCCTCCCCTCCCCCAGTTTTCTCTCCCTTAGATTCACTGGTTTTCCATCTTCTACTCAGGTTATTTTCTCGTGGTTTTCACCTGTTCCCTACACGCTATGAGAAGGCTATTATAACCTTATTATAAACCATGATACCCCATTATACTACAGGAGAGATGGAATAATAGGTAATCGCAACAAATCGGTCAGGTCGTCTTTGGTCGTGTCAGAAACTGGGGATTCAATACCACTGGATTAAACCACAAAGGAAGACTGCATGGATACAGTATGCGTGCAGACAGGCAGAAAGGCAGTGGAATGGAAGCTCCATTTTTGAAGAATAAAAGTTAAGGCGAGTGTGATTTTTCCGGCATCAGAACGTCAAGTTCTTCTGCGACCTTATGCGATGAGGCACTTGAACGAAAGAAAACATCTAGTTATAAATTAATGAAGTTATCAAGGCCAACGAGTATTATCCACGCAGCTGTAGCATATATATAAATTCTGCAGCATATATAGGTCATCTTTAACCAAGAAACGTAACCCTTAAAAAGCATTAAGGAAATAGGGCTTAAGATTAACCCTAAAGAATATGGGCGTCATTAACATACGAGTCGATCAACACTGACTAGAGGGAGGTCAGTGGAATGCTCTTACCACGTGCTTTTCAGAGCGAGACCGTTTTCTTGGTAATTCATGTAGGTCATTACACCAGAGGAAAACGGGAGATATTGTGTTCATTCAACTGCATGTTATTTCGTGTTACTTTATGTTGGCTCACATAACAACATGCGAGTTGTAAGTTGTGAGGCATTTGCGTGAGGCATTCAGTATACTGGCTCCTCTGTCACGTAAATAAAGTAATGTAATATTGCATTAATAACAAACCAATGCCTTTTTTCTATGTGATTAATACAGTATAAACAGACAATAAGCAATTTATAGTTTTACAGTAAAGATAGTTTCCACACGAGGTATTCTCCTAACTTTTGTTTTTCTAACAATATTTGTGATATTCTATATTCACCATGTGACGTCGGCTTTTGTGAACGACTCACTCGCGCTAGACTCCCGGCGACGCGTTGAGCTCGGCATACACGGGAACTTAAGACCCAACCCAGTCCTAAGAGCCCGTGTACGAGAAATAACAACGCGACTCAATCTCAGTAGTGCTACAATTCACAGGCAACTAGGACCAACTCCGTGCAACGGGTTTAGCTCTTAAGTTTTGTCTATGCCGAGATTCAGGCTTATGACGTAGCGTTAGGCTCACCGCGAGACGTTTAGCTCGCGGCGACGCGCTTATTTTGATAGGGACGTACTCGCCCAACGCATCGTTCTTACTACACTCTGCCGACCTTGGGCCATTGAGGTCGTGTGTTTCTCGCAGACTCGGTTGCGTTAGGCCCACTCCCCTAACGCGTCGTCCTCGCTATACCCTAACCGACCTTTGGCCATTAAGGTCGTATGTTCCTCGCTGGCTCGGTCGCGTTAGGGTCACGGCGACGCTATAGACTCACTTCCCGAACGCGTAGCCCTAGTAACACCCTACTGAGGCCATGTGTTCGAACACAGATCACGCTCTTTTCACCTCGACTTTGATCCAGGAGGTTTGTCATGGATCTTGCCAAGTGTGATGTTTTTTTTTTCTTCCCCAACCCATCAGTCCATTTAAGTCCATTAGTTGCTAAAAGCATATCCTACAGTCGATAGTTTAAGTATCCATATATAAGAGCATCTTGACATGCCCACTTACCTTGGGCTTCTTTGTCTCGATTTCCTGTGGTAGCAGTCTGTAGGGCAAATGTGATTTAATGAATCTCGGCGACTCGGCGGTTTTCAGATTCTCTGGGCTATTCTCATGGTCTTCGAGGTACGGGAAGCGCGCCTCCAGATTCATGGAGCTGGCTTTCTCTACGTCAGCATCATTGGCCACCAAATAGACGAGCTCCTGAGTCCACGTTGTGCCTTTAAAGAACAAAAATGCTATGTCCTAAAACAATTTCAAACATCATACGATAGGTTACTACCGTAAAAAGCATATTTAATTTAAATTAGAAAATATAGTATTCGTTTCTTTAGTTGATTGCAGTTTAGGATAACTTTTAAGATTATTGCGGTCAGATCGTGACACCATCTCCTTCTCGACATATACATATTGCTGCGTCATTGGTACGCCATGCTGAGGACACGAGACACGACACCGCATCCATTCATATTATGATAACACCAGGCCGACCAGTACTCAGTGTACATTTCTTATCCTGACCGGCAAGGGTGATATAGTTTTAGGCATTCGGGATTGAAGAAAATTAAATCTGAGCATGATCTGCGTCATTAAGGAAGTTTTGTTTTTCGCTTTTTTTTTCTTTTATTTATTTATTTATTTTATCTTATTTTATTATTATTATTTTTTTTTTTGGCCGCGTTTATTTGTGACTGTGTCTGTCAAAACTTTAGAGAGGAATGACGTTTTGTTCCGATTTTGATGAGTTGTTGTGGATGGATTAGCCTTGGACAAAGCGACGATTCATTGCATTCTGATGCGTGGGGATACCTATCAACAACGGCAGAGTTGTGCACTCATCGCCCCAGTGGTCTCGCTCATATTCAATAACGAGAACTTGGTTGATATCGGCCGAGGTGGTGGAGTGTAGCTACATACTCTGGAGGTAGCGAGATATTGCGAGATATGTCGAGAAACAGCGAGACATGGTGGTATTCTCGTAATTACCATATAGCTACTACTTTTGCCGTATTTTACTTGAGATTAACTGAATGATCCAATGAGGGATTTTCAAACGTAAAAGGGAAAAAAGGCGGTAGATGAATCGAGTTTCCGGTATAATAATTCGATCACCCAGTTCTGTTCATCGGTCACTTTTATAAAGCTGTTGCACGAGGAGCATTTGAGTGAATGAATGAATGAATGAATGATTTCGGCTTTGCGCCACATCAGCAGTATTTCAGCCATATCGTGGTGACTGAAGAATTTGCCAAAATGACGTTGGCCTTTCCATAAGTGTAGACAGGGACATTACGCCAGGCCGATGTGACGATACGTTGGTTCTTTCAAGCATTTCAGATGTTATCAACAAGTAGCGTTCAAATCGATTAATTTAGAACGCTAGCGTAAAGGTACACAGGAAAGGCATTTGAATGACGCGCTCCTACGCGAGCAGCGACGTCTAGGACAAGTGGGTGGGTCGGTCAAAATCTTGACACGCTATCTTTCAACAGTGGTCGTTCACTTAACCATGGAACGGAGAGCAAGACGCCAAAGACATTTTTCTCCAATAACGTGTCAGCTATTACGAATTAGAACTTGTTTTGTAAAGGAACCAGTGTCTCCAATGAACACAACTGGTGGACAACGTCCCAGAGGCCTTGTTCCTTTGCATTGGTTTCGTGTTACTGCGAGTCGAATGCGAGAACAACACTGCATTTTGAGTAATTCTAGACCACAGACGTCTAACAAATTGAAATTAACATCATTGCATTTTTTGCACCCAACCCTGCTTAAGCCCTGCTACTAGGGGGACGTATGAGTTTCTCATAGTTAAGCATTTGCATGAACAGTTAGCAGAAAACCCAGAGGTAAATCGACAACAAACCGGAGTTACCAATTGTCAATTACCACATGTCGTCGATGCTCTGGCTTTCTATTCTCCATGTTGTAGAATTTTCTTTTGTTTCATTTCAGAAGTTTTTAAATGAACTCACCTGACCTCGGGAAGCTGACCACAAAAATGTCATCTTCCCTGATCTCAAAGTTCTCTACTTGCTCCAGGCTGTTCAACATTGTTGTGTTGATGGCGATGCCTTTGTAACTGCCGAATGGATACATCACTTGGAAGGGAAGGTGAGGAATATAAAACACACTGACGCCACGATTCCGCAGACTTATTTTCTTGTACTGGAAGAAGGCTCCTGCCCCTAAACTCAACACCAGGACCCCCGCGGCACAGTATCGCAACCACTTCCGCTTCCTCGGTAGCACTATCTCGTTGCCTTGTGTGATGAATCTCCGACCAGAGCTGGAGAAAAATGCAGGCCCCGTAGGGCAGGGGTTTTCAGAAAGACACCTTAGCCGAGTTTTTCTGCCCATCGCCATAAGCGTTCTGTCCAACACTGCGCTGTCCGTTTTGGTCCCGAAAGTCTTGTGCAAGTAAACGTTCCCCTTCCTCGCCAGCGTTCCTGTAACACCGTTCTTGTTAGTGGAATGCAAGAAGGTCGCCCTGGACAAAGGTGATGTGTGGAGCCCACTAAACAAGGCGCTGGATTGACCGGACGTTTTTGTAAGTGTATTCCCACAAAAATCGATTACTAGTTTTGGAACCCCATCTCTGAGAATTTTCTTGGCCGCCATGTTGCTTTCTAGCAATTTCCAACTATTGGTCGAAAACTGAAATTTTCCACTTTTCCCCCTGTAAAAAATAAGTCTCCTTTTTTGACAGTCTTTAACTTCCGCTGTTATTTCTCTTCACATGAATCCCACAGCGACTTCGATAATTCTTCGAACAGATGGACACTTTTCTGGTGATCTATGGTCTAAATGCTTTCACTTCAGTTATTCGGTATTCCCTTTCCTTTACATCCCCCTCAAACCTTAGGAATCGTTTCCGATGCCTTGTAACATTCGTGAAAACAGCAAAGCTTGGAGTACATATATAGGCGGGTATGCATTGACTGCATGTAAAATAAGCAATTATTTCCCATGAAACAGAAGCCCTGCAAATGGCCAAGATTAGCTTCCACGAAACTACGGACAGCTTTCCTTATCAAAGAAATATCGATATCTTCTCATGTCTAAATGCTTAACTCATCTACGCACCGTGCCTACTCAAATATATATATATAGGTCTGCGAGCGTAAACCACACTTCAGGCTCCGCCTCCCGTATCCCAGAGCAACCAGGTAAATCACCGTGTTGCTCACGCTCGGTAGAGTGTGCTCGCCAGTGAATCCATCCATAACGTTACCCGAACTCTTGTAGTACATATCGGCACATACCTGCACATAAATGTGCAATAAATTCCCCCTGAAGTTTTTCTCTTTTTTTCTGTCTGTCTCTCTCTCTCCTCTTTTTTTCTTCGCCCTCGCAGGTGGTGAGTAAACGCGTGAGACAGAAACACTGCTCTTAGCCATAATCGCTGACTTCGTCACATGACCCGGTGTTTACGTTACAGTCCTGATATAATTCTCCCGGAGCCACCTCGTCCGACCGACAACGTAAACAAATTTGGCCTGAATTTCTTTTGTTTTCGAGGAGCCGAGCAGATGACATTGACATTCATCACACGGCTGAGACGATGCCTTGCGTCCTGCTGTGTAACACTGGCCGGCGTGCTCCGCGGGGTAAACAGGCCGCGCATTGAAACTCTTCCATTCATGAGCCTCGTCAACTTCTCTATGTAAACATGCTAGAGCAGACTTCGAGTTGACATGAACTGAGTTGACGAACAGCACGCTCTGTCTCGGGTACATCAGGCCTCTCTATAACCCTCAAATAACGGGTTCGTTTTGGAACTGGAGACTGACAGTACATTAAATGGTGCGATCGACTTTCGTTGGAATTTGCGTATTTCTTTGTGATTTATATGAGGGATTATTCACTTCATCCGGACAACAGGTCGTCACTATTCTCAACATACCACAAGAATACGAATATCCGAAAATGGTGTGATTTTTTTTCACTTGAACATAAGGTTTCCCCAGCCTACTTCCCTTTTATTTTTTTCCCGTTGATACAATGTACGTCAGAACTTTTGAGTAGCCACGGCGAGGCTAGCTTCGCATCTCGCGAAAGAATTTGACCTCCGACAAGACCGACAATCTATGTTGTATTCCGCACCGCTACCGATACGCTTTTAGCCGTGATCGAAACCAGCTTTCGCTACGACGTGTGCGGTTTTGTCTGGGGGCCTGGAGGCCTTTTATGGGTGTTTGGTCAGGAGGTTTTGTCTGGAGGCTTTGTCTGAAGATTTTGTCTGGAAATTTTTCTGGTGGCTTTTTCAGGAGCCTTTACCTGAAAGCTTTGTCAGGAGGTGTTGTCAGGAGGCTTTCCCTGAAGGTATACTCTTGAGGCATTGTCGGGAAGTATCGTCAGGAGACTTCATCTGTTTATCAGGTTTTGTCACGAGGTTTTGTCTGGAAACTTTGTCTGCAGGTTCTGTCTCTAGACTTTGTCAAGAGGCTTTGCATGGAAGTTTATCAGATTTTGTCTAGAGGATTTGTCCGGGATTTTGTCTGGAAGAATTGACTGGAACTTTTGTCTAGAAGCTTTCTCTGGAATCTTTGTCTTGAAGTTGTGTCCGGCGACTTTGTCTGGAGGGTTGGGCTGGAGACATTTTTGGAGGTTTTGCTCGCAGACTTTGTCCAGAGAGTTGTAAGGAGACTATGACTGGAGGTTTTTGTCTGGGGTACCATCTGAAGGCTTTGTCTGGAGGATTTGTCTGCAAGCTTTGTCTAGGGGTTTGCCTGGATGCATTGTCGGAAGGTTGTGTCGGAAGGCTTTGTCTGCAGATTCTATCTGGAGGTTTTGTCTGGAAGATCTGTCGAGAGACATTGTCTAGAGGCTTTGTGTGGAAGGTTATCAGGTTTTGTCAGGAGGTTTATCAGGTTATCACGTTATCTGGGGGCTTTGTCTGAAGCTTTGCCTGGAGGGTTTGCCTATATGTTTTATCTGGAAACCTTATCTCAGGCGGGATGGTGGTTAACTCCAAGCAGTCCGGTTTCGGCCACTCATGAACCAGACCTCTGGTGTAGAAGTCCCGTGAGTACAGCGCTAAGCTTCAATCAAATAAATTAATTAGTTAGGTAATAAATAAATAAATGTGGTATTCATTACATACCTGCACATATGTCAATGCTATATCGATGTGCTCCTGTGGGTTTTATCGATCTCCTCCTTTCATAAGGCTAGCCGCTGTCGTTTAAGTTAAATGTTCTTGAGTACATCGGCGTAAAATAGCTCCACGTAGCTCCGAAGCTCTTGCAATCATACGTGCTCTAAATGTCATGAATGCGAGAACTTCGGAGCTACTTGGAGCCAGGCCTAAAACAACAATGAAATAAATCAATATATAAAATAAATATATAGAGGACGTAGTGTGTACATTTAGAGATTTGAATGCTTTTGTCCTGATCGCATAATTAAAACAGGTTCAAATATTTCAGTCTCCACTTCCTGTTTTGTAGGTTTTCATGTACATACCATGACCACAGCAAACATTAAACATCCTGACCCTTCTGTGGCCTCCGTCCCACCCCCTTCTGTTCTCTCCCCTTCCCCCTCTCACGCGCCCTGTCTAATCTATCGCCGTCAGTTGACAGGCGTGTGTGCATAGGGACAGACTCATTATCTTTCGTCGTCTACAACACATGAAAGATAACCTTAACCCCATTCTGAGCGCAGCCTCAGTTCGCCTGCACTTAACTCGTACATCTTAACCTGCACTTAGCTTGTCCCGTGGGAATGATCTCGTGAAAACTCTCCCCTCTACCGTTAATTGGGGTCCAAGGGGACACGTGCGTCACGCGACGATGCACAGCCCCGGAATTCCTTTACGCAATAATCGAATTTCGCTGTCCTAGTGCCTTCGTTTCAGCGTTTCGTTGTATTTATCTGCTATTAGTCAGACGCAAAGGCCAAAATAAAGGTGCATACATTTTCCGGCACACCCATTTTGTGAGGCCTCTGAAACAGACAATTAGAGGGAACCAGTCCCCAATGAACTCCGCCACTAGTGGCCTTATCCACCCTCTAAACATGATATACATCAACTATGGTGAGAAAAGGTATCATTTTGATACAATTACCTACCTGGCTGCAAAATCGGCAGCCATCACACAGCAACTCTCTCAACATTTAATGGCTATGAAGTAAGCAACGAAGTCATAATATATGTGCAACAAGCTAGCTACTTTATTCTCGAGACATTACGCTGAGAAACCTTTGCATCTCTCAGTCATTCACTTTACTAGTCCTAGCTTTTACTCTCCTTTTAATAGGATTCAGTGAATTGTGTTTAAATGAAAAACACATATAATCGTTTTCTTACTAAAAGATCGTACATTGAAAGATGCGCCAGTAACCTGCGGATGGTCGTGATCCTTTCCGCGGGCTCTGTCCTATTTCCTCGCACCGTACTGCTGGCCGCCGTCGAATAATTGGAAAATTCGTAAGTACGGCGTGAACACCAATCAAATAAATAAATAAATAAATAAATAAAAGAAGCATTCAATTCACCGTAGCAATGTATAACTATTTAGATATCGTCCATAAGAGACACTTGTAAGCGCTGATACACTGAAGTGAGATCTCACATATTACGTGGTACATGTTGTGAAACAGGCCTATTATCTACACCACGTAGACCCTTGTACCTGAACTGTTTTTTGTCTGTGGAGGGGGTGGGAGAGTGGAGGGACGTTTAGCTGGCTTGGATAAAGTTACGTCTCTGTGGTTGCAGTTGAATCTCACGTACACCCGTCGGAAATTAACAATTTTTTTTTTTGGGGGGGGGGGATTTGGAATGCTTATGATTCTTTCCTGATACCGTTATACCATAACACTCGCGAACAGCCTGAGTGTCCCTCCGAAACTATGCTAAAAGGACAGAAAACACAAAATGAAGTTATGTTGAGTAAAAACACCATTAAAAACTGTATGTGAAGAAAACTGTAACTGAAATTTTTATTTATATATTTACTTTTTTCTCCTCCGAATTAAATGCAGTCAAATGTTTTCATTCTATGATGGGTTTTATGGACCATAATGATAATGTTGGCCCACTAGTGACGTCACAAACCTTATTGCTCCTCTTTATATTCATGTCTGAATAAAGTTCTTGTGGCCCTTCCTCCTGTTATGTGTGTTTGTATGAAAAAACTAATATAACATTAAGATTCTGCTTTAGGGCCAGAGAAAAGTCGGCGTGACGTCACTGGTGGACCACATCATGAATGTGGCCCATAAAAGCCACCATACAATCAAAACACTTGACTGCATTTAATTTGATGGAAGTAAAACTTTTTCAAAAATCGGTGAAAGTGTGTTAAGATTTTTAATGGTCTTTTAACTCATTTTTGTATGGCTTTTCCCTTTAAATAATGGCTGTATAAATAGAATTGTACTTGTTACAACAACTGCATATCTTCAAACGGTTAAAAAGTGCTACTGCATAGATCTGCGTCACTTCCATCCACAATAAAACAGTAGTCATGCATGTTCCGTTGATTTTTCTTTTTTGATATGTTGTAAAGTTAGATGTGGTGGTATGGCATGACACCGCGCGATAATTTGGTGTTATGGGGGGTTAAAGTTGACAAAATTACTACATAAATAGTAAGTAAAATGAACAAGCTCGTGTAACCGCAACCCTGTTTCGTCCATTGGATGAATAGTCATACCATACGCTACACTATTTCAAATCTGGGTGGTATAATCATGTGAGCCAGACGTTGAAGGGCGCATTCATACAGAATTCATAAAATAAAACTAAAATGTTCCATTAACAGTTTTTAGTATACCGTTTTGTCGCTTGTCTGACGTGCACACAGTTAAAAAAAAACGTTGTAAAGAAACCAAACAAAAAATGTGGTCACAACCCTGGATGTTCCTTAAGATCTCAAAATCATCCGTCACAATCACTCCCTAAACTGACCAAAAAAAACCAAAATCTTCATCCCTTGCATCTCTGGACTGCGGAAAAAGCTCAAACGCATCTTTTAACAATGTGAAACTCAAACCTTATTTAAACCAGTTGGCAAGATTGGGCTGGCCGTTACACAAGTAAAAAAAAATAGCAGCTAAAGTCAAACTGAGAAATGTTGTGTATGAAATTATGTGCAATGATAAAAACTACAAGAAAAAGTACATTGGAGAAACGCAACAGTCTTTACAACTCCGCCTGTCTCAGCACACTAGACCGAACAGTAGCGGCAATGATTCTGCAATGTTTTCACACCTCTGTCAGAGTGGCCATAAAATAAACAAAGCAAATGTTTCAATTATCGACAGGGAGAGTCCACGTTTTGAGAGGGGTGAATTAAGCAAGCCTTATGGGTGAAAGTCAGGAAGGCTTACGTTCCCATTTTCCCGACATACATGACCTTACGATTCAGATTTTACCCCATACGGCACATGAACATGAACGAACTAAACATGTGGTCTAAAACAGGATTTATCATGAATTCTTTACCAGCAAACAGATCATGTTTTACAGGTTACACCCCCTGTTATGGACATCACTCACTGATTGTTTCTGTACATATATATATATACACTTGTTTGCACGTATTCTTGCCATTGTCAGTTGAAGACACTTTCGTGACTGTGGCAACGTTAGAGGTTCAGTATATATCCTGTTGACCAGATTTAATGTTATTCAGTCTATACTATACCCGGCTACCTGGCTCAAAATATCCATTCCTAAATCAAAGAAATGTGATATCTTCACTTAAATTCAGCGCTCTCAACGTTATAGGTGCACATAACTACTGTGGGGCCAAGGGACGGATTCACGAAGTGCTCTCAGTGTTATAGGTGGACGCAACTACAATAGCGCCAGGGACCGGGTTCACGAAGAGGTGTCAGCGATAAAGGTGCTCGTAACTACTCTAGCTTCATGCTCAGGGTTCGCACAGCAGTCTGAGCAGTTGTAGATCTCGCAATTATCATAGCGTTAGGCGTCCGTGTCATGAAGCGTCCTCGGAGTTACGTGCACGTAACTACTGTAGTGACTGGCTATAAACTGGACTTATAAATGAGTCCACCGTGGTGGTGGCGTGTGCTTGACACAGGGAGCAACTGCTTGATAACAGTGACTCTATACGTATAGCCATAACGTCGGTATGGTATTCTACCTGGACAAACGCTTATAACTATACGCTTCTTATTTATTTATTTATTTATTTATTTGATTGGAGTTTTATGCCACACTCAAGAATATTTCACTTATACGAGCATGCCAGCATTTTGGTTGGAGTGAACCGGGCAGAGCCCGGGGGCTACCCTCGACCATGCACAGGTTACTAGCGTACCGTCCCACGTACAGCCGGGCATATTGTCTTGGTTGTTAACTGCCAAAAGCTCAAACCATTAACATTAGCACATTAGTGAGAGATGTGATTTATTTAGTTATTTAGTTATTTATTTGAAATTTAACATTGTATACAAAAATATTTCACATATGGGACAAGTATTCAGGGGAAAACGATTGCCCCTCGGCGGTCATCTGACAAACCTCCTCACAGTAAGCTGTGACCGCTCCAGTGTCTCGGGCATTCGATCACGCGATGTCAACAAACGAGGGCCGATTTGCAGCCCTTAATATAATTTAAACTATTTCTGGACAGGTGTTCGAAACACTTTATTCTGTTTTAAAGTGCACGCAGACGCCAAAATCCGGGTGTCACAACTAAGCTACACAAATCAGGTGTCACAGCTCAAGTGTTACAACTGAGGCATCACAACTCAGGTGTTGCAACTTAGGTGTCTCTACCCAACACACGTGTCACAACTCAGACGTCACGACTCATGTGTCACAACCCAGGTGTCACAGCTCAGGGGCCACAGCTCAGGCGTCACAACTATGTATAGGCCCTTATATAGATAGGCTCTCAAACATACCCATTTAAACAGCTGTACTACATACGATTTCCCCACATTGTCTACATGTCGGCCTACATTTCTGCCTGTCATCCGATACACTAAATAGGTGCTGTAGAACTCAAGGGGTAAACGATCTATAGAGCCGAACATGAAGTAGCAATATCATTGTACAAACCAAAAGGGACAAAAGTCGGGGGAACCCTTTCAACTGTGGACCAATTTGTAAGCATATATGTATGTATGTCTTTTGTACTCGACCGAAATGCGGTAAGTAATAGTAACTAAATTTAGCGTTAGTTTTCAATGCGGTTTTTGTTGGCCTGCGTCAACAACAACAGCCCGGCTACAATTATCACAGCAACATAAGGAATGTACGAGCTACGGAAATCAGATGGCGCCAGGTTCAAGGGCAAAATAAAAAACAACCAGCTGTTTTCTTGTCATTTTGACTTCTTTATAAATGAGGAGACAAATTAGCATTTAATTGGAAACTACCGATATCGGTAAATCTCTTTTTTTTTTCAAAATTTTATCTTTATTTCTCAAGAAAAGTTTAATTCTATTTTCGACGTTTTCTGTTTCATGCACTACATGTGCACCCATCTGTAGCCTTGTCGATTCTCTGCTGAATAAATTTTTATCTTGTATAGAGAGAGCAAAATCCAGCATATCTGTGTAAGATTTTTAATAATTCGGTCTAGTGTGACTGTATTCACTGCCACGATAACTCTATGGCCTTCCCCCAGAAAGTGAAAAGTTTTTGGATAGCGCAGAACCGGAGAAAAAAATAGCCTACGTGAAGAATTCCACACGATCAGCCATTGGTCTCACGTAATACAGACTGGCAGTGAAATCCATCATACCAGTGGAACATATCAAGTCACACGAAAGTGGAAATTTCAGAAAATAAGTTGAAATTTTTCGAAATGAAGCTTTAAAAAGTCAGAATTTTGAAAAAAAAAATCAAGGCGAAATTTCAAAACAGTTCAGATTTCGAAAGAAAGTCGCAATTGATGGAAAAAGACGCAAGAAAAAAATCACAATAAGTCAAAAAAAAAAAGAATGGAAATATTTATTTATTTCATTTGATTTTTGTTTTAAGCCGTACCCAAGAATATTTTATTCACATGACGGCGACCAGCATTACTGTGGGAGAAAAACGGGCAAAGCCCGGGAGAAACCCACGACAATGCGTAGTTTGCTGGCAGACCTTCCCACCGGCGGAAGGAGAGGACGCATTAGCTCACAATCACCCCATTGCCCATTACTGCGTCATTACGCTGCGCTAACCAACTGAGCAATAAAGTGGAAATAAAAACTGAGATATGTAGTAAAAGTTTCAAGGAAAAGAGGACGAAATTGCCACTTTCCTCCCCATTACTTTCATCTTGCAGGATTATGTGAACGCGGCCATGTCATTGTCCATGTCCATGCGCGCGAATTTCATTGTAGTAGAAGTAATGGGCAAATTACGCACAGGATGTCGTCCATAATGAAATGCTGGGCGCTGTGCTAAAAATAACGCCACGATGATATCTTTATAGCACCCATAAGTATGTTAATGGCCGACTTACATTCGGTATTATCCACAAGCTCCTATTGTGCAAGTGATCTTTACCCTCTGATATATAATAGGACAACAATTTACGTAGGTTGGGTATATAATCATGCTGTCACACGCTGATGGATGGGTTGATTGAATGGTACTTACAAGAAAAGCGCGAAACCGGTGCACCCATTATATACGATTATAGGTCGTGCGGTTTATATTGAAAGCTAAATATAGAACTAAAGGGAAGTGGAACGTGCTTTAGTAGTATGCGTGCACGACTCCAACCAATGGAGATGGGAGTTGAATCCTGGAAAGGAAATTTGTAGAATCATCCGGTCCCTCGATGGTCAGAAAGGGTCTATGGGGCATGCGCTCTAACGTTCTTTGGAAGTGATCTTCCTGTTTTTGGCACCAACAGCCGATATGCCTTTCACATCTGCACGTCACTCGTGAGAAAGTTCGTCGGTAGCTTGTCAAAGGTCAGTGGTTTACCCGGCCCTGACATTAGGGTTTCCTCCAAAAGTGACATTAACTGACCGCTTTTGTGCTTTTGAACATATTGTTGAGTATGGCTTTAAAGGTCGAGAAAACATAAAAAAATTACATAAAGTTCAGATGAAAGAGAAAGAAAAGTTAACTGATAATGTTGTCTTCAATATTTTTTTTCGATTGTTCTTTAAGGAGAAAAAATAGTTTTTGTCCACACCGAAGGGTGGAGGGTGAAAACCAGGTCTGGATCGAAGAGAGAGGGATATGATATGAATTAGTCTATTTCGGAAGAGGAGGCCCTAGGCCCAGCTATTATAACATCTTGAATATTTGACCCAATTCGTGAGCAAACCCGGATCCCGTGTTTTCCGTTACCGGGGAGTATTTGCCGATGTGTAAACTGAATGTTTCAGCAATTTAAATCAAAATTAAATAGGCCTAACCTACTTTGCCTTTTACCCGACCATGCGTGTGATGCTAATAAATGATAATTTTGTTCGTGTTTATATATCTTGTGCAGGCATTTTTTCCTTTTGAATGTATTCTTGGAGTTCGCATGTTTACCTCTTATGAAGGTACCTCGATGTTTGAAGAGTGGGAAAATTCGTGTCCATTTTTAAAACACAGATATAAAAATGCCAACATTTTCTAAGGGGTACAAAGACACATCGTGTTAAATGCGAGTTCAATACGAGTACACATATTTTAAAAGCGTAACGAATGTTTGCAGACTGTAACATCATTATACACTAGACCACAAGATTTTTATAAAGGAAATTATATTGCGGAAAACTACACCAGTTTGTATTGATTTCACTTCGGATCACTCTAAATTGCACATACTTGTGTTTAGCATTTTATGAATTTAAATATTGTCAACTTAACATGGTCAGTCCTTTAATCCTCTGCATTTGTCAGCGTATTGGATTTTAGATTGGTAAATGTCATTTAGAAAGTAAGTCTTGAGTTCAACCCCAAGGTAGTCTCAGTAAATTTTCAGCACAAGAACCTGTGCTATATATTGATAGTTCAATTTCTAATAACGATAATACTGCATTATAGAAATTCACATTACTAAATATATGTATAGTATACTTCTAATACATTTAAGTCTTTAGAGAGTGTGAAGCAATGCTACTTTGAAGCAATGCTACTTTGAAGCCATGAGGTGTGGAATGTTCTCTATGGTGGAGATAAGGCTCTCTGGTGCATACATTGTTGTGTATCTTTATGGTAAAAGTTTCATGGTGGACTTATTTTTGTGTTTGTATATGTATACTGTAATTATCATTACACGCTTTGTCGTTGTTTGATACTGTTATGGTGACAATTTTTCCACATATATAAGATATCGATCAGTTTGATGGGTAGAGAAGACTGGAGTGTACCACTGTTCCTTTCCTGTTATAGACAACTATCTGAATATATCTCCTGATTTTACGCGAAAGCCCTGATATGCACCGGTATCTGGATTTGAACCTATGACGCCTTGCATAGGCCCATCGGCTGCACGCGGCAAGGATATCGCTGGTCAAAAGCCAAATTTAGGGAGTTTACTGAAACCTTACCTAGGTCATCATTTGTTTACCGTACCGATATAAGATCAAACAAGGGGATATAACTCATCAAGCCAAAGTCATTCTGCTTTTTTTCTACTCTGAATACTGACGCATTCGTCGATTACAACACCAATTACACTTATGTCGTTATTAGAACTGAACCTCGACCTGAAATCCGTTAGGAAAGACAACAAAAGACAAGAAAAGTTGTTTCGGAAGATGGGTCTATACAGACCTAAACAGGCATAGGCATTTTTTTATGACGTGCTTCGTAACTCTGTTCATCACCTTTTACTGTGGAATTCTTACGAGGCCTTAGGATATACCATTTTAAAGAAACTGGAAACACGTCATCCATATCCTACACTCTTCAGTATTAGACACGAGACACTCCCTTGTGTCAAGAACTGTACTGTATTCCATATACGTTACTGAGGAACTCTCCTGTTTGGAGGCATTAATTGTAGTTGCTTCACATCTAACCGGAGACTGCAGCACATGGAGTTTTGCCACCAGGCATTCACGTCCTCTGTGGTTTGAATTTCGTACTGAACTGCGAGCTACCACCGTGTGAGTTTGTGAACAGTGTTGTGCACTTGGCAGACAGAAAATAGCCGAGTAACTAAAATCATATGAATAGTTGGTGATTAGAACTGACTCCCAAGAACAACAACACTTAATCACAGTTTACAGTAAATCTCTGAAATGGGAGTTGCTTGCTAGTTTTAGAGTTTCATATGAAAATTTAGTAACCTTAACGGTGGAATTAAATTCCTTTAGAACAGAGCATTATATTTAGACATGTTTTAGAGAGGTATTTATTTATTTATTTATTTGATTGGTGTTTTACGCCGTACTCACGAATATTTCACTTATACGACGGCGGCCAGCATTATGGTGGGAGGAAATCGGACAGAGCCCGGGGGAAACCCTCGACCATCCGCTGGTTGCTGGCAGACCTTCCCACGTACGGCCGGGGAGGAAACCAGCATGAGTTGGACTTGAACTCACAGCGACCGCCTTGGTAGGGGGCTTCTAGGTCATTGCGCTGCGCTAGCACGCTAACCGACTGAGATACGGAGGCCCCAGAGAGGTATTCATCTCATAATGTATTTCATGCACGAGTTACGACAAAATTAATCATTCAAGGGAGACAATTCCTAAAACTGATGAACAATTATTCTATTTATTCCCTTTTTTGTTCTGAAATATTTTACTTATTTCATTTGTTCCAGCCTTTTATCACACACACACATACATGCGCACACACTTACGTGTACACACGTCAAGTACTGTATATCCATTCCGAGATGTACCATGGGTACATGAGAATAAAGAAAGTGAACTTTATCCACATGTTGGTATGCGTTGGTTATCTGTCTGCTATCATTCCCGAGTGAGAAACAGAACAGTAAAAGGACGAGTATTAGCCCCACCAGGTACTAGACAAACAGACAACAGAACCACGTCTACAGTCCCGGCTGTTTCACACACATCCTGTCGACAAGCACCCAGATGAACACAATATAAACTCAGACAGCAAACATGTTCGTTCTAATACTGAAAGGGGAGTAGAGCTGTATGAATCCATTTGGCAGAAACACATTTGCATCCTAGAAAACGTGTGCAAAAGTGTAGAGTCGCATCTGAACCTTTCGACCGACATTACAACGAATCTTTCTGATTTGAATCAAGCAAGGGCTGAATTAGAACAACAGTATAAACATTACACGAAAGTGTCCTATGAATATGTGGGCTTTTTGTGACGAACCAATACCATGGACAAAAGACCTCGATGCACACAATTCGCTTTCACAGTCCAGAGAACTGTTCATAACAAGCAAGCTGACACACATCACTAGTAAAATACGATATATGGGCTCCAAAAGTAAATCAAGATTACAGAAAACCAGTGATATTTCCAGCTCAACTCTCCTTTTTATGGGTACTAAAGCAAAGGCCGAAGCAGCGAAAAGGAAAGCAGAGTATTCAGGAAAAGAGGCTCTTATTAGGAAGAGACAGGCCGCTAACACCGAAAAGCAACAGCCACTGACGGCACAAACCGTCCGCTTACAAGCAGAATGAGCCGTGGACCTGAGGTTTACAGACGCACGCCCAGGCCGCGGAAACAGAAGCCGAGGCGGAGATGTTGGCGTCCATGGTCGATGGTAACAGTCGTGACCATCGGTCACAGATTTTTCTGCCGCGAGAAAATATGATAGAGAGTACACGGCGGAATGCCGAAAAACAAGGCAATTCAATGCATCCCGTGGACATTCCACAGAGCATTCCAGCGAACATGGGTTCACAACTTAGTGATACTAAGTTACTAAGGTAACAGAGAAGTTACTAGTCAACAGCTACCCCACCACACAGATCGACCAGCGGTGTCTAGGCTCCAGCGCCACACCTACACTGCAAGACCGTTTGCTGCCACTCAAGAGATGCTGGAAACCTCTGCCCACCAGGCAGTAACCAGCGCCTTAAATCCGAATGCCACCTCAAACAGACCGCCAAACTACCACGCCACGTATTCGCCCAACTCACCCGTGGACGCATCTTACGCCCCGCCCACTGACCAGAGACCCCAGCGTGCTGATAGCAGTCTGGCTCTAATGTATGAACTGATCAATTTTCTGTTGAAAAGGGAACTTATTAACTAGACTTAATAAATTTAACGATCAGCCCCTGGGAGTTCTAATAGTTGAAAATGAAGTTTTCTCAGCGAGTTAAACGTTACACAGATAGAAGAAGTGGACCTCCTGATACGATGGCTAGGACCACAGTCCGTCAAAAATGCACTCAGCTTAAAGGCTGCAAACAGCAATGATGCAAGTAGAGCGTCACACCTGATATGGGAACACCTCGACGAGTTGTACGGTGCGGCGGCAAGGGTGGAATATGCACTAAAACAAGACTCGTACGCTTTCCAAGGCTCACCAATAAAGACGATATACTGTTGCTGACATTTTGGCAGAGATAGAATATAGATGGTATACTTCGATTCATCGAAGAGAGATTCATCGGGAGTTCTGCCAAGTCCGTAAACTGACTTACACGGCGTATCATTCGTTCCATTCTCCATATTTGTGTCATCTATCAGAGAAATGAGTTACATAAGGAACGACCCCAGTTTGCCTACGACGCAGAAAGGGTGAAAACTTACCTAAGCTCGGAAACGCAAAGCTAGTCACTGTCAAGAAAACAAACGTTTCCCAACAACAGGACTCAACAGGACAAAGAGACATTAAAAACGTGTCCCTTACACAAAACGAAGCATTCCTTAAACGACTATCGTGGATTCAGAAGTAACAGCATTCAGGAGAGAAAAGAAATTCTCTACGAACGCAGACTGTGCTCTAAACGCTGTGCGTCTGTGAAACATACAGCTAAGATGTGCAAGACCCCTGTTGTGTGTGAAGAATGTAACAGTACTCTGGACACTACAGCATTACACGTCAACAAAGGACCGGACAAAGCAATAGATGGTCGGTGAAAGGATGGCGGGGAGACAGAAACTCAGGTTAACTCCAAATGTTCCCAGATTTGCGGGAGCCAATTCACAGGAAAGTCTAGCAGTAAAACTATCCTCGTCGATGTTCACCTGAAAGGTTTTCCGCAGAACTGTAATTGCATGTAGGTCATATTAGACGAACAGAGTAATATCTCTCTGGCGGAAACAGCTTTCTTTGATATGTTGGAAGAAAACGGACAAGCCACACCATATTCGTTTTCCTCGTGTAACGGACTGCTGCAGACAACGAAGCGCCGTGCCAGAGATTACGTCATAACGGCACTGGACCAGAGCGGATACGTGGAATATTACCAGATTCCAGTCCAGAGGGATGAAATTCCAACACCCGAGATCCTTTGTTATCTTTCTCACCTGAGCGAAATGCAGGACTCTATACCAGACAAAGACAATGACGCAAAAGTCTTGCTCTTGATTGGTGGAGACGTCCCAGACGCCCATCACGTTCTGAAACAGATCACAGGCCCACGTAATACGCCATATGCCGGCAACTTCCTCTAGGATGGGCGGCTATAGGGGGAAACCTGCCTGGGAAAAGTTCATCGCCCAGAATTTACGGTATATAAAGCTTACCTGCTCAACAGCGAACAGCCACCCCAGATTGCCCATATCACATGGAGTTCAGTCTCAAAGACGGTAAATTCGATGGCTTGGACGATACAACGTCGCATACTAGTATTTTATTTATTTATTGATTTGATTGGTGTTTTACGCCGTACTCAAGAATATTTCACTTATACGACAGCGGCCAGCATTATGGTGGGAGGAAACAAAGCAGAGCCTGGGGGAAATCCACGACCATCCGCAGGTTACTGGCAGACCTTCCCACGTACGGCCGGTGAGGAAGCCAGCATAAACTCGACTTAACCGCACAGCAATTGCATTGGTGGGAGGCTTCTGAGTCATTACGTTGCGCTAGCCCGCTAACCGACTGAGCTTCACATATTTTCATCATAGGAAGGCATATTGGTAGAAGATCGCCACTTTCTACACATCATGGGCAACGAGGTTTTTAAAGGCCAGGAAGGCAAATGGACTGCGCCCTTGCTGTTCCGGACACCATGTCAACGACAATAGAGCTCAAGCAATCAAACGGGCCAAAAGGCTTCACCACAGCCTGAAAATGAAAGAACATTTCTTTGCCTTCAAAGGAAAATTCTTGATGACGAACATGCCGAATTACATCCGTCGTTAAATCCTGACATTGAACGGTGGTACCTTCCATTGTTTGGCGTCTATAACTCCAAAAAGCCAAGCCAGATCGGCGGCGTTTTTGACTCCATGGCGTGACATGAGGGAGTCTCTCTGAACGACGTACTTTTAACCGGACCGAACTTAACCAACAACTTACTGAGGACCTTACTACGCTTCAGGACAGAACCAGTTCTATTACTTTCAAGTTCGTGACACCACCAAAACTTTCTATGCTTTAAGGATAATGACTTTCAAAATGAACTGGTAGAATACCGCATGAAGGTGCACGTGTTTGGCAACAGTTCCCCCAGGCGTTAGTCACCTATGTTCTGCGTAAAGTCACGCCGAGAGGGAAGCGGTGATCGAGACGTGAGAGACTTTCTGAACAAAGGCTTCTACGTACGTGACGCTCTCATGTCCCTTCCGACAGCCAGTGAAGCTGTTGACCTGCTGAAGCCTACTCACATACCTTTTCATCGGGTGGAAACGTTCGCCTCCACAAGACCATGTCCAATAGTCAAGTCAAGTGTGTTTTCCCCTCCACGGGTCATGCCAGTGATCTGAAAAACCTGGATTTAGAGACTGACACCATATCTCTTCGGCGCTGTTCACATCGAAGTCGAGGAAGATAAGAGTGCCTCGGCGGCATTCATAAATGCAATGCGTCACTTTCTCGCCATTCGTGGACGAATCAAACAGTCCTACTCCGACAGAAACCAACTTCCTCGGGGCAACAAAGGAACTAGCCATCAACACAAGCAACGTGGAAGATGACCTAGTTCGGGCTTTCCTAGACAACTCGCGCGTTGAGTAAGTGTTCAATCCGCCACATTACTCCTATATGGGCGGAAGTTGGGAGCGGATGATCCGAACTAGGAGCAACATCCTGAACTCTATGCTGACGGATGTCAGTGCCAGAAACCTTACACATGATGTCCTCATCACATTTCTTACAGAAGTCTGTGGTATCATCAACGCACGGCCTCTAGTTCCTGTCTCGAGTGACCCAGAATCCCCATTTATCGTCAGCCCGGGCATGCACCTTACCCAGAAATCAGATCTACCAACAGGACCCCTTGCGGATTATGACATGACGGACATGTACAGCAAGTAATGGAAACGGGTACAGCTTTTTAACGCAAGTATTTTGGAAATGTTGGCGGTGCAAATATCCTCATCTGCTACAACCTCGGCGTACATGAAAGGAAACCAAACGCAGCTTCGTGACCGGTGATGTCGCCCTACTGAGGGATAAGGACCTTCATCGTAACGACTGGCCCACAGGAATCGTCGTGGATACCATCCCAGGGTCCGATGGAAATGTGAGCAAATTCGTCGTCCACGTGTCCCAGGATGGATATCGACCTACATACACTCGACCTACCACCGAATTGGAGCTTCTAATGTCGAAGTGACTGATAATTTTGTGATCATATAAATATGTAAACTTATTTGATGATTCAGTGAACCATCCGACGGGAGTGTACTGTATTGAAAATACGTTACTGAGGAACTCTCCCGTTTGGAGGTAATATTTGGAGGTAGACGCTGCAGCGCATGGGATTTTGCCGCCAGACATTCATGTGCTCTGTGGTTTGAACGTCGTACTGAACTGCGAACTTCCACCGTGTGAGTTTATGAACAGAGTTCTGCCTCTCACTCGGAAATGTGGACTCGGGCAGACGGTGTGAAAAAGCCGAGGAACTAAAATCATACGAACAGTTGGTGAGTTGAACTCACTCGTAACAACAAAAACAACATTTAATAAAGCTTGAGTGTAAATCTCTGAAATGGGAGTTGCTAGCTAGAGTTTCATATGAAAGTTAAGCACCCGTGAACGGTTCCTTTTGAACAGAGCATTACATTTAGATATGTTTTAGATAGGTATTCAACCCATAGTGTTGTTTCTTGCACGAGTCATGTCAAAATTAATCATTCGAGGGAAACAACGTTTAAAACTAATGTATTATTATTCTAGTTCTTCCACTTTTTTGATATATTTTGTTTATTTCATTTGTTTCAGCCTTTTACCACAGACACACACACTTGCGCACACACTTGTGCACACACTTGCGCACACACTTACGTGTACACGCGTCAAGTACTGTATATACATCCCGAGAACGACCATTGGTACATGAGAATAAAGAAAGTGAACTTTATCCACTTGTTCGTGTGCTTTGGTTATCTGTCTGCTATCATACCGGAATGAGAGGCAGAACAAGTACAGTCCCTTTTATTATTTACTTATTTATTTATTTGATGTGTGCTTTATGCCATACTCACTTATACGACGGCGGCCAGCATACTGGTGGGATGAAACCCGGCAGAGCCCCTCGGAAAACCACAACCATCCACAGGTTGCTGGCAGACCTTCCCACCTGGTCCTGAACTCACAGCGACCGCATAAGTGGGACACTTCTGGGTCATTACGCTGCGCTTTCGTTTATTGTTACAATCGAAAGCCACACAGTGTGGACTCCTGGTTGAGACCTTGGGGAATAACTCCAGACGTATTCCATTACCATTTCCTCGCTGAAAATGGCTTTAAAGTATATCAAAGTTGCCTCGTAACCACAAAGAAAACAGCTGATTTAACACTCCTATATGGCAAAGTGGGGAGCAAGGTACCGTTGACGTCACTGAGGAAACAGATGTCCTCTCAGGTGGTAAAAATATCCCTCCCGTGATTGGTTAAAACATGACAACCCATTCGATTTTCCTCACGTGGTGTTTAATTACTTTGAACTGCGATAACTGTGAATAGGATTCTTTATCGATACATATATGCATTGGTCTAGTATTGTATTTTCTTTTAAAAAGACAGGAAAAAATCAGGACGCCCGTTCGACTCCTGTCCCTGTTACCTGGTTCCGGAGTTTAAGGAGTGTTTTCTTAGTGGAAACAATTCACAGGACCTACATTTCTTTAGTCTTTCTTTATTTCAAAAATGTTTTTTACCGTACTCAAGATTTTTTCACTTATACCAAGGAAGCATCAAGGGTGGAAAGAGAAAGAGCAGAGCTGAGGGGAAACCCAAGACCATCCGCAGGTTGCTGACAGACCTTCGCCCTAAGAGAATGAGCTGGACTTGTATTCACAACGACCGCTTTGTTGAAAGGCGCCTGACTCTAGAGCTAGCACGCTAATTCCTTCTTTCACGGAGGCCCCCAGTGCTTTATTTATTTGGTGTTCTTTGTCGCACCCAATAATGTCGACATAATATAAATGAGCTGTTTTCGAGTTTAGCATATAGAGCAGGAATCAAGCCCAAAACGTCGGGCATGGGAGAATCTTATTGTGTTGGGTAAGCAAGCAGTTTTAAATCGGACTGGAAAGTAAACCACAGGCCCTTGGCAAGTTAATGACTACCTTTTCCACATGTACATGACGTGCATTTATATGTACACCTCATAGGTGGAAGACAGATGCCCTTTAACGAGGAGTTAAAAGGGATTCGAATGAGAGAAATTCCCTATCCAATGCCGGGATTGAACTGGAAACTCGTCTCTGCTAACCAAGTGATACATATATAGGGAACGCATCACAGCTGTACATATAAATGTTCTCACGTTACTTTAATTCTTAATCTATTTTATGGAGATAACTCACATGTAGCCAATTGGCTTCTTAGGATCTCTTCAGCTTACTATAATTCTTTATTTATTGTGCACTGAAATTTCGATGTTTAACTGATAAAGTTAACGGTTTTATGCATCAGATATTAAACACGTTGCGCGTTGGTCATTTTACACTGAATGATGATATCTCACGTGCAGCCATTTAGCCACTAGGGCATCCCCTCGGCCTCCTTCAATTGCTCCAGGGCACGTTAACCCTTTCTGTTTTTTTGTTTTGTTTTTTTGTTTTAATTACGTACATATTGACTGAAAGACTGATCTATCGACTGATTTTCCGCTTTGTCCATTCTTCACTTGATTGATTGAGTGATTTTTTCCTTTCTCGAATGATTCCTTCTTTGATTGTTTCCTCGCATCATTGGTTGATTTGATGTCTGATTGACTATTGGCTTGTTTTGTCGGTCAGCTGATTGATATACCATCGAATTATGTTATTCGGGTATTATATAAGTATCCAATTTACAGTAGTTTTGAAAATAATTTTCTTTACAGGAAACTTTACACAAATTCCAGAGCTGGATTTGAACAACCCAACTGGTATATATATATCTGTCAATAATATCTAGAGATCTTGATCCCTCCATTGTTTGACTGACTGACTGATTGCTTGCTTGCTTCGGTGATCTATTGATTGACTGAGTGCTTTCTTGCTTTCTTGATTGTTTGGTGTTTACTCGATTTCGTTTAAGTTTTCACTTACATGAGGGCAATCAGTTTCAGAGACGTCGAGAATCATAGTGCCGGATGGGAAAAAAAAACGCCATACAACAAGCACAGTTTACCTGACAAACCGCCTGACTTAAAGCCGCATCCGAATTAAGCAGTGAATGTTGGAATCGAACAAGCGACCCCACTGGTCAAGGGCTTGGTATAATCACTGCGAGGCATAGGTTTCATTATGTGTAGTGTCGAGCCTCCCATTTTCTTTCGGTATACACGAGTTGACCGTATTATGGCTGTGTTAAATACTGTACATCGTACATCTATATATGGTTAATAGTGCATAACCTGTTTTTACTGACAAAAAATAGAGCAGACACGCGTTCAACAAAAACCGGTAGAATGTACAAGGTAGTAACTTTTCTGGAATCAATGGAACGTTTGTTGTCCTCGGGCCTTTATAAACAAGGGTGAATAAGACACAGTAGTCCATCCAGACAACTAAACTAAACTGTGTGGGTTAAGGTAACGAGACATAATGAGAGTGTAGTGAGGCTTGTTATCTATGTAGGACGCTATCGACGCCGAGAAGTACAGTAACTGTACGTAGAGACGATTTACAGGGGCCGTTTTCATCTGGTAAGTTTGTTTTCCGGAAGTGCATATATAAATTTATGGCTTTTAGCCAATTTTCACACAGTTTAAAGGGTCCCTGCATTGAGCAGAGGTTATTTATTTATGGGCTATATTTCAAGACTGACATCATGTACATAGCTTAAATAGATCTAGGTAAGAGGCAAGGGCAAGGTCGTTGGCGGATATAGGTACACAATATGTGCAGGGAAGTTTCAGTCGCCACCCAGTGCATATCCCTGCGCCATTAACATTAAATCTGGGCCATGCCGAACACTTTAATCAGAGTAAAATTTTGGCCTTCATGGCGAACTGAATAATTAACAGCCGACGACAGGCACGGGGTCATTCACACTGTAAAATGTTAGACCAACGTCTAACGCGGTATTAACATTCAAAAGACAAAAGTTAATTAGAGATATCCCTAGGGACGTCACATGGTTCACTTTTTGTATGTTTATCTGAAGTGTAGTGGACAACAATTCCGCACGTCAAGTTGCTTTTCTTTTTGTTTTGTTTTTCTGTTTTTTTTACTATTTTAGGATCGTTTGACCACTTATTATCACAGATTCTGCGCAGTTGCTTTTTGGTACTTATCACTTAGCAACCCGAAATAATTAGGCCTTGTCATTTACAGAGGATTCGGTAATGGCGAACTCGAATCTGACTGACCGCTTGGTCAGTGTTTGTGGCTTGGCAGCTGTAATATGTGATTTGTTCTTGTACATGTATATTTTATTCATGTATTTAATTGGTCTTTATCGCCGTAGTCAAGAATAGTTGACTTATACGATGGCGGAGAGCATCGTGGTGGGAGGAAACCGGGAATAACTTGGTGGGGAGAGGTGGGGGCACAACGACATCGCATTGGTGAAAGACACCTGAGTCATTACCTCTGCACACGTGCGCTAATCCCCTCGACGGAGGAGGCCCCCTGTGTCCATGAAACATGGAAATAAGCATGGCACGGCCAGCATATATAAAAAATGAAAGAGCTTGCATGTGAAGAACAAAAAATGTTGATTAATTTGACGGATAAATATTGCACGAAAAAGAGTGTGAAAATTATTTTTTTTAAACTTGTATTTTCACTTGGAAGTGGGCCTAACTGGACCAATGGCCTCTTTAATTGTTTTCCTTCTAGGTATGAATACTTGTACGAAAAGAAATGTTTAAGTACTTGCCTGTGGTCTGATTGTCTCAAATATTCCAACAACACCAGTTTGCGAGCGGGATCCTGGCGGAATTCATCTGTAATTAAGACGATTCTCTTTCAATCTACACCCAGAACAGAAATTCAAACTTCATACATGAATACGCACCATATGTAGCCCAGCCGGTGTCAGTATAACATCAATATGTGTGAGTGAGGAAACCTTCTCAATTTTTTCACATCGACGTATTCCAATCTGAGTTAGGAACATCTGGACATCTGGATAAATATGTATGTGGAGGAAATAATATTGAATAAAAGCAATGCCAATCCATCAAAATGAGTAAACAACATTGGCGGGAAATAGGCCTATACATATCTACCTACGAAACACCAAACTGAACCAACGTGACATAGCCTATGAGGATACAAAAAATGAACGTAAGATCTTACGTATATAAGCATTCCCTGTGTCCAACATGTAGAAATCAAACATGACTAGCAAAACAACCATTAGTAAACTTCCGAGTAGGCAAGAACACATTCCGTGGCAAATGAATGCTAGCACTGAAGTAACAAGGCCATCACCAATCGGAAGTCTTCGGTAGTTTCCGTTCAGCCGTCAACTGTTTTCGGAAAGGTTGGGTAAAAAATATGTACGCACGTATTTTGCCTTTCAGTCAGGAAAAAAGGCAGCGTATTTGATTCAGTCTTTCTGGAAACACATTTTAAATATTTACTTGAGTATTTCTGTTACGAACATTTCCATCCATTCCTGGGTGGTCAGTTAATTTGAAACTTATGATGACCCTATCAAGTGATTAAACCTAATCCGCAAACCCTCCGAGTAGGCATGAGAAATGTCAAACTCCGAGCGTGTTCCGAAATCATACAGTGTGTAAATATCCACGTGGGTTTGTTTACAAACCTCGTTCTAGTCTAACAGAATGCCATGACGTCACCACGCGCTGGATAATGTGAAACCTTTTTGTAAACGGCATCATCACCTATTTCAACCAAGTGTAAACTCGAGGGCCGACAAATATGTTAGGGATGAGTTTCCATGTTTTACTGAAATTCTGAATCCTTTGCAGTTGCAAAGCAGAGAGATTTAACACGCCCTGTGAGCGATTGTTTTGTATTGCTCTCGCCTGGATCAAGAGTAAAGTCGGATAGATTCACTTTGAAATAGCTGGTCTTTTAGTCGTTTTGTTGGGTTTTTTTTTTTTGGTTTTTTTTTTTGTTTTTGTTTTTCTTTTTCGCTTTCCGGAATCGGTTAGTTTGACCGTGTTCTGGCGGCAGCATCGCCGGGGTCATCGTCGAAATGAGGGCCAAAATAACTGGAGCAATGTATAAATGTGTCACATATCTAGGTCACCTGCCCCATGTGTAGGTCAGCATGATTTATTTTGAAAACTTACTTACTATTGTGTGGTAATTTCTTTTGTTTAGATCAGCTAATGATGAAGAATTTAAATTTGTAGATATATGATGAATGTTTATATTACAATATCTCCCCCCCCCCAAAAAAAAATTGAAAGAATGAATTATTAATATTAGGCCATTCAGAATGGATTCCTTGTTTTCCAACACTTCACCCGGGTGTCATTCTACTCCCCATCCTCCCTCCTGCATCAGAACTCGTTATTTTTCTTTTTTTTTTCTTTCTGTCAGAAATGTAACAAAAGACGAGATTATCATAAAAACTGACTGAAAAACGATCACGAAAATTGTTCCGTCGACTACACTATTTTTCAAACATGTGACCGGAGACAAGGGATGAAGGGTGACTGGCCTTAATACGTCTTTTAATACATGGTGCCACCACAAGATGTATTCATCTATATTCTTCAGAGCATGTTTTTATTTTCGACAAATTGTTATCATTACGTTATAATGTGTGAGGGCAATGGAACAGAGGCCCGTATTTCGTTAACATGGGTGTCTCACACAAGGACGGGGAGATCTGGATTCAAACCTGGGTCGGGTCATACCAAAGACTTTTTAAAAAATGGTACATCCTGCTTCCTCGCTAGGCGCTCAGCAAAAAGAGAATAGAGGGTGGACTGGTCGGCCCGCTGTCAGTATAATGTGACTGGGTGAGGGGGCTTGTTGGGTGTCTTCGGCAAGTCGTCTCGGTGAGGCAGCATCAGATAAAAGATACGGTGGAAATCCGTCCTGCCCCAAGGAGACACCGCCTTCGTATAATTGAAATATTCTTGAGTAGGGCATTAAACAATAAGCATTCATTCAATCATTCATTCATTCACGCAAGTTGGATTCATGAGTATTTTGATGTACCCTTTGGGAGAGGGAAATATCAAAAAAACAACAACAAAGAAAGGCAAAAACTGCCACCGAATCGTAGTCTGACATTTTTAGGGGGAGTAACTTCAGAGCAACATGTAGGTGATAAAAATGCGGTTGTGTGGCAAGCCTTTGTAAAGGTTATTCTCTCAGTATTTTCTTCAAATTTGGCAGATTACGAATCTTTCGCCGTATAAAGCTTTGTTAATGACCGATGTCAACATTTATTGATACATGTACACGTACACTGAGCAAATGAGATCAAATGCTAGAAGGTATGAAGTCATGTGAACTCTCTACAGTGACGAACCCGGAGTGATCATTTCTAAACTGGATATAAAACAATGAGAATAAACAATGTCATGAGATCTTTAATTTATTAGTCCAACTTGTTTTTGTTGTCTTTTCTTTTAGATATTTAGTAGGGTCTCTGTGGCCGAGTGGTTAACATGCTAGCGTGGCACAATGACTCAGAACCAATGCAGTTGCTGTGAGATAAGCCCAGCTACATGTAGCTCAGGCTGGCTTGATCGCCTCTCTCACTTGGGAAGGTCGATCAACAACCTGCAGGTGGCCAAGGTTTTCCCGTGGCTTTCTCCTGTCATTATGCTGTCATATAAGTGAAATATTCTTGAGTGATAATATAAAACACCAGTCAAATAAATCAAATGAATAAATCCAGATAAGAAGGCTGTGTGTGATAAAAATCATGTTTGGTAAGGGTTAGGTGGCCGAGGCAGAATAACCATAATAACGATTTGACTGGACATGATTATTGGAAGTTTCAGGTTTGGTGTCTTGGGATTTCCCTTATGGTGTCCTGAGCTTGATTCACGGGTGTCCTCTTTGGTGTTGTGGACATGGCTGGTGGGTGACATTTTTGGTGTTTTGGCTATGATTGTCGGTGTCCTTGTAATGTCCTGGACGTATAACTCATGGGGTGTTCCTTTTGGAATCCTAGCCATCGTGATTGATGGGATGTCTTGTCGTCTTGAGCGTGATTGCCCTCAGCTTGATTGATGGGATAACCTGTTTGGTGTTCTCTCCCTGAATTGATGGGGTCTCCTTGTATTGCCCTGGACACAATTGCTCCAATATCACTTTAGATGTCAACTGATGTGGTCTGACTTTTGGTGTCCAAAGCATATCATTGACAGAGGGTCCCTTTTGCAGACCCCAACTCCTGGGTGTGATTGATGGGGAGTCCTTGAGATGACCTGAACATGATTGATGGTGTGTCCCTTGTGGTGTCCTGGACACGATTGATGAGGTATGACTTTTGGTGTCCTAAGCATATCATTGATAGAGGCATCCTTTTGCAGACCTCATCTCCTGGGTGTGATTGATGGGGTGTCCTTTTGGTGTCTTGGACATGATTGACGTTATCTGTTTTTTTTTTTGGTTTGCGAAACATCATTGATGGAGTGTCTCTTTTGGTGTCCTTCACCTGATTGATGAAGTGTATCTTTTGGTGTGCTGGACATGATTAATGGCGTGTACCTTTTGGAGTTCTTGTCATGATTGATGGAGTATATCCTTTGGTGTGATGGACGTGTTTGATTTGATGTTTCTTTTGATGTGCTGGGGTCGGGGTGGAGGTTAAGGGAG